>OZ032121.1:9105928-9705928 GCA_964026355.1 Pseudorhiza aurosa
CAAAGCAAAGATATTTCTAGCAGCCTTGGTCTGTTTAGCAAAAATTAATTTTGAAGACTCTGATTGGTCCAACGATAAAAGCAAATGAACCAAAACCCCATAAAATTTGGTGAGTTTGAGATCAATACGGATGAAACTCAAAGCACCTATTCCATGCTATGTACACTAACCCCAAATAAGTATAGAAACAATGGGCCTGGCGAGCATGCAAACGCGGAAAACGCTCGTAAGAAGCAGAATATCAAAATACGAAATCATTTTTTGAAAAGCTTTGTTTCGACTTTTCCTAGCTCCAATTAATTAATGATAAGAAGAATTAATTTTTCAACAAACATAGAGTTCGCGGTCGACAACCTGTAGGTAACAATTAGTGTTTTGTTGGGCAGCCTTTACAGTTTATGATGGCTTGCATTCTGCTCGGTGGCAAGCTATATAACTTGCTGATCAAGTATTTCAAAATGATTTATATACCTTGAAGGCTGCAGATTTAGTGCGACCAACTTTCTGTTCTACAATTGCATAAGACAGTCCAGCTTATCTCAGATGTTTGATAACAACTTTCTCATGGAGAGACAGTTCTCGAATCTAGTCATTGTCAGGTTTTGAGTATTATTTAATAGAAAAGATAAGATATGTGTATTTCTATGCCTAATTCATATGCCTAATTTTTGAAGAAGAGTTAGGTTTGTTCACAAAATTTTGGATTTTGTTGACGTCAGATTTGAAATTCGTGCTAATATCTTTCATGAAATTTGACAGCCTCGCTCAGGTCTCTAAAGGGCCGCAAATTTAGGCCCATCGTTCCCATACTTTTTGGAGAAAAGTGTATACATGCATTCATGCGCATGTTTGTTGCACGTAGAGCAGCTGTGCTTTTTAAAAGGGTTTTAAGCCAACACGGCTGCAAGCAATGCCGTTCTATCAAAGTATGATTACCGTGCCAAAGGCTGCCGCTCTTAGCTAGGTCTCATCCCTAAGTCTAAATTAGTAGGCCGAAAAGTAGGCCTAAATTAGATCCTATAATTAGATAAATCGTTCAACCTTCTGTAAATGAATTGACCATACTATATCATTATGCTATAATTTACTATATTATATAACATTACATTACATTACATTGCATTACATTACATTATACTATTATATTATATTATTTCACATTACATTTTTTAAATTATCTTACATGATATCACATTATATTATATTATATTATATTATATTATATTATATTATATCATGTTATATCATGTTATATATTATATTATATCATATTATATTACAGTATATCATATTATATCAGATTACTGTATGTTTTATTATATAATATTAAAAACTACTATATCATATTCCCTTAAAGATGGACAACAGTGCCCAGAGATTTTCTTTAGTCAAAAGGCGCCTAGCAGCTAAGCGAGTGATTGTATATAGAATGGAATTAGCGCGGCCATGGCGAATAGGAGGCTAAATGCGTTAAGACTGTAACGATCTTTGGAAACGAGACGGAATTCTCAGACAGTGCTTAGTTCTATTTATGATTTGCTTGGCAAATATATCGAATTCCTTAAACAAATCGAGAAGCTAAGCGCTCTTTTTGCGACTATGCTCGTCCCATAATGAAATATTATGTAGAGAGTGATCGTATTTCCAAACTGACCAAATCAATTTCCAACTGCACTCAAAGCAGCAATTCGATAAGCATAGTTCTGATGACAAAAAGCCGACCCTCGCATTTCAAAAAACTTCTGCAATAGCTCTATAATCTCCATTTCCATCAAAGAATAAGATTTTCAGGTTGCCTGATTTTAAAGAACGTAAATCTGAATAATCAATGCTAAAAAATGCTTGATCCATTTCTTGGGAACTAAAATAAATCATTTGCCCTGAAATTCCTGGTTTAATGCAGTCGATTTAACATCTTACTTAGAGAACCGTAATGGTGCTGTGATGAAATTGTTAAACATACGGACTCATAACGCAGGAATTGTGTGTTCAATTCCTCCATGCGTCACAATAAAAACGCCATTGGTGAAGAAGGCAATAGGAAACCACCTCATAAAATCCACTTCCCTAGAAAAAAGGACCCAGAGCCCTGTCTCTGGTATCTGCTACGCTCGAAATCGAGTATGAAATACAGGTTTTTAGAGGACCGTGGTTTCTTCTTATGAGACGAGTATACGAAAACATCCAGGTAGATAGAACCAAACGTTTTGAGACAGCTCCAACGTTCTTTGAGACCGCGCTGCCAAGTAAAAATGCGGATTAGCAATCCTTATCAGACAGAATGAACTGCCAAATTAACGTTCACGACTTCCGGACAACCTTCGCCTTGAAATATACACAGCTATGCAATGATCAAACATGTCAGATAAAAATACCACTAATACATTTCACATTACGTCTGGCCTGTAGTCCTGTCTAGCATTGGGAAGAATTGGACGTGCAGCCTTATATTCACGACTCGGCTAGCATCAGTAAGCTATTTCTTAGGCCTCGCCACCTACTCTTCTCACCTGTGATAACGTAGTTTCCTGAGCATTGAACATTCCAAGATTGGTTGATACCACTAAGCCCTCCATCTTTCCTGTCTAGTCCAAACAACATCTCTGACAGAGCCTGGTCTACTGGACCTTTGCAACACTTAATATCTTGTAAACTTGCACTCGCTGATGGTGACCATGTGCTTGTCGTCAATTTTCCTGAAAATTAGATAATAACTGGTTAGCAAAAATAATGATTCCGCTCATCAGAAACTTCCAATCTTTATATATACAGTCAATTCTGTCTTATTCGAACTCCCGTCATTCAAGCTTTTGCTAATTCGAACAAAATTTTCCGGTCCCTTGAAAATCTCCTAACAAAAACTTCTTTAATTCGAGTCCCTGTAAGTCGGACTTTTTATATTCAACATTTTTACGATCCCCCAGTTCATCAGGGGCTGCGTCTCCCATCTCATGTCTCCATCTCTAAGAGAGCTCGAATTTGACAGAGTTGGCTGTATATGTACAGTAGTCAGAATCTAGGTCATGGGATGATGGCCATAAACCTGAGCCCAAGAAATTCTCTCATACAGACAGTAAATATAGTACGTTACCTGCTCTGTGGACCTTATATTGCAAGACCAAGATACTCTCTCCCTCTAACTCTGTCCCATTCCCTGCTCTCGGATCTCTATCGTGCATACCATGCCTTCTTAGAATGAAAGTAAGCTCCTATTTTGGCCTTTTTCTCGGCAATACAACAACTTTCGAGCACGGAGATAAAAATATCCAATAACAGCATTAACACAAAGAATATATATTGAAGCATCACCGTCTGGGCACTGGTTTTCCCATCTATTGGCCCAGCCAATCACAAGATCTGAATCGTAGGAGAGACCAATAGGAAATCCAGAGCATTGACGCTTTTCTTTGATTTCCTTGTCCGTCTTTTCGCCCAATTTAGTATCATGTGCAAGCTTCGTGCTGCTGCTTTCAATAAATATGAGTGCAGTACCTGCAAAAAGAACAGCTTTGATGATGCACATTGACATTACGTCGTGGGACAAATGAAAGCAGAATTATATGCGGCTACCTGCAAAGAATGTAAGGAAAAATATGATGGATGAGACCGATGGTAATGAGCATTCTGTTGCATGGGTATGAAAGCTGCGACGAAGAGAATGGGAAGAGCAAACGACATGTACGCCTAAAGGCCTTAAAGAAGTTCGAGGAGAATGCTTCTATGAATATTTAACTAATAAAGGAATATGGAACTCATTATATGAGGTGTGGAAAAAGCTGAAGGCGTTAAAGATGTTGATTTATCTAAGGGCGCTGACGGTATTGTGAAAGGATATGAGAACCGGATCCTCACCATCACCATCACCACCACCAACACCATCACCACCATCAACACCATCACCACCATCATCACCATCATCACCATCATCATCATTATCATCATCATCATCATCATCATCATCATCATCATCATCACCATCATCATCATCATCATCATCACCATCATCATCACCACCATCGTCATCATCATCATCATCATCATCATCATCACCATCATCATCGTCATCATCATCATCATCATCATCATCATCATCATCATCATCATCACCATCATCATCATCATCATCATCACCATCATCGTCATCATCACCACCACCACCACCACCGTCATCATCATCATCAGCCATTCTGGCCACTATACAGTAGGCCGACAGCTTCCCCATCAATCGCCGCCATCTCAATCGCTCCCTCGCTTCCCACATCCATCCAGTTCCAGCTTTCTCCACCAACTCATCTCTCCACCTCCTCCTTCACCTTCCTTTCATCATTTTCCTTTCATCCTTTTCCTTTCCAATGGCGCCCATTCAGTTACACTCCTGCTCCATGTCCATTCCACTGGTACGATCGGCTAATTAAGGTGATAAGGGTGAAAATGAAATCTGGCAGTCAGCTCAAAGATCTGGACTGTGGAATTTGAGCTGACGAATTATCTCCTCACATAAATTCGGTTATGAATATATAGCCTTCCAAATTATGAATTCTGAATCCCATGCAGAAGACAGGCTCCTACATTGAGAGGACGCAGATTTCCTCTCCTTTGGGAGAATCACAGCATTGGATAGGCCATGAATCGGTAACCTGCTATACAGATGAAAGCTGACAAATCACTCGCAATAACTCAAAATTGCAAAGCTCCATATTCCGTGACTGGACGTCCAAAAGTTCTGATTTCGGTTTCTTTGAAATCAGTTTCCTCCATCTATCAATTTGAATTTCCCAACACAACACATGTGCTTTTAAATAATCAAAACAAACGTGCGTAGGAATTCGTTCCAACCGAGAAATCCTACGTGGCGGTAAAATGACACAAAACTGCTGAGCAAAGCTTCGTACCTTCATCTAGAGTAGAATTTACAGAAGCTTATCTCGGGATAATCAAGGGTTTTGCATTCAAGCTCGGGTAAGTATTTTAGTCTGTGCTCGTTCTGAAGTTAATGGTTACTGGTGGGGTGATGTGTGAAGTGAACGTAAATTTGTTAGTTAGATGTAATTTACAAATTTGGATTTTCATACTCATTTGATTAACTCTAGATTGCTTTTAGTTTTGTAATTAGTTTAATGTTGACATTGTCCATTTTAAAGCAGTAACGTGTTACGGTTTCGACACCGTGTATAAACATTTAAAGGTTAAAACTAAATAGAATGTTAAGTCAGGATTTCGAGGTGCCTGTAAGAGCTGTAAGGTCTTACAGCTGCTTCCTAAGGATAAGTCGATGGGGCCTTTCTCATCATTGCAAACGTTCTATAAGTTGGTGTTCTGGCTGTGGTTAGAATTTGTAGCCATCGTGTCTTGTTTTTTTCGTGTGCATGAGAATTAATATCTCTATGGGCTTTTATTTGGCTCAGAAATACAGTCAACTCTTTAACTCGAACTCGCTGGGGGATCGCAAAAATGTTCGAATCATCACAAAAAGTTCGGAGTACAGAGATTCAAATAACAAAAATAATATAGGATTTTTTTGGAGGTTTTTCAAGGGACCTGAAAATTTTGCCGAATTAGCAAATGTTCGAATTACACGAGTTCGAAAGAGACAGAGTTGACTGTGGTAACTGTATTAATTTTCACGAAAAGGGATGAAGTGAAGGAGGACCATCCCACCAGTAAACTGCGCTGCATATTCGATTTCGAGCGTAGCAGAAACCAGAGACAGGGCTCTGCAGTACCCAGCATAAATGCAAGGGAAGCCCGGGAAAGAAGAAGGAATCGTACCTTGCGTTTACGCTTCACGGTATGCGTAGGGTTGTGATGGTTCAGTTTAACTGGAGAATAGGATCCCTATCCCGAAATATGAGACTCTCCAAGATTTTATCAGCTGCATTAACGATTGCTTGGCATAACAATTATATCTTAAAAAGCCACATTGCAACTCTACACTCACCCTGAGTTTGACCACATCCAATAAGGAACTACCTTTTAGATACTCCTGGGCTCCTGGAAATATTTACAGCAATATGAGTAGTGTATTCTCAAGTTGCTGTGTTAATCAATCTCATAATTCAATACGAAATACGACCGACTATTCTTAGCTTGAAACTATCGGTCGGACACTAACATTGCACAGCGTAGCAACTGTCTGCGGTGATCCACTCTTTAACATGAAGTTGCAGTTGAGCGAAACTGTTGCAGCGTTGAGCAACGACATAAGACCAAATGAAAGACGACTTGCTTCGCGTTGAATAGTCCAGGACGCTTTTCAACTAGCGCAGTGCCTAGGCGGTGTCTAACCTATTCTCCGATCATGATTAAAAAGCCGCACAAGAAGGTTCAATGTTATGGAAAAGCACTAATAATGACGGCAATTAAACGACGCCTAAACAAACATGGCGCAAAGTTTTTATGTCTTTTCTCAACAGGATTTTAAGGGGTTATAAAGCACAGCTATGGCTGTAAGGGTATTTGGTATGATGGTTTAAGCATCCATTTATTATGTGGATGGTTCTGAGTTCGATCCTATACTTCAGAACTATTCTAGATGTACCACCTCGGCCTAAACAGCAGTAAATGGGTGTCTAGCTTAGAGCTAGGAGTAAAGTGCGGCGAAGAAAGGAAAGAGTTACCTTCCCTCGTAATGCCGTGACTGAGGATGGTGCCTCTCTCACAAGGCCCCCGCTGACACTCGTTTTGAGGATGGGAATTAACTTGACTTTTATAATTGTAAAGTTCTGCCATGGTTTAGTGGGTTAAGCGTACAGATTCATAACGTAGGGGCAATAAGTTAGAATCCTACATGCGTCACAATAAAATGGCATTGGTGAGGAAAGCAACGGAAAACCACCTCATAAAATCCACTTCCCTAGAAAAGACTCGGGCCCCATCTACACGTGCCGATGGGATGTTTTGGGAAACGCAATAATTCTTATCCGTGTTCACCTTCCGTCCACACGTAGCCGGCCGGCGTCGTGACCGAAAACGGAACTTTTAAAAAACGCTGACGTCACATTTCAGAGTATTTCCTCTAGCATGGCTCCGAGTCAACATTCTCCATGGCCTTTTGAACATTGCATTCATTCATTAGTGGCGTTCAGTAATAATTCCACCTAGTCGTCTGTCCATGCAAATGCCAAGGTTGTCTGATCTTCTGAACTTGTCTTTGCTTTGCCATTTTTCGAGACATTCAACATGTTGAAAATTGTTATCTCCGGGCCCAAGTAGAACCAAATCAAATGAATAACTGGCGCCCAGTAGTCTGCGCATGCTCATAGCAGCATTCCAATAGTCTTCATTTGGCTTGGTGTTTCCGTATTTACGGGGATATTTTGAAAACACTCATGATGTCGCTTCGTCGCCGCCGTCGCCGTCGTCACGAGCCCATTGATACGATGTTGGCAGTCGCAAGTCTGGTGGGAACGTCTGCGAGAAAAGAGTCCGATTCGGGACCGGCAAACTCTGATACAAATATCACAAGTTAATGTCGGGTCATTCGTGTGAGCTGGATGAAGCCCTGTTCTCTGTTGGTGTCTTCGCTCGCGTCCATCAGCTTCAATCGCCGTTCGCTTTTCATACGCCCGTTGAACTGCATCTTTTCCATGTCGTCTTCCAAACCATTCGGTCTACTGCGAGCGTTACATAAGGTATCTGACTTCTCAATGTCACAGGTTTTCAAAGTCTCTTTTTACTCATGTGTGGACGCAGATTTATTTGCAAACGAATGAAAATAATTGCGTTTTCGAATATATCATAATTCGGCACCGTATAAACGGGGTCTTAGAGCCCTCCATCTGTTTTCTGCTACGCCCGAAATCGAGTGTGGAATACACTTTTTCATGACTGCAGATTGATTGTCAATGAAGAAGGTCATGAAGCGCATCTGCGTTGCACACTCGACCTCAAGCGTAGCAGAAACCAGAGGCAGGGCTCTTATTCTTTTCTAGGGAAGTGGAATTCATGAGGTATCTTCCCGTTGCCTTTCTCACCAATGGCATTTCTATTAATACGTGCAGGATTAGCACTCACTCATAACCCCTGCATCGTGAGCTCACACGCTGAATCCTTCCACCACGGCACCAGTGTGAAGCACATCGATGTTAATAAATCAATTGATACTTAAGGGAGTAAACTTACATACATAACATGGCCGCTTGTTACAGCATTCACCTTTCTTGCGCATAGTTTTAACAGTCGATTAACAGCAGCGATAGCATGTTCCAAAAAGTAAGACCCATAACGTAACCATAACCGCAACTATACCTGTAACCGCAAGGATTTCAATTCAATAGATAGTGTCATAGTAATATAACGGTTGTGGTTGCGGTTGCGGTTACGTTGTGGGTAATTTTTTTGGAAACATGCTATCGCTACTGTAAAGTGGCTGTTACAATTATGTGCAAGATAAGTGAATTTTGTCACAAGCAGCCATATCCTCATAATCTTAATAGCATTGCCAAGCAAAATCCAACGATCCAGATTTCACAATAATATTTTCAGGTTATATAACATAGAATTATTCACACCGCAGAATTCAGTTCGGTTTCCAGTGCAGACATGCATACGGACCGGCCATGTTAAGGAAAGAATATTCACGTAGAGCTCAAGTGTCTACTCCATCACAATATATATTGGATAAATGTATTATGTTACAATGTATTATGGATTATACAATATATTATTGAACTTAAGTTTGCTGTATTGCATTGTCTTGTTGAAACTGCATTGTCTTTCACTGCATTGTCTTTCACTACATTATATCACATTGTGGACTTTTGCAATATGTTGCGTTGTGTTGCATTGTGCTGTTCATAATTTTATGGCGCAGTTCTGCATGGTAATGTGTGGATTTTTACTCTATCGTATTGCATTGCACGGCGTTGCATTGCATCGTTATGTCATTTAACAGCCTACATTGTACTTTATTCTGATGGATTGCATGCAATTGTACCTTGTTGCAATGCATTGCGATGCTATGAGTTGAATCAATATGTAGTACAAGACCTAACTGTTGAGAACATCACTACCGATTGGGCAATTTAATGCTTAGCCAACACTGGGGGCCTGCAACTGCGATTTCCCGGGAGAAGCCTTGATATGTTTCATCAAATAGGAGAGACGTAAATAGAAGATCATTACGACTGTAGCAATTCGAATTTCGACATACTGAGGGAATTTGATACTGGCAAATTAGATGGAATTCGATGTCTAAAAGAAAGGACATTCCAACAGTTCATTCCAGATTGATAAAAAAGAGCTTCCTCAATCTTTGCTGAAGGCTTCATCTCTGAGTCTGGTGGACTCTTGAGATGCTGGATGACATCTCCTTGGCCAACATAAGGGAGATCCCCAACTAGCATCAGATTTCTTCGCAGGGAAAACAATCTTGCCTGCTGCAAAACCCTTGTACCCTCAGCGCTCCAAGCATTCCAATGAGGCAATCGTTTTGATTGGAGCATGTGTGAATTATGTGCGCAGCATGTGCTTCTGCAGGCGCTGCTAAAATTGCATGCAATGCCTTGCAGAAACAAGAAATTATTTCCAAGGAAATCCCAAGAGCCTTGTTAGTATAATTTGATGCAGAGCCACAGCAAGTCAAAGGGCAACTGAACAATAGATAACGGATAAGCTAAGACTTATCCCGCATTAAACCGAGTCGTTCCTTAAAAAGTGTCGAATGGACATTGACTATCATACCATACTACCTTGAAGTTGCTGGGTTGCGTGTTATGGATGGGAATTTACCATGAAAATTAAAGGAGCGGCAGGTTTCCCTCCTTCATTCAAGCAACTCGTCCTTGGTGGCCAAGAGTAGACCACTTTCTCCAAAAGGGAAATGTTCCAACAGTTCAACCTCCGTTAATGGACGAATAGACATCTAACCTTGCTAACAACAGACTAGTCAATTATTTGCGAATCCTTCTCTCTGTAAAAATGCAAGCTGCAGTGAACAACGACATCTTCATAAAGGAGAACTGTCGGCCGCCTCCAAAAATGCCACATTGGCAATTTGTGTCCAATGCACTTCTGTATAATTTGGCAACGCCAGCAAGGGATTGTGGGTAATGAAAAGCAATTTACCTGACATTGCCTTGATGCTTAGATGCTACGAAAAGTCATTAACGATGCAACTCCTAATGCTTTTTTTATGGGAATCAACGACGAAGACTTTGCTCCACAAGAAGGAAAATTGAGGCCCTGTAGATTTGGTTGCTTGTCACTATTTCGTCCAATTTAGCTGATGAAACAGATATTTCTTGTGACCTATCGATTTGCAAAGCTAATGAGGAATGTATAATGACCCTTTTCAAGGACTGTGTCGTTATTTTTTAGTAAGGATGAATAGACCACGAAAAACTGATTTGCTTAAAGTGGTGGCATGGTGTATTGGCAACGCGTGATGATTCAATAGGCAGAGGGCTAGGAGTTCTAATCCTGCCACGGTTTACAATTAAAATACTATCGGTGTAGAAGGCAACGGGGAACCACCTCTTAACATCCACTGTCCTGAAAAAAGTCGGAGCTCTGACTCTTGTTTCTGCTTGATACTAAAATCGCTTATGCTTTTTAGTGAGTTGCATGGGAAAGGCCTTGTTGGCCTATACAAAGCCCCAAAAAAGGAAGAACGAGAAAGGCTACGTGGAGAGAGATTAGATCAAGTTTATTGATGTTAGATTTGAAAGATGGCAAGTTGTAAGATTCAGGAATGCAACATGAGGGCAAGACGCCCCATATCTTACACGTTCTTGGGATGAATGATCATTTGTGGGATAGAGTTCGTGAACTAGGTAGTGAGATTGGAAAGGGTGTAAGCTGGTCAAGCTTCTGGTGGTTATAACACGCCCCATAGGAACAAGAGTAATATCCCTGATTTCCTGAGAGAAATGTGCATGAAAGTATCTAGGTGGAAAGAAATGGATTCAAAGCACGGTCGCATAAACTTCACCGCCATCAACAAGAAAGAACATTCGACCAACTACGTCATTATAACGCTAATCTATTCCCTAGATACATAGAAAGGGACGCACGCACTACATTTTACGAGATCACCATAACAACACTCACCATGGGAATAGATATGACAAAGGCTCTTAAGAAAAATAGAGAATACTAACAAAGGGCAACATTCGGCAATAACAGTGCTTGCAGGCAAAAATTAGTAGAAATGTTGCGAGAGTAAGTTACAAAATACAGTTGTCGAAGCTAGGGGCACGGTCACAATGCCAATATCAATTCGCAGGATGGAAAAGTGGGCATGCTTGTTACGAGAGTTAGAAATGGTAGTGATTGGCCGAGCCACCGGATTGCAAGGTAGAATGATCAGGCCTTTTCCGAACCGCAATTGTTTCCTAAGTTGGTGTCGAGTACTCTTTCACTACTGGATAGCTTGATAGACTAGGAAAAAGCATCAAAATTTTGCTACGCGTGGCCCCAGGTTCTGCCCCTCAGCACAGTGAGGGTGAGTTCTGGACAGTACGCCAACATATTACTTGTGTCAAAGGAAACCCTGTAAAGACTAAAGCGTCTGCAGGTTACGGCTTCACCCTTGTGTAGACCCCGGCAACGTAGGTTAGCAGATGATAAGGGATTCCATTAGTAACAAACTGAAAGATTGAAAATCAGGGATATATCATCAGGATTCGCAACACAGTCAACCTGAATTTCATGCTTGCATTCGCTGCTGACAAACACATTGCAATCAAGGGCTGCTCTTTCACAGGGGGTACACGCATAGAAACTCGTAATACAGCCGGAATTTGTAGAGAAAGCCTGGCAACCATGTCATTCATATTCTACTAAGAAGAAGCACCAAAAACTCTGAATAGACCTTAGGCCACTCAAAAACGAAGCATATTCTTCCCACAAAGAAAACGCATAACAAACGCAATTTTACGTTTTTCCAGAAATCAGCGACAGGGATCTGGGCGTTTCTTAAGGACGTGGGTTGTATGACTTGCTCGCCGATTTCTGTTGCGAAATGCATAGGAGTGGAGACAGGAAAGCCTCTGCGTTTTTAACTTATCTATTTAAGCCACTTCTCCTCAAGAACATTTTATCAATGAGAGATGAGCCTTCAGTACGCCATGTCGCTTCAGTAGAAGCGTCACTGTGATACACATCACATGACTAAAGGAATATAAACTCTAATGGAAAATTAAAATGAAAATGACCTGAATTAGAAATTAGAAGAAACAAATTTAAGGGTGGAATGATATTAGTACGAAAGTGATGTAAATAACGAAAAGAACAAAATGAGACCAGTGAAGTTTATATCGAAATGGAGTAAATGTGAAGGCTATTAATTATGAAGTTTCGTGAGCAGGAACGACTTTGATGGAGACAGTTCAACTGTGTAGTACAGAAACCGCTAATGGCGAATTCTCATACATAGCGAGGATAAATGTTGGAAAATGCCTCCTTATCCCGGTTAAGCAGGAAATTCGTTTTGGAGCTGACAGTCAAAAAACAGCGCACGTTTCTTAATCCAATAAAATTCACGTAGGCCAGGTAACTATGTGGAAACTGTCCTGCACGTGACAAGGATCACAGTATTCCATAGCAAAGTCAGGACAATAATAATGAACTTCGTGGCGACGCTGTATTCAACAAAGGACTCGCACATTATCAACAAAGCGCCATTTCCATTGTGTAGCAACAATACATTATCACCAGTCTTTGCTTAGGCGTAAACTTAGGCCTGGAAGTCAAAGGGATCTGCCCTTTAAATCCATAGCCGTCAGCTGTATTGAAGTGACTGGGTGGAAATGGCTAATCAAGGAAACATACCAAGGAGTGGTGGCGAAGAAGAAGCAGGAAAGTGATATGGAGATAGCAGAAGTTGGAAAGAAGTTGGAAAGAAGATAGAAAGAAGACAGAAAGAAGATAGAAAGAAGAAAGACAGAAGATAGAAAGAAGCCCTAGAGGAACAAGAATGTAGAAGCAGAGAGAGTTAAAAAGCAGAAGGGGATAAAGCATAAAGAAATAAGGCATGTTTGCATTGCAGTCTGTCCCGTATAACGTAGTCTATATACGAAAGTTTAATAGATGGAAAAAGGAGCAGGAGACGAAGGAGAATGCTTTGGGCGTACAGGTTAGTTCCGTGGATTCAGGGGAGAGGCGTAAAGGCCAAAGAAGTTGACCTGATAAACAAACAAACAACAGAGAATGGTGGCACGACATGATAGCCAAAGCCGCATGACATGGCACCTAGAAAGAAGAAGTCCACGAACAAACAATTCTCTGACGATGTGACAGTTCTAATCTTTCACTGTTTACCTTACAGGAAGTAAAAACTTTCATACAACGAATGTAGCTTTTCAAAAACAGAACGCGACTGGAAGTGATTAGCCTCAATGGTAGTTAGAAGTTGTCTGATCTCTATCATTTAAATTCATGCAGACCATCACTCTACAGACTGCTTCTAATGTGCACAGCTACCTGCAATACTACTTGTGCCATTTCGTAACACTCTTAGAGGTCAGAAAAGACCCACGAGTAATCGTCTAGCAGCAAATTGCTGACAATCTGCTCTAAGCTGCAGCTCTTCTCTGCTGGACGAGTGTCAAGCAATTATAACTTGAACATCAATTCACAATTACAACCATCGTCAGCGATGCAGACCAGCGTTTCAAGAGACAGAAGTTTAGAAGCTAATCAGGCCTAGGACTGGAGCAAAAGAGTTATCCCGTTAATCAGATTAGTCAGCATTAGCCACTTGATGTCTCAGAACGCCATGTCCAAACACTCCAGTTAGCTTCGAAACTACCATTAGCTGCGTTTACTGAAGAACCCTACATAAACTGGACAGCGTTTCACAATAAACTGAAGTGATTAGCCTTGCAGTGTTCATCATTGGCTGCAAGTGCATGACAGAACCGTACATTGAGGATTGACTAAACCTCCAATGCTGCCCTTGACAATGCGAATATATCGCAATTATTATTATTACCATTCTATTACATGACACTGTCACGTCTCTGCTAAACAGCAACTGCTGAGACTACTCGTCCCAAACTGTGGGCAACTACAACATACAGTATATATATATATAAATATATTGATAAATTGATATATATATATATATATATATATATATATATATATATGTTTGTTTAGCTGATGATTGCATGACATCAAAATTCGGAGTTCTAACGTAGTACTGGTTTTTCTTTCTTGTTATCCTATAAATATATAAATATATATAGACAGAATACCAGAACTAGTTCAGAACTCTGAGTTTCGTTTTTCTCAATCTTCAGCGAAACATATACTCCAAACTAAACAATATGTATATATATTTCTATATTCATGTGTATTTATATGGGATTATATCAGTCAATACTACAGTTACGTTCAATTGAATGCTTCTATAGAGTTTCAATTATGAATTAGAATGGGATAAAACTGAAGACCAAGTGCCATCACTATGCAACCTAAGCTTTGACATTCATCTATTCATCTTACGTCAGATGTATTATCACTTGGCTCCTAACTTGCACGATCTACAGCCACTATTCTGCTTTTTCGACATGCCCAAAGCCCGTCATGCAAAACAGCAATCGTTGAAGATAATAGGTCGGCCTGACGCGTTTTGTCATCGCAAACAGAAGAACTGTTTTTGATTGTTTAGTAGAACGAGTAACTAGATCGCAGGATGCCACATGAAGTTTATCCTTCTTGAAGAAGCTCTCTCTTTATGGAATGATAATACGGGGCCCTGTTAATCCAAGCGAATGGCACCTAGGCTGGTCTCTACTAAAAACGATACAAAGGGCTTGGCATTAGTAAATAACTTGTAGCATAAATATACAAACATGCATGGTGTAAGAAGGGAAGCTGAATACCTATCACTTGATAAATGATTAAGGATCATTTATATTTTCACCTGCGAATCCGACATCAAAGAAATTCCTTTGTATCCCAATTAGAATTGTAAAAGCTAGCTTAAGGGTGACACCAAGGTCTCTCAGTTCCTCCAAAGCGTTTAGCTTGACTTTTGTGACTCAAACTGGCTATGGACGAGAAAATTCGCGTGTTCTACGCCTACCTTACCTCGAGCTGTTAGCAGCTTTCGTTAAGAATGCGTATCAGTGGCAGATTGCGAAACGCTAGTCAGCTGCCGCTGGTTGGTGTTTACGAACTGGAGATTAACAGAAGCAAACAACCACCAACCATGTATTCCATAAGGCGGGGGTGGACTGACAAATAGGGGCCTGTGAATGGATTCTCTGAAGGTGACCCAGATATTTTGGTTACCAGACTTCTTAGAGGGCCAACGAGCTAGGGCTCCTGCTATTGGCTATTCATTTAGATAATATTTTATAGCTACTACATTCACTAACAGTGGTGCCTTAATGTAAATGGATTCTCTTTTGCCCCTGGGCCATAGATAATGGCTTCGGGCACCTATGGTAGGTAATATTCATCGCCCCAAATTATGTGCTACATAGAACCGTTGTCTCTCTTAACTCATAAAATGAGAAGCCGAAATGGCGCATATTTGATGCTTTTGGGCCAAGATTCCCAATAGGGCCAACGAAAGTTGAATGAAGGGCTCTGCTACTATAAGGAGCAGTGTCTCTGGGTGGTAGTGATTGTTCTATTTGCAATTGTTTAGCATAAGCTGAACGCCATTATGACGGAGGAGTGAAACTGACATCGAATATGTGACGGAAGGGCTGAGAAGACGATCGTGGAGGCTGGAAAAATTGTGATAGGAGATTTCGCTCTCATTCAGGATCCGAGCATGGAAAATTGACAAGGGCTAATGTTATCAGGAGACAATGTTTATCGAAAATTAGAGGGCTTTTGCATGCATGGATCAAGGTATTAGCAAGAGCTAAGAGGCATTCACAGTGCAAATATTGCATATGTAAGCTGAGATCCCATGAAATTGAATGTGCTTAGCGTTTCGCAATTCAGTTCTTAGGCATCTGAAAACAACATTGAGAAGCGCATGATTGCAACAGAAGACGGAGTTGGCAATAAGTAAAGATCGCTCCAGTCTGTTGTGGATTTACAATGCGTAAAGGCTGCTGACTCTTTGTTGCATCTAAATCCAACTGCGCTGAACACAATCGCTGCAAGAACAGGTACTGGTAGGACCCGCTATCTATCTAATCATAATGTGTCGGCTATAAAGGCTTACCAATGAATATGAAAACAGTTGGAAAGGTCCAGGCCATTTTCGTCCATTTCGCTGGCTAACTTTGGCTGGAGGCACATGCGGACGTTGAACAGAAAGGAACTACTGAATTGCTGCGCTTTGGATTTTGCATGTTTTACGGCGACCTTGGAAATGACACATGTCATATTCTCAGCGTGAGCACAGGGGCGGGAACATTGAATGTTTCCGGTCTCTCCGACAATAATAAATGCTCTAGTTGGGGTCGGCGACGTCATCAAATCAATATTTTTCCCTCCAAACAAATATGAGCGTAAGGCACTCTCACGGATTCAAGTGCTTTTTATAAAGTTACTGGAGTCATTCTAAGTGCGTGAAAGTTGGAAGAATTTCGAGAAGAAATGATTTGATAGCAGTGAGGTAAATATGCAGAGGTGAAAACACGGAGGTATGGATATTGAAAATCACAACAAGATAGCACAATTCAAAAAAATGGACACCTCGATGATCCGTAATATGAATCGGATCTCCCTTGATATAAGCACCAGATAAGCATACTCTCAAAGGTCTGGTTTGGTTCACTATACAAAAGACCACGTGGGCATAAACGGAGAGACAAGGGTGTTTCTCAGTACCATACATGGGAGAGGTTTGATCTAAGATTGCTTCCCGTGTCGTTACAAAATTCCAATACTACTACTTCATTAATACTATGTTCAGGCCTTTCCCTCTGTATTCAATCGAAAACGAAGGGCCACAAATCCCGAGAAATATTTTTCCTAATTTTGGGAAAACTCAACAATTTCGCTAGTGCTTGTTCGCTTTGCACGTGTGCAAGTGTTTATTTATAGACCCCGAAAAACTGTCCCGATTGGGTTCTGTGATCCTCATCTCCCTGTTTTTATAAATAAGAAGATGATATGCAAATAAAAAGCACATTTGCGCTCAAATATACAAAGTTCAAGCCGTCATGTGAAATTTGAATTATTATGGAAAAGCAAACACTATGGAGACAGAACTCCTGTCATCCCCCTCAGAGGGGAAAGACTTCGTACGTGAGAAAAGAAAATTGGGGGGGGGGGGGGGAGGAGATGATAATCAACGGAATCAACCCCCAACACAAGAGATGAAGGAAGAGCCGAATTAGGAATTAAGTTGTGGAACTTATTGTTGAGTTGAAAAGTTTCGTTTCCTGTTATTTTCATTCTTTTTTCATATCATTGCTGTATTTTCTTAGTTTCACTTTGGTTTTTTTAAATTCTTTTTATATCATATACTTCATATCTTAACTCCATCAATAGTTGTTGAAGAAAGCAGCGCCAATTGTACGCAGGCTATTGATGGAAACAAAATCGGCAGGCTTGAAATCCCCTTTCGTTATTCGGCATCCTCTCTTGCTTCGCATTATTTTCCAGAGCTCCTCCGCCCTATCCTGTACCCATGTGAGGCTTGAGGGTGACGTAAGCGCGCAAGGAATGCAATCGAGACTGAAACCCTGATATTTTATCCATTGTTATGACTGCGTGCAAGAGGCGCAGTTAGAAAGAGCCATGTCACCTGAGAGACAGTCAATTTATGCAGGTATCGACGAGGTTCCTTGGGTGAAAACGAATACTCCAGTGCGAAGGAGGTTGCCGCTGAAAGGGAATCTTTGCAATTCGAAAAATTCTCCAGGGTTCACTAAACCAGAAAGGAGTCTTTGCATAAGGTAGAAGAAACAGGTTTGCTTGGCCATTCAGGTAATACACTTGTATCCCTACAAAAAACTTTACTCAATCTGGTTGCATTCATCCAGTTGCTGTATAAAAGTTTCGCAGCAAGCTCCCTAACATAAAGGCATAACTTGCCTAATTTTACAAGCTCCAATCCCTTTGACAAACTTTCTCCATTTCATGTGCGAAATTTATCAATAATCTTGACAGCTTTGAAGGGAGGATATTATTTCTCATAAAAGAGCACAGCAGTTACAGTGTAGTGATCACGTTCCTGCTGCCATGAAGGGGGTTGAAGTCTTAAAGCTTTATGACGTGACATCAAAGTTTCTTAGGGTGTTCCAACTAGACAGAACCTTGCTCCAAAGTTTCTTAAGTATTGGAAAAACGATTGTACAGTTTGCTATAGAGGGTTTCTTGTAGATAAGCCAGTCCATCATTCTGCCTGTCGCATGAAGTCTTTATGAACTGGCTTCAAGAGACATTTGCATTAATTCCTTGTGACCACGTGGTTTGGCGCGGGGACATTAACTTCAATGCAGCATTTCAGCATGCCACAGTATACTATTTGAGTATTTATATATACGAATATTGTCAAAATATAAATTCCTTATGCAGTATGTGCTAGAGTGACTACCCTACCGTACGTGCTATGAATTCACCAACATTTTTGGAAGTCTATCCGGGGTCACTCGAAAGATCTCGCGCGTGCCACCAACTAAACCTCTCTTCTCGTCACTTTCCTTGTATCTTGAGCATCTGAACATTAGGTATTGATGTGTGTTTCTTTCATGGTGACTTGGAGTAAATTTATGCGATGAGCTGAAGATGGGACAAACCTATTGTTGAATGAGTTCATCTTTAGCCCGACAAAATTGATGCTTTGTTTTATACGATGGACTAATGATGAACCTATTGCACAGTACTATCAATGTCACACATGCGCCATCAACCCGCGCAAAGTTTCAAAATGGCGCCAATCAGTGCTAACGACAGGAAAGTACGAATGGCTATGTTTAATCGTATTTTACGAGCACGTTCAAGGACAAGAGCAATTCAACAGTCACTTAGCACCTTGTTTCTACAAAGACAGAGGTTGATAAAAGTTTACGTGCTTACACTATTGCTGTTGCTCTATCGCGAGGTCGTTACTCCGGTCAATAGAAATTCGAGGCACTTCTAGTCTACGTCTCTTTATGGGTACAAAGCCAGAATCTTCAGAATAAGTACCCCTCGCGCTTTCATTCTCACTTCGGGAGATTACTACTAACGGAAGCTAAATTGCCATTTTCTCTATCACTATCATATTCCACAATTTCTTGATCGATACTTTCCCCGAATTACGAAAAGGCTATCGACGTAAGTTTACTGAACGATGCCATGGTGCTGCTGCAATCACTGAAGTTAGGTCGAAGACACTTTGGCGGGAATTAACGTTGCTATACAGCGCATGCCCATATGATAACACGAAGTAAAAAAATGCGGACTGCCACCTGATTTGAATAGTTTCATGGACGAATTATCCCGTCATATAAAATGGCGATGAGCCAAAGATGAACTTATTCGAATAGGTTCATCAATAAATCGACGAGCCCAAGATGGGCTCATCAGCAGCACCTGCCTATTAATTCTAACTGTTTTATACGATGAGCCAAGAGATGAACCTATTTAAAATTAATAGGTTCGTCCCATCTTCACCTCATCGTATAAATTTACCCTTGCTCTTTCCTTTTAATGGACTGCAATTCACGGAATGTATACACGTAGTGATGCCATTGTCTTTCATCAAGATGTCGATAGAGATCGCCCCATATCAGGGTACATTCCTTAATCTCCATCCACCCTTAATCGAACTAAATTCAAGTCAAATATTGTATTCTCGGGTAAACTCGGAGGTCCTCCGTTCTTCCTTTTGAAATCTCTCGACTTCGAAAACTCTCTGCTGCTTGCGGAGTCATCCCAAAGCAGACAGGACAACATCTTCCTCCTCCCCCATCTTCTCAATATTTGTTACAATTTCATTATAACAATCTAATATCCTGATCATTCTTCTCTTGCAAGCGCTTCTAGTGACTAGCACTTCTCACATCGCTTAGCAATCAGCCAAGCTGAATATCAATTCAATAAAAGCGCTTCAAGCAATCTTTAAACGAAACAAAAGCTTGACAGCACTGTCCGTTTCGTACATGTTCAAAGTTCTCTATTGGCGACAACAGCCCTTGAAGTTCACACGTGAAATTGATTCCATCCGCGCATGTGTCAAAATTTCATTACACTTTTGATAAGTAGATTTGCTATACCTAATCCTTTCACAATGTCTCGGCCTCAGATCGAGACTGTGAATTGTTCTGTAGGCAAGGTAACTCAATGGATAGACCTCTTCTCTTGGTTGAAAAATTTCGGCAAGTCTTTGCAGCTTTATGGAATGAATTAGAAACAATTAGCAGCACAGTAAAGCAGCTAAAAATGGAACGCCTAACAAGGTAATTGCAGAATTCACAATTAACAGGCTGTCAACAGTAGCCTTGAAATATTCCCACAGACCGTAGAATGAAAGGACTAGTTTATAATAAACATTTTTCATCTTTTCTGATAATTTCTTAACAAAATTGACGTCTGCTATAAACGTCAAAGTCTGGTTCTCAGTTTCTTTGTTCCTTCACAGCGAGAAAATGTGCAACAGCAGTTCTTGAACGCAGCAGCTCGAATGAGGCCAAAAAGTAAAACAAAATTCTCTGAAGGACAAGGGCATTTAACTGGGTTGGGTAATGGAAGGGACGTCATACCGCTCGTAACGTCAGACCATAGGTTTAACTTGGGCATGAAAAATTGTGATGTAGTTTTCAAGCTTTATCAAGACGTCTTATACTTTGATTGTGATAAGGAGGGCGTTCTTTCGCATGCTATTGAATATTGAATTGAATTTCCAGTGACGCGGTCCCGCTTACAGACATAGGCGTCCCGTGGCAGCGACTTGCCTTCAGCATTGAATATTGCTACCAATGACAGGAGGGACATCTTCGATTATCGACTTCCTATCCAAGTCACCAAGTTCATTTGGGTGGTAGATCTGTGAGGTCAGTGCACTATGGCTTCAAGTGCTTAGGGGCTCTGAGGGGGGGGTGACATCTATGGTGTCTGGCAAAGTTAATGTGCGCAGTGTTGTATTGCTTACGATGTAGATTAGGATGGATGCAAATGTTAGAAATGATTATCGATGCCCATTCTTCATCTTCAGGCAGTTATTCACAAGGATTTCACCAACAATAATCCATCAGGATTTCACCAACAATAATCCACAAGGATTTCATCAACAATAATCTACAAGGATTTCACCAACAATAATCCATAAGGATTTCATCAACAATAATCCACAAGGATTTCATCAACAATAATCCATAAAGATTTCATCAACAATAATCCATCAGGATTTCATCAACAATAATCCATAAAGATTTCACCAACAATAATCCACAAGGACTTCACCAACAATAATCCACAAGGATTTCATCAACAATAATCCACAAGGATTTCATCAACAATAATCCATCAGGATTTCACCAACAATAATCCATCAGGATTTCATCAACAATAATCCATAAAGATTCCACCAACAATAATCCACAAGGATTTCACCAACAATAATCCATCAGGATTTCACCAACAATAATCCACAAGGATTTCACCAACAATAATCCACAAGGATTTCACCAACAATAATCCATAAGGATTTCACCAACAATAATCCACAAGGATTTCACCAACAATAATCCATCAGGATTTCACCAACAATAATCCACAAGGATTTCATCAACAATAATCCATCAGGATTTCATCAACAATAATCCATCAGGATTTCATCAACAATAATCCATCAGGATTTCATCAACAATAATCCACAAGGATTTCACCAACAATAATCCATCAGGATTTCACCAACAATAATCCATCAGGATTTCATCAACAATAATCCATCAGGATTTCACCAACAATAATCCACAAGGATTTCACCAACAATAATCCACAAGGATTTCACCAACAATAATCCATCAGGATTTCATCAACAATAATCCATCAGGATTTCACCAACAATAATCCATCAGGATTTCACAAACAATAATCCACAAGGATTTCACCAACAATAATCCATCAGGATTTCACCAACAATAATCCACAAGGATTTCATCAACAATAATCCATCAGGATTTCATCAACAATAATCCATCAGGATTTCATCAACAATAATCCATAAGGATTTCATCAACAATAATCCACAAGGATTTCACCAACAATAATCCATCAGGATTTCACCAACAATAATCCATCAGGATTTCATCAACAATAACCCATCAGGATTTCACCAACAATAATCCACAAGGATTTCACCAACAATAATCCACAAGGATTTCACCAACAATAATCCATCAGGATTTCATCAACAATAATCCATCAGGATTTCACCAACAATAATCCATCAGGATTTCACAAACAATAATCCACAAGGATTTCACCAACAATAATCCATCAGGATTTCATCAACAATAATCCACAAGGATTTCACCAACAATAATCCATCAGGATTTCATCAACAATAATCCATAAGGATTTCACCAACAATAATCCACAAGGATTTCACCAACAATAATCCACAAGGATTTCACCAACAATAATCCATCAGGATTTCACCAACAATAATCCATCAGGATTTCACCAACAATAATCCACAAGGATTTCACCAACAATAATCCATCAGGATTTCATCAACAATAATCCACAAGGATTTCACCAACAATAATCCATCAGGATTTCATCAACAATAATCCATAAGGATTTCACCAACAATAATCCACAAGGATTTCACCAACAATAATCCACAAGGATTTCATCAACAATAATCCACAAGGATTTCATCAACAATAATCCATCAGGATTTCACCAACAATAATCCATCAGGATTTCACCAACAATAATCCACAAGGATTTCACCAACAATAATCCACAAGGATTTCACCAACAATAATCCATCAGGATTTCACCAACAATAATCCATAAAGATTCCACCAACAATAATCCACAAGGATTTCACCAACAATAATCCATAAGGATTTCACCAACAATAATCCATCAGGATTTCACAAACAATAATCCATCAGGATTTCATCAACAATAATCCACAAGGATTTCACCAACAATAATCCATCAGGATTTCATCAACAATAATCCATAATGATTTCACCAACAATAATCCACAAGGATTTCACCAACAATAATCCACAAGGATTTCATCAACAATAATCCACAAGGATTTCATCAACAATAATCCATCAGGATTTCACCAACAATAATCCATAAGGATTTCACCAACAATAATCCACAAGGATTTCACCAACAATAATCCATCAGGATTTCATCAACAATAATCCATAAAGATTTCACCAACAATAATCCACAAGGATTTCACCAACAATAATCCATCAGGATTTCACCAACAATAATCCATCAGGATTTCACCAACAATAATCCACAAGGATTTCACCAACAATAATCCACAAGGATTTCACCAACAATAATCCACAAGGATTTCACCAACAATAATCCATCAGGATTTCACCAACAATAATCCACAAGGATTTCACCAACAATAATTCACAAGGATTTAACCAACAATAATCCATCAGGATTTCACCAACAATAATCCACAAGGATTTCACCAACAATAATCCACAAGGATTTCACCAACAATAATCTACAAGGATTTCACCAACAATAATCCACAAGGATTTCACCAACAATAATCCACAAGGATTTCACCAACAATAATCCACAAGGATTTCACCAACAATAATCCATCAGGATTTCACCAACAATAATCCATCAGGATTTCACCAACAATAATCCACAAGGATTTCACCAACAATAATCCACAAGGATTTCACCAACAATAATCCATCAGGATTTCACCAACAATAATCCACAAGGATTTCACCAACAATAATCCACAAGGATTTCACCAACAATAATCCACAAGGATTTCACCAACAATAATCCATCAGGATTTCACCAACAATAATCCACAAGGATTTCACCAACAATAATTCACAAGGATTTAACCAACAATAATCCATCAGGATTTCACCAACAATAATCCACAAGGATTTCACCAACAATAATCCACAAGGATTTCACCAACAATAATCCATCAGGATTTCACCAACAATAATCCACAAGGATTTCACCAACAATAATCCACAAGGATTTCACCAACAATAATCCACAAGGATTTCACCAACAATAATCCATCAGGATTTCACCAACAATAATCCACAAGGATTTCACCAACAATAATCCACAAGGATTTCACCAACAATAATCCATCAGGATTTCACCAACAATAATCCACAAGGATTTCACCAACAATAATTCACAAGGAATTCACCGACAATAATCCATCAGGATTTCACCAACAATAATCCACAAGGATTTCACCAACAATAATCCACAAGGATTTCACCAACAATAATCCATCAGGATTTCACCAACAATAATCCACAAGGATTTCACCAACAATAATCCACAAGGATTTCACCAACAATAATCCACAAGGATTTCACCAACAATAATCCATCAGGATTTCACCAACAATAATCCACAAGGATTTCACCAACAATAATCCACAAGGATTTCACCAACAATAATCCATCAGGATTTCACCAACAATAGTCCATAAAGATTTCACCAACAATAATCCATAAGGATTTCACCAACAATAATCCATAAGGATTTCACACGTATGTACCATAAATAGATACCCCATCAGCGCAAGCATCCGAAAAATTCCCTCTTCGCACTTCTGTTGGCCCTTCTTATTGCCTTTTAATATGAATGCGATTTCTGTCCAAAGGGTAACAGAAAACCATGCCTATTTAGATACAGTGCGTGCTGAGGATTTTCCTTATTCAATCAAAATCTTCTCCAAAGAGAATCCCTATGCTTCCTTTCGTAGTTTCATGCTTTCCTATACCTAGTTTGAGCATAGCGATGACCCTTCAACTCAGGAGTATCACCAGGATTTTCCTGGCAAGGGGCAAGGGGCTAGCTTCCCAAACAAGGGGGCTACATTTTTCATTCACAGAAGCTTGCGTTTGGCAGCAACTGGTAACAGATTCGACTTTTCCCGATGGGGGCTAGAGCTCTCCGAGGGGCAACCCCTCTCTAGCTTCTACTGATTTAAAATAATCCTTTATTCCAAAGTTGACTTGCTTGATCGATTTTAGTTTATATGTTTTGCTTTTTTAAATGCTATCCTCTATTTTTACAATTATTGAAGCCTTATAACAGGAAAATATTCAAATCAAAGTTCTTTATTCACACTTTAACACATAATCCTTATCGACCATTGTTACAAAATTAAAGAAATTAAATTGGAAACTAGAATAACTCTGGTTCGGTCAATGGTTAGTTTTCGTCGCAAAAGTTTAGAAGGAAGCTACTGCTTGGTAAGGTCCGTGGAGAAAGCGCAAAGCAGTGAATAGCAATAAAGAAAGATGGGAAGACTTCGAAACTTCAATGTCCTAACTAAACCTGTTCCGACCACTCCTTGTATTACGTACAGCAAGAATAATTTACGAGAAATGTAATCGATACGATTAAAGCAAGAAGCTGCGAGAAACGAATCATCTGATTTCAAAACAATGACGTGATTGGAATTATTAGACGACTATTGTCTAATACTCCTCTTAAAATCAAATTGAGCAATGTCAACATAAACTCTTAAAAAAGCAAAGTTGGCTAACCCAAGAAGACTCACTCAAAGATGCATTACTTAACATCTATTTTTAGAATGCGTATGGCAAATCGAGGCCCTCCTTGAACAGACACGAGACGTCAACTATGTCAAACGAAGCAGCAATGACGCAAGCTTGGTAGCAAAGGTTTAACAAAACAAGCGCATCAATACTGCATCAAGAGCATCCTGCTGAAGAATTAGGCCGCATCGCAAACTAAGGAGAACGCTTGAGAGGAAAATGAGGAGGGGTCATGTGTAGGTACAAGTCGCTCCATCATAGTCAATGTTCAATAAAGGTGACTCAAATTCCAATCGCAGCATCATGTGGATTGCTTAGGTGGTATATATCAATTCATGTCACGAAAAAAATTGACGTAACAAGCAATGATTATAACATTTCGGACATTTATTTGCATTACATGCTATAATTATTAATCAATTATCATTATTAAAATAGTATACCACCAATAGACTTTGTTTTTACTCTGTGCATTTAATAATAGGCTACTATATATCATTGGGTAGCATTTTGAATTTGCAACTTTATCATGCATAAATTAACATATAATGCCTAAATGAATAAAATATTTCAGATATATATTTACATGCTCGGGTCCAGGAGCAGTGAAGGGTTCTCACGTTCTACAGTGGCCTAGGGCCAAGTAACGGCCTAATCTGTCTGTGTCCAATAGTAATAATGATAAAAGTCTATACAGGGAAAGTACTGTTATCAACAAGATATATTGATTTGGATTTCTTCGGCATGAACCCTCTTATCAGTACTCGTAGATACAATGATAGGAGAGCAAGGGTTAAATGAACAGTGGGAAGACGGTTAGGATACCCGTGAAGAAACAGCAGGCAAGCATCGGGAATGGAAAAGATGAAAGAATGAAAGACCATAGAAGTTCTGACAGTAACGTCATCCTAAGCATTAATGAGAAGGAATTTACCCTTCAAATCTAGCCTCTGGATACATTAGCATAAAAGGAAGAAAGACTAAGCTGAGGTCACAGAGAATAACCGGGGCAAGTTGCAATGACAACTGCAATCGGCTTGGAGCGTACCAAAATCAATCGACAGAGATCCAGCGATTGTCTAGGGAAATTGATTTCCATGAGTTCGGCTCCTGTTGACTTCTTCGTCGATAATATTCTTGTGAACTTTGTAAGGTTGGTCATATTAATCATATCATATCATAGCATATCATTTATTTATCATATCATATCATGTCACATAACATCGTATCACATCATACTGTATATTATCACATCTTACCAATTACATTCAATGCATAAATTCTTATATAACATAAAGCCATAGACAACATCCAAATGTTTACAAACACATATCAATCTTGAATTTTTCATTATCATCGTAAAAGCAGGATCTCTTTCTGGATTTTAATACTGCCTCTTTCTTATGATTTTAAATTCCTGTCCTGCTTTTTACAAAGTCCTTTTGATTAGTGAATTTTCCGTGTATTTGCCTTTGTCCACAACTGATTTCATTTTTGATGGTATGATATTCCAAAGGAGTAAGCATCTTCATTGAAAACTGTTCCTCGCAATTCTTTTTTAACACGTTGAATTCGAGTGAGTTTTAGGCTATTCTCCAAATAGGTCTTGGAGTGGCTTCTCTGCTCTGTTGAAGCACATTCATATTATAATGCCACGCAGGTAATGCAACAGAGAGGTTGCCACTTTGCATCTCGCTGAAACTCTGCCTTATTTGCTCGTAGAGCCAAAACGCCAAGTGAGAAATGCAAGTGGCGTCTTCTTTTTGAAATATTGCAACTTAAATTGAAGCTGTTTGGGCATGTTTTACGACCGTGTCGAGAATACAATCATGGCAAACCACGCATTGATTCTTTTGCAATATCATTCAGCTTAAGAGGTTGCGTCGCGACAAGCCAATCAGCAGACTATTTGCCCAATGGATTATGATAAAGTTTACGAACGAACTGGAGTGACGAAATGGTCAGGGGTGAGAAAATAGAAGAACAAAGAAGAGGAAACGCCAGCGAAAAGAGCGGACAGAGAAGATGTAAAAAATGGTTAGAAAATATACAGACCGACTTGGACATGAGACGAGAGAACACATAGAGGAAGTTACAAAAGACAGAGAAAGATAGAAAGCACTGATCTATCAGTTTTCCGTGTGTGCTAGATCCGGGAAGCTTTTTGTTGGGGCGCCACATCTATCGTTGACCCCCTAGGGGGGGCTATAGCACTGGCACGCGAACTGTGAACTGTACATCATTCCCTGAACATCACTTAACAATGCTGAACTAGGCTCTACAAATGTTGAGCGATGTTCAGTGAAATGCTCAGTACGTTTGAACAATGCTTTATACTCTTAAGTTTAGCAGGCACAGGCATTGAATGCGAAACACTGGGGTTCTAGGTACACGCTCGACCTACTGAGTTATCGGTATGCTAAATGGCAAAATCCTACTTGAGCAACATAAAGATTCCAAAAAGGCTTAAACATAGCCCAGCTCAAGTCGGTCAATGAAAAATTCAGAGTCAAAGTCCTTCCCTCACCATTTTTGGTGAATAGGGTGGCGCCCATCTCCGTTTCATTAGCCTTTGGACCACACAGCTGTGCAAGCACAGTGGATGCTACAGTTGGGGCTGGCACTGTGTGTTCCACTCCCATGCTCTTTCCCGAAGTGCTGAATGATAAGCAGGGAAATAGCGCGAACAATTTTTCAAGTCTTTGGTATGACTCAACCAAAGACGCGGTCTGATCCCTCCCCTGAAGAGGATGTCAAGCGCCATGCTGCATGTGACCATGGGACTTGCTTGAATTCTAGGCATAAAGATGTTACGACAATCTTGAACTAATTGCAGGGAGGACAGGAGGCTACAGCCCCATATCAGAGATGATTTTATGTGAGCTAGAGATCTTTCACATACAATATTTCTTTTACCATTAAGTATCCTCTCTTTATCATACAGTCCCCCTGTTGGAAACTTAGCCATCCTGTTAGGGAAATTCCGGGGTCAACCCTGAAATATTGCGTAAAAATTAAAAGGATGCTAATTTGTAAACAACTGACGATAAGATTTGCTATAGAGATGTGATTATATCAGATTATTGATCTGTCGGCGTTAGTCAAGAACTGTTAATACTATAGGAAATATGGTGCCTAATTTTCATTCAGATCTTTAGGTTACTCTCCAGAAAATTACACACAATGCAAAGAAATAGGAAATATTTCAGGGAAGGGGCTATTTTGAAGAAATATGATGCTGACCTTTGAATGTCGGTCATGTTTATTTTAATGTTAGGTTGTTTGACAAATTCTAAACCGTTGCCATGAAAATCAGGAAAACATCAAACCTATTCGTGTGAATTGGGTTGGTTTCAAAACCTTAGTAATACTAAACATAAATACAGTTGTTGATTTACCTTGCTGTAAACTGGGGCCCATTCGTAAGAAGTCCTGAAAGTACCAACTTACTATCAGAGTGAAGCAAAATAGCAGATCAGGCCCAAAAAGCATCTCTAAGGCGAGGTTTTGCCTTGCTTACCTAAACGGGCGATATTTGCTAGTTCTGGATCTTTTGCTTATAGGATCTAATCTAAAAAAAGCCGAGTCACATACTCAATTCCGAGCTTGGCAGAACCCAGAGACGAGGCTCTGAGTATTTTTCTAAGGAAGAGGATTTTTATGCGGGGTTTCCCGTTGCCTTCTTCAACGATGGCGTTGTCATTGTGATACATGGAGGGATCGAACTGACAATCCCTGCGTACGAGTCCGCATACTTAGCCACTTCATCATGACACCACTGGTTCTCATCAAATCGAACATAAATACACAGCACAGTCTTCATGATGGGTATTTCGTGCTGGAAATTTGTAGGTTATTGCTTCTTAAAAAAGAAAAAAGTGATAAAACTAGAAAATAGACATTAGAAAGTAAATTGGTCATCACTGCCAGGGTGCCAAGCTTTTATAAGCAGAAAAACTTTGTTATTGAAGTCTGGTACATACATCAACTTAAATACAAGACACTCCCGGTGGCTTAGCCTAGATCCAGCATTTAAAATATCTTAGCAATCAAACAGCTGAGCAGTCAGAAGGGTACATGTAATAGATCAAAGAAACTATCAAACTAAAAAAAAGAAGGCAGCAAAGTCACAAGGGAGATGTCTAACTGCGGTCAGTCTTGTCTTTCTCTTTGCTTCCACAAATTCGTCTAGCTGTTGTTTGAAGCTGCTAATGTCATGTTTGCTTGGCAAGGAAAGGTTCGCAAGAATATTCATTAAAGGACCAAGTTGATCCCTCATGGGCATCCTCGAACTGGAAGCTTAGGCCATTGCTCGTTGGTCGCAGCTCGCAGCTCGTAGGAGGTGAACTTCTGGGGAAAAGTGCTTGCTGCTTACTGATCCCGTAAACGTCTAGTTCGTTGGGGCGCCATTGAAGATACAGCAACCAGTCTTCTCCACTCCTCTCTGTTCTCAGCCTTCCGTGCGGCGTCATCTAGCTATAGGCCTGTTCATTCTCGGATGCTATCTTCCCACCGCTTTTCTGTCTTCCACCTTTTCTACCACCAGTAACTGTTCCTTGCAGTGTGGTATTGGACAGACCGGATGAACGGGTGACGTGTGCATACCATCTCAGCTTACGTTGCTTGACGATTGCCAGGAGATCGGTGTATGGCCCTATTTCATTGATTACTCGATTCTTCACTTCTTCATTTATGATACGGTCTCTGTAGCTGATGCCAAGGAGTCGTTGAAGCATCTCTTTCTATGGCTCTAATCCTTCTCTCAGTGTCTGCTAATAAAGTCTATGTTTCGCAAGCGTATAGGAAGATAGATATAACTAATGATCGCATTAAAAAGAAAAGTGAACAGGGAAAAACAGAAGATGGAAAAACATGGAACATTTCAAATTTGACCTTCAAATTTGAAGCACCAGCTTCCGCTAAATTTGGGCACTGATAAAAGTAGGCCCAGATTGGTGTACTGCTAAATTTCAAAATTGAATGGTGCTCCCGCCAAAAAGGCAATGCTAAAAGTTGGAAGCTGATTGGCCAATTGAATGATTTTTAAATATGATTGGTGCTCCCGCCAAAGGGAAAATCGTCAGTGAGACATAAGGCTACTTTACGGACTACAGACGACGGAATCCAAATCTCAGTGGAATGATGCCCATGTGTCAAAGTCTGTAGGAAAAATTTGACATCGCAGGAAATGTCTCACGAAAAATGATACAAGCTTTTTATTTTTCTGCAATCATGTTACTAATTTCCGATAAAAAGTCATGAAAAATTTACCAGTGCTGAAGCAACGCCAGCCCCAGTCGGAATCAACTCTTAGCTACAGTAAAGGAGAGTTCACTAACAGCATGGCATCCTTCAAGAACATCGTTTCGCTTTCAGCAAATGTTTGTGGCATCCCTGTACCGTCAATATTGCTCAGTCCAACAGGAAGACTGCTTTCACCGAGATTTCCACGATCCCCCTTTCCGGTTTTATGAAATTCGGGGAAGTCAAGCTCCGCTTCGTGAAGCGGGGAATTCCCATATTCACCTATTATAGAAGCTTACACCAGTGTCACACAGCATTTCTCTAAGAAAAAATGGATTCAAACCGCATTTCAATCAAATTAGGGGACGGTAACGTTAAAGATTTGAGTATTCTACGACCATTAGGCCGTGGCGCCTTCGGGAGTGTTTATAAAGTTTGTGATGAAAGTGGCTGTGTCTATGCTCTAAAGTCAGTCCAGTGTGTGATGCCTAGTCTTCACAGGTCCGCCGTGCAAGAAATACGGTGTTTGTCAGCTCTGCGGAACCCTTACATTGTCAAAGTTTTCGCAGCCGATTTTCAGTATGATGCACAAAACAAAGCAACTATATACATTCTTCTGGAGTTTTGTGAGGGTGGAACTTTGAATGCGAAGCTAAATTCACCAACGCCAGTTGAAGGCTGCCTGACATGGATGGTGCAAATAGCAAGTGCTTTGGAATATTTACACAGGAATAAAATCATGCACCGAGATCTGAAACCAGACAATGTTCTCCTTTCTCGAGAGCAAGACATAAAAGTAGCAGATTTTGGTCTTGCAAGGACATTCTTTAGCAAAGATGATGATAATGAGTGGACTAGCAATTACCTACAAGCCTACATTGGAACACTAGCAGGTTCTCCTTTCTGGACAGCCCCTGAGGTGTTTGCAAGGCATTATAATGAAAAGGCAGACGTATTTGCCCTTGGACTGCTATTTTACTGCATAGCTGAGAGGCAGTTCACTATAGTAAAGCAACACAAGTTTTATGGTGCATTTGTTGAAATGAATGGCACGGTTAAAGGTTTAGGGCAACATCTGTTTGAAAGCACAACAAAGAATGCATTAGAATTTCTACCATTCTCAAGCCGTGTGTCAAACAGAGCCATGAAGGAGTTATTATTGGACATGGTTGAATACTACCCTAGTGCACGCCCAGACGCAGGTGTTGTCTATGAAAGAATAGAAAAAGTCAGGAGTAGATTCTTTTCCAGTACACTGTCAACTCCCAAGAAGCAAGCAAATGTACTTCAACAATCTTGTTGGTAGTTGGATGCGACAAATTTGAGCTTTGGCACTGATGGACAAGCTCATAATGACAAGTGCACAGGTTGTGATGCCCCTCACCTTAAGCTGAAAAATATAGCCCTTAGCTTGCAGTTTTTGATTTGTAAGTTCTGCATTATTCCAATTATACTTAACATACCCTATGAAAATCTCACATCAGGGGTTTGCAGACCCATTATTTCTATTCAACATTGCCAATTTTGAGTGCACGTCTTTTGTTTTATAAGAAACATGATTTTAAGAAGCATGCAGCTCAGATTGCCTAAGTTTTAAGAAACACTTAAGAAACATTGGCAGACTGAGTCAAGCAAAGAAAGTACTTTTTGAAAAGTAATATTCAGCACTAAACAAAAAATACACATACATTGTTTTGTTAACTAGTCAACAGTCATGACATGACTGATGATATCAAAGATATTTCTATCACCATCCATTTTCAAAATTTAAACTGAGGTACATCTACTTTTAAGAAACATGCAAGGGACATTGCAGACTGAAAATGTAAAAATATTAAGAAACAGTCAGCAGGCTCAACTCAAATATGTTTCTTTAAAGAGAAAAACGGATGGATACTTCAATGTACAAGTACACACACCTATATTTCTATGAATTTGCTGTTTTTGTATGACATTCAGTAATCTGGCTGTTGAAATCTTATGAATTTCTCATTACTGATTGGAAGTGATTAAAATCTTGCTTCGTTCTTTTTTCAAAATCTTTCAAAATTTTCAATTGTAGTTTTGTTGGACACATAATTTACTCTGCCTTATATGTTTGTACAGCCAAAGCATAAAGTCAGAAAATAATTTATTGTACTGATACACTGTCATTGATTGACATTGGCAATTTATTTGTTTGCAATGAAAACAGACACAAATTTTGGAAGATTTTGTGAAAGATGAGTTGTAGAAACAGCAAAAACTGGAAGCAGCCACATTTTGCATTTTAAGATAACTTTTTCTTCGAGATTTCTGCCAGCATGTCACATATTCGGTTCTTTTTTAAGTCTGTGATTTGAATTTTCAGATGCTAGTATGTGATGCGAGTATGGGATGCCAGTATGGCATTTGCCAGGTCATTCCAAAACTGCCATGCCTTTGATTGTTAAGGAGGCGTGGTTTAAAAATGATTCTGGGGCAAGCCCTTATTCCCCGATTCTTTGTTTGATAGGAATGTTGGGAAGAGGGTGGCCACGAAGGAGAAGGGGGGGCTAGGGGGCAGATCCCTCCCTGAAATTTCCTTCCATGTATTCTGCCCCTCCTGCCGTTTTGTCAATACTCAGAAATTCTATTATAAGTAAGAAATTAAAGCATTCTATTACGCTTTTAACGGAAGCCCTGCCACCCCTTTAAAAATTGTCTGACTCCAAAAGATTCCCCTTTGATAAGACTTCAGCTTCGTGAGACGGCCGGTAAATTCTTTTAACTGACAACAGCAACAACAAGCGGCGTGTTCTGTCACTAGCGAAAGAGGCAAGAAGCAGGAAAGCGTGGATGATAAACATCACAACGTTACTAGGTCGCACGGTGAGCACGGAATACAGATCTACTTTAGTTCGCTCACGATCAAACAAATTACTTATGCGTGAACCATCGCAGCGTTCGAACAGCGTTATAGATAGTGTATGAATTGATATATTATTTAGTTGGAAACGGACAATTGTCACTTGCAATCGACAACAGAGAAAGGTGAGAGATTGATGGCTGTTTATTTTGTAACTCACACTTGTACACTAAATGGTTGAAGTTTTCCCGGTAATTTTCCAAGGAATTTGAATTCAACGAACCTCAACTGCTTTCAATAGGGGGCGTGGCACCCTTTAGATGGACTTCGACCCTCTATTCGTCTTCCGGCCGATTCCGAGGAGTACCAAGGATCGGAACTGCCCATATCTCAGTACATCATGGCAACAACTAGTAAATTTGCAACAATCTAAGGCCCAGTTTAAAGGTCGCATTTCTGCCGCGTCAAATCAAATGAAACAGCGATAAAAAACTGAGTTGTAATTAGGCCCAGTTTAAAGTCACACTTCTGCCGCGTCGAATTAAATGAAACAGTGATAAAAAAACAACGTCCCAATTAAATGCGACACAAATGCTACTTTTGAATCCGTTGCCGCATTGAATAGTTTAATTCGACAGTAGTTCACCAGGTCTGTCGCATCAAACGGCAGCAGCGCGACTGGCTTTAAAGGTCGCTCTTCTGCCGCGTCGAATTAAAGCGATCCAGGCTGTGTTCTGGATTTTAGCATCGGCTTTGATTATTTGTAGTGTTAAATCACACTTAACGTGTAATCTAACGCGTGAGTACGAATGGTTCCAATTTTACTACATAAAACACTTACTTAAACGTCTGTTACTTTTCGGTGAGCTCGGCTCTCTTCGGCTATATCTTCGGCGTCGGGTCGTCTCTTCACTCGACAGCGGCTTTTTGTCTTCTTCTTCGACTTCGTCCTTATTATGAAATTACTACTATTTCTACTTCTCAAAAACTCTAACTCCCCACTAAAACTAATCTAAACGTGTTATATAGAGATACGACGGAGATAAAATATGTAGATAGTCATCCTCTCAAACAAGGCCTACCAGGTCATCAATCATCTCTTCAGGCCAAGTCGATCTCGATCAGTTCTCTTAAGTTTTCCTGTTGTTTTTTCGCGGATCTAATTAGGCTGTCTAAAAATTTCGGTCCTTCGATACTTGCTTCACTCCCTGGACTTCCACTGCTGTTTTGTTCTTCATCGTCATATTCCGACTCCTTTTCGGTGAAATTAACTACTTCTTTAGAGCTCATGTTTATCTTGGTACAGATTTTGGAGCATTTATCACAAGAAACTTTTTTTATTGGAATGAATTTTGCCGAATTTTGAACAAAAGCGCGCCAATACGCATAAGCTCCTAAAGCGCATGCGTTCATCTGTTTGGCGCCACTTTTGAATTTGATGTGACAGAGTTGAGTGCGACCTTTAAATCTGCTGTCGTGTTTTGCCGCATTACAGTCGCATGTAATTGCATTCAAAGTATTCTAAATTGATCTTACTGCCTTAGCATTTTTGGCGTAAGTAAACGGAGTTGTGTCGGGCGTGTAGCTGCACTGCGAATTTGCGATGCAAATTGTATTAGTAGCGCTGAATAAAATCAATCGTGAGAATGCTAAAGCTATTTGCCTGCTGACTCTTTTTGGGATACGAGTTTTTCACTCAATTATGTTTGAACCTTGCTTATGCAAAGCTCGCGCAGGGTCCAAGCCACGTGATGGGGGATGTTTACAATGGACACGCCTGTGCAACCATACTGTACTTTGAGGCCCCGTCCACACGGTGACGGGTATTTTCGGAAAGGCAATAATTTTTATCGGTTTTCACCTACCGTCCACACGTAGCCGGCATTTTCGCTGACCGAAAACGCAACTGTTTTAAAATGCTCTCCAGGGTGGAATTTTTTGAAAATGCCGTTTCCATGTTCTCGTGTGGACGGCGAAAACGGAAGTTTTTGAAAACGCTGATGCCACAATTACTCAATCTAACAAAGTAATGCCTCTGATGGTATCACTTTTGTCAAGTCTGATTTCTTGCTGGCAGCTAAAAATTCAATTATTCAATCGTTCTTCAAGTCTCATGCGTTCTTCAGCTTTAACAAACCAAATGTATCACGCTTCCGGAATGGGACAACCCCGTCGATTTAGGCCATACAATCGAAGAAGATTCTGGATAAGGCCAGGACGTACAAGTGCGTGGTGGGACAACTTCATTGATGAAAAAGTTATTGCAGAGGACTGGCGTAAGAAAGCGAAAATTTCAGGATGGCCAGGGTTTCATTTTTGACCCTGGCTGAACTCCTTCGTTCGCACATTGAAGGGAAGCAGACAGTAATGAGATCACCAGTTCATGTTGTGAAAAATGTGGCATGCACTCTTTACTACCTGAGTGACGAAGGAAGACTGCGTAAAAGTACCAACGCATTTGGTTTGTCCCGCCAACGTGTATCAATAATTGTAATAGTAAGAGTCTACGCATGCTCATAGCCGAATTTCGGGCGTTTAAATGTGGTTTCGCGTTTCCGTGTGGACGGGGATATTTTTGAAAACGCTCATGGTGTGAACGCAGGTTTATTTAAAAACGGATAAAAATAAGTGCCTTTTCGAAAATATCCGGCACCGTGTAGACAGGGCCTGAGAAGCAGCGGAAGTTTCTTGTTGAGCTTAGATAATAAGATATTAATTCTTAGCAGTATGTTGCCTTATCTCCAGTAAATCATCATCACCACCATCATCATAATTATCATTATCAATATCATTATCATCATGTTATTATCACAATCATCATAATACTTCCTTAAAAAGGTCATGACTATGAATTAGGATCATCATAACCATCATCATCATCATAATTACCATCTGATTATGGCATCATCATCATCATCATCATTATCATCATCATCACCATGATTATCATCATAACCATCATCATCATCATTATCATCATCATAACCATCATCATTATCATCATCATCATCAAAATGAGTGTCATTGCATTGCGTCATATCTTGTTTTCAGCTTACTCTACTCTCCCATTTTCTTCCATCTTTATCTTTATTCTGTTTGGCCTTTACTTTTTAGTTGCTTTTCCATTTTTCAATGCATGTTATTTCTTGTCACCCAATTGGCCTTTTTCAGTTGTATTTTTCTTCATACAATGCCTTTCTTATAAGTGCTTCTTCATAAAGAAACTTGATATATTTTAACAGTATCACTCATCCTTCTTCTAGAAAATGGGTTCCCACTGGTCTCCAGAATTCGTTTAGCTTTGTATCACTTCTTTCTGTCACATCTTTTATTTTTCCTGTTAATTCTACCATTGTTCATGAAGCATTTTTTGAGATGATGCACTCTGATAAATTGATACTGCTTTCAAATCTAAGATCAATAAACTTGATCTGGTGCCTCTCTCCTCTTAGCCTTTCACTTTCTTCTCTCTTTCTTTGTTGGGGCTTTGTATAGGCCACTATGGCCTTTCCTCAACATAACTCAATAAAAAAAGAAAAAAAATTCCTTTTTTAAGGTACTTGGTCAATCGTGAAATGTCATCAACAAGCAAATTCAAACTTATGGGTCAGACTGCAATGACTTTGTCCAAAATGAGCCTATGGAGATTAGCAGCTTGTGGCTCTGCAAAAGCTGGCCACATGCATACATCTTATATCCACCAAGCCATTGTAAAGAGCAAATGGACTGATCACATCCCTGAAAATGTTTCTGTGTATGACTTTGTGACGAAAAATTTTGACAAAACTCCTGAAAATATTGCTTATGTGAGTAGATAATAGTTCTTCTCAGAATTTCAAATTGCCTTTGTCCTTGGAGTCCTCCATTGAGGGGCACTTGATTTGAGGAGTGTATGAGACATGTGGATCTAAAACTTTGATCATAATAATCACAGCTTCCTTTTGACCACACCTCAAAATTCATATTCCTTGAATGCCTACGCCCACATGTATACACGTCATGATTCCTCCGCGAGGAACTACTAAGAGCTAACAACACTCCTCACCCTAATTGAGAATTTAGCTCAAGGTAGATGCAAACCACTCACCATAGGTCCTGTGTGGCATAGGACCACTTACCTATCCTAACTCATAAAGTGTTCTTTCTATGCCTTGGGTAGCAGGTTTTTCATTAAAATAGTCAGATTATAACACTGGCAATGATACCCATTAAGAGTATAAGTCATTATGATTATTATGAACCCTCTTGGTACCCCTGTAATGTTCCAAGACCCTAGGTCTTCAACTGCTTTATTCCGCACGTCAAATTATTGATAGTTTTCGATGAAAGCATTCTTTTATTCTAGATCGATGGGATTAGTGGCAAAGAGTATTCTTTCAATGCTGTCAAAGACCTTTCGACAAAGTTTGGTTCAGTGCTGGCACAGTGTGGTATTGGCATGCATGATAATGTTCTCATTTATGCGCCAAATGGCATTGACTATGCTCCAGCAGTGCTTGGAACTCTGGCCATCGGTGGCTGCGCGTCAACCGCGAACCCGCTGTATACAAAGCACGAAGTTGTCAAGCAAATTGAAGATTCTAATTCCAGAGTAATCATCACGGTGAAGTCACTTCTAGAGGTGTCCATGGAAGCAGCATCCGAAACGGGCGTCAAACACATTCTATTGCTGGGTGAAGATGAAAGCAAGCAACATGGTGTGATTAACCTTGCTAATGTCGAAAATGATTCTGGTAGTCACTTCACGAACAACTCTCACAAGTTGAATTTGAAGGAAGACTGCGCTTTCTTGCCATACTCAAGTGGCACAACCGGAATACCCAAGGGCGTCATGCTCACCCACCACAACATCGTTTCGAACCTGATTCAATTTGGGAAAATGTTTGATGTTGTTAAGCGAGAAGTCATGCTTGGTCTTTTGCCATTTTTTCACATATATGGTTTGGTGACAATCATTCTAAGTGGATTAGAGCACCTAAAAACAACAGTAACTTTGCCAAAATTTGAACCGGAGACCTTCTTGAAGTCCATTCAAGATTACAAGGTAAGAAATGCGCCTTTGGTCTCGTTCTCGGAACGATTCTCTAAGGGAGGAGGATTATTCTGTTGCTCACCTTACCATTACTTCGCCACGTACAGATGCAGCTTTTTTCCAGATCTTTTTTATACTTAATTATGCAACAATTTCATTTCAATCACAACAAATGCTTATTAGTTTGAGAAAAAGACATTCCGCTAGCCTTTAGGATTTGTTTAGAACGTCTTGCCTTCTTCTTCCTTTCCCGAATCCCATAACTTACCCTCTTTCAAATCCAAGATCAGCAAACTTGATCTTGTCTCCCTTTCCTCGCAGCCTTTCACTTCTTCTTTCTTCCATTGTTGAGGCTTGGTATAGGCCATCATGGCCTTTCTCCAACATAATTTACTTAAGAAAAATAAAGCATTGCTTGATATTTCACCCTCTTTTTCCCGTTTGAAAATGGTCTGTTGTTTTAACCACGGTATTGCAATTTGCCAACAGGATTTTAACTTTCATCTGGATTTCAAAGCAAAATAGAGCACAAACAGCATCTGAGATTTTTTTAATTAATTCTAGATCGATTATGCCAATCTGGTTCCTCCATTGCTTCTGTTTCTTGTGAAATCTCCTGAAGTTGCCAAGTACGACATCTCAAGTCTTCAACAAGTCACATCCGGCGCGGCCCCCTTCGGATCTGACCTTTGGAATAGTTTCAATACCAGATTTGAAAATCGTATCAAGATTGTCCAAGGTGATTTCCTTGATAGCAGTCATTTTGAAAAGTATTCTTCTAATGACATTTTTTTAACAAGTGATGTTGAGGAAAGACCATGGTGGCCTATATAAAGCCCCAAATATAGAAGAAAAAGGGGAATAGGCTAACAGGGGGAGAGATAAGATCAAGTCTATTGATCTTGGATTTGAAAGAGGGTAAGTTGTAGGATGAGAGAATGTTATTCAGTGTAGTGCCCTTTTTATCTTATTACTGATCCTTAAGATGCACCGTGACTGCTTAGTTATTTATTCCAAATTGAACGATGATGATTGCTAATTTCACAGCGTAGCAACAGCCTCATGGCTCGGAGACGCTCCTTTGTCGTAATCGACAAGAAATACATTACACCCACTAGTATCCTGCGATACTGGCCGTCCTTTTCCTCACCATAATTTCCCAATTGGTGTTCTTTCGAATCGAAAATCAATGGACTTCTTAAGATCTCCCTTTCCTCGAACCACTTCTCCTTCTCTCTTTGTTGGGGCTTTGTTATAGACCGCCCATCCTTTCCCCAAATAGTAGACTTAAGTATGTTGGCGAAATCCGCTTCAAGATTGTTTAACAACACTTGACGTCATGGTTTACAGGCAGTATTCTTGTCAAGTATGGGGAGGAGCCTCCCTGCATTCTGCGTCATGCATTTTCCTTTAGCTTCGTTGCTCATTAGGGGAGGGGGGCAGCTGACCCTATATTCCGGCATCGCTATTGGTGCTGTTTTTTTTAGTGGGTTATGTTGAGGAAAGGCCATGGTGGCCTATACAAAGCCCCAATAAAGGAAGAAAGAAGAAAGCGAAAAGCCAAGAGGAGAGAGAGATCAGATCAAGTTTATTGATCTTAGATTTGAAAGATGGCAGGTTGTAAGATGGGCTATGAACTGGAACAAGTTTTTTGCCAGGAAACTGCGGGAGGGGACGAATTTGCACGTGCTACTGTGCCGCAAAATGTTCAAATAAAGAGCATTTACATTGAATCATACGTATGCCCTATTGTGTTGACCATTCAATGCCTATTCCGATGCTAGGATATGGACTCACTGAAACAAGCCCTGTAGCAACACTTACCCCCGGAGACAACGTTGTGATCGGCTCAGTTGGACAAGTTGTATCCAATTCTGAAATCAAGGTATGGTTTCTGATAAATCAGAATGATTGATTTGCTTCAAAGCTCTGCAGATAGTAACCACTGGTGGTGGAACGTGAGGGATTGGGATCTGACTGCCCCTATTATTCTGAAAGGAATTATGATGTAATGCTTTTCCACCGTCCCCATTTCATTGCATATTCGATACCTTGCATAAAAATATATCCCTGTTGCGTCATTTCATCTTAACTGGCTTACAATTGCTAGCAAGGATTGATGCGAAGAATAATGAAAATAGTTCAGAGGGGAGCTCTTACTTCAACCATTCTGTACGCATAATATGATCCTAGAAGTCTCTCAGATTTTACAGCTCAATTTCCCCATCTATCTATCCATCTATCTACTTATCTATCTATTTATCTATCTATCTATGTGTCTATATACCTATCTATCCATCTATCTATCTATCTATCTATCTATCTATCTATCTATCTATCTATCTATCTATCTATCTATCTATCTATCTATCTATCTATCTATCTATCTATCTATCTATCTATCCATCTATCTATCTATCTATCTATCTATCTATCTATCTATCTATCTATCTATCTATCTATCTATCTATCTATCTATCTATGTATCCATGTATCCATTGATCTATCTATCCATCTATCCATCTATCTATCTATCTATCTATCTATCTATATATATCTATCCATCCATCTATCTATCTATCTATCTATCTATCTATCTATCTATCTATCTATCAATCGATCTATCTACTTATCTATCTATCAATCTGCCTACCTTCATCCATATCTCTTGCTCTCTCTGACTCTCAGAGTATATATATATATATATAAATTTATATCTCAGTGTCGAGTCTCTCTCTATCAGAGTCTCTCTCTCTCAGAGTCTCTCTCTTTCAGAGTCTCTCTCTCTCAGAGTCTCTCTCTCTCAGAGTCTCTCTCTCTCAGAGCCTCTCTCTCTCTAGCATCTATCTCTCTGGCATCTCTCTCTCTCTCTCTCTCTCTCTCTCTCTCTCTCTCTCTCTCTCTCTCTCTCTCTCTCTCTCTCTCTCAGAATCTCTCTCTATCCCTATCTATCACTATCCCCATCCCTCTCTCTCTGTCTACGATCTCTCCCGCTCTCTCTGTCCCACGGAGTCTTTCTCTCTCAGAGTATCTCACGTCATCCGTTGCTGCATTTTCGTTATCAGTTGTTACTATTGAGAGCATTTTAGCTTGGCTTTCGTGTCAAGATTTGTGAAAATTCAAGCCCCCAATACCAATAGAGTGAGGCATATCTTCATGTTATTTTTTAGATTGTCGACCTCACATCTGGTGAAGCACTGGGCCCGCATCAAACTGGTGAGGTTGCAATTAAAGGTCCACACGTAATGAAAGGTTAGTGTTTGAGATCAAATTAGTTCTTATATGTGAAGACAGAGCTTCGAAAGCTGTTTCGAAAGCCTATTTTCTTCAATTCTCCCTTAAATGCGATCTATATGGCCAGCGGAGGACAGAGAGAGGTGGACGAGTAATGTGCAACAATGGGTGCACCCACGGCCTCAATAGGCTACTGAGAAGAAGAAGAAGAAGAAGAAGAAGAAGGAGAAGAAGATACGGCTAGCTTATATGTCCTTGCTCTAGTTCATATTTGGCTTTCATGCTTTTCCATCACTTTAGGACATCAGTCCATGAGCTCTAATAATGATGATAATTATACTAATAATACTTTCATATTCATGCAGCCTCGTTTAATTGCCGTTAGCTGAGAAGCATGTAATGGCAACGTACAACATGGCCGGAAGTACGACCCATGGTTCGGGGGTAGCGGGATCGAATGCTGCACCTTCCTGGAAAAAGTCAAAGCTATGCCTCTGGTTTCTGCTAAGCTAGGGATCGAGCATGCTATGTAGAGAAGCAATTAGTTTTATTTACGTTTTGGCGTTACACCCCCCGATCGGGGGAACCCTAGCCCCCTTCCCCTATCTAGGAAAAGAAGTCCAAGTATGTGAGCAATCTTTGCCAAACACAAGCTTTTGTGAATCAAAGCCCCCTTTGGAAAACATAAACCCCCTTCTCGGAATTCTTGGAACTTAGCCCCTGTCGGGCCTGCCTGCCAAGGTTGCATTGTTAATGCCTGTCACTATACATCGATTCATACTCTTAATTGCAGGTTATCTGAATAACGAAAAGGCTACGTCACATTGTTTATCGAAAGATGGCTGGTTTTATTCAGGGGACATTGGGTATTATGATGATGAACATAATTTCTACATTGTCGATCGACTGAAAGAGCTTATCAAGTATAAAGGCTTTCAGGTGAGCACCTTCTAGGTCCCCCATTACTACCTTACCGACATTGATCTTTTCGCTCCCCCCCCCCCAGTTGTTGACCACAGTTAAAGGATTACTTTCACATCGAACTTTTTACAAATTTTCGAATTTTCGGTCGAAAATTCCCCAAAAGTAGCTTCTAAATTACAGCAAGGCAGGTCAGGTTTATGGAAAGGCACATCCTAAGAAAGGAAGGCTTATAGAATCATATCCATACAGTCCGTGCATTGAGGGGGAAAACAAGCAGAGAACTACGTTATCAAAGATAAATGGAGAGTCTTTGATGAATTATTGAATTATTGAAAGGTGTATGTCACTGTGGTGCCATTGTGCAATGGTTAGTATGTGGACTCATAACACAGGGGTTGTCAGTTCGATTCCATGTGTCACTGGTGCCATTGTCGAGGAAGGCAACGGCAAACCGCCAATATAATACATACCATGAGTGACAGGGAGCTGCGGAGAGCCATGATGTGCGAAGACTTGAATGGGTATGACCAGTCAAATCGTTACAGTCAAGATGCAGAACGTTGCAGATTTCCGTACTGATTCTGAATACTCTTCAGCTGCAAAAATTGCTCTATGAAATCCATGTTATAAAATGGCAAGGAAACAATAACTGACTATCCATTTAGGTTGACTAGTTTGTGAATTCTGCTGTTTGTAAATCATAGTTGATTATGCCCTGAATATGACGTTAAACTGCACCCAGTGGTGAGGCCTTGGTTCGGCAGTTCAAAGGCTTGGGGATGAATGTCACTACGCCTTAGTCACCACTGTGCTGGGCCACCCTTGGGTAAGGAGCAGTACCCATAAGCCTCCCTGGGTTACGATATCACACCACTGCTGCCTTGCGGTCTACCCGTTCTGGGAAAGGCTAGGGGAGTGAACCCCAACAGAATATCAGGAGCTGGAGTCCCGAAGGCGGTTTAGGAGTTTGGAGCGTAAACACTGAGAATCTTTCAGCTTATCAAGCAGTGTCCAGGTCCTTCCTCTCGATGTGACCATACCTCGTGATTCCTACACCTGGAAGTACAGAGAGCTGGCGACTCTCCTCACTCTAAGTGAAAGTTTAGCTAAGAGGGGACTCAAACCACTGATCAAAGGATCAATTGGCAAGAATCTTATCACTAAGCTATCCTGACACCTTAAACCAGTTATTTTTATGATAACCTAAGACATGATTAACTGATTCGCCATTTTTCAAGGTCCCGCCTGCAGAGCTGGAAGATTTGTTGATGTCTCACCCCAAAGTTGCTGATGCGGCAGTAATTGGTGTCCCTGACGAAGCGGCGGGGGAACTTCCGAAGGCCTTCGTCGTTAGGAATGAGGCTGTTGACGCTGACGAGCTAATCAGCTTCATTGAGCAATCAGTCGCTCCACATAAAAGGCTGAGAGGCGGTGTGCAGTTTATTGATGCTATACCCAAAGCTGCAAGTGGTAAGATTTTGCGGAGGGAGCTACGAGCGGAATATACTGTGTAAAGTGTATGGCTGTGCAAACCACGACAGACGAGGGTTATACCTCCCTTATATCAGCGACATTATGCTGTCTATATAGATGTTTGATACACACGATGCAATAGTTAGTTGAGATCAGGGTAACCAAAATCGTGGATCAGCCCTTTTCCAAGAATACCCCCGTAAAGTTAGGGACCATTTCTTGCACCGAAGTGCTCTCAAAAATGGACACTTCTTTATAACGCCTAGTGCTAACATTTACCTGAAAGAGGAATTTTCCCGTGTCAAAACTTTCTCATCGTAAAATGTTTAAAGCAACTTCTGTGCCATTGATACCTCTCAGCTACAGACCAACATAAAGATCTTCCCCGGTCCAGTTACACAGGTTGCCTTTGTCAAAATGTTGAGTGCCATTTTTGATCTAATCTTTTTAGTTTCATGGAGATTTTCATACTCCAAATATCGCTTATAGTAGCTTGGAGGATTTAACAAAATTATGGGGCGTTTTTTTTAACGGAATAAGGTTGTACTAACGATGACTTTTTTTAACTATGGAACTTTTTATAAAGTTGTTTATAAAGTGCTTTTCAATGCTCAAAATCCCCAAGACATAGGAAGCATGAAAGGTAGCAAGTTGATTAATCAAGATGATGGATAGATAGATAGATAGATAGATAGATAGATAGATAGATAGATAGATGGATAGATAGATGGATAGATGGATAGATGGATAGATAGATAGATAGATAGATAGATAGATAGGCATAGATATATAGGCATAGATAAATAGGCATATATAAATAGGCATAGATAGATAGATATATTAACATTAATCGTACTAAGATAGTAATGATAATAATAACGATAATAATCAATTTATTTAAAGTTGGCGCTCGATTCATGAAAGGCCCATCATTTGCCCTTACATATTTCTTTTCCATCGGGGCATGTTTGTCAAGTACTTTTTCAGAACCTGCTTGAAAATTTTTATAATCTAAATCTTCCGGTTGGATTCTTTGCAAGTCTGCCCTGACATCTTGTTTGAAAGTTTGTTCAATAAAATTCTTATAATCTCTATAATTCAAAATTGTTGGCCCAGTTTTTTGGTATCTCGTTTTCAAAATAGTTACCACCATTTTATGGAAGTCAGCAAGCCCTGTTTCAATGGTGGTGGTATGTTGGCAACTCATAGACTTGTTGGATAATATGAGGTCAATACACGTTGGATTTTCAGCCTTGAAACAAGTTGGTTCCTTAATCAAATTTTTGAGGGAATAGCCGTTCGTGAAATCATGGATCTTCTGATCTGTCTCCAACGAATTGAGATCACCAAGGAATAAAAAATTTTCGTAGTTCGCACTATAGTAACCACCTGCTCTGCCAATATTCTCCAAAAAATGAGCTTGTGATTGGGATGGCGGTCGATGAATACTGAAAAGATCCCATTTTTACCCCTCAAATTAATTTCAAAACAGATGCACTCTATATCATCGCCAAACTTAAAAGACTTTAGTTCACTGGATGGAATATCGCTTCTGACATATACCAAGAGTCCTCCGCCACCAGCATTCCTATCTAGTCGCAGTGGATCAGAGTACCCTTGAATGAAAAATTCTTCTTGTGGAAAGGAGGCATCAAGTTTTGTTTCTGCAATTATCAATACATCAATATTCTTTGAAACTATTTCCTTCAGTGGATCAAGTTTATTTCTTATTGAATTTACATTTAAATAACCAACAATCACGCGACCAGTGTTTTTTAGCCTCAGATTTCGTAGCTCAGATTAGCGTCTCTCTCATCTGCATGGTCGCCAGCCACTGTAGATGCTCGGGTACCCTCCTTCGCAGCAGATGAGACAGAAATGGCAGAACTAGAAGATTTGATTGCTTGATCGGATTGTGAAAAAATGTCGTTGCTCCAGTTTGAGTCAGAACGATCCCCTGAATAACCCTGCGGGGGGTCGTTCTGACTCAAATAGGAGCAATGACATTTTTCAAGCAGAGAAGTAAATTCATTTAATACTCTTGTAATTATGCTTCCTTTTTATAAGTTATCATATTTCCATCACGATGAATGCAGCGCCAAAGAGCAGGGAATAGAATTTGACGTAAGTTATTTTAATTTGAAATGCACAAAATTATCTATTTAAAGCTACAAGTATCTAAACAAAGTTAAATTCTTCAGTCACCAAAGAAAATCCTTGGGAATTCATGTCAAAGAAATGCTTCCATCGCTTGGTGCTCCTTCCACTACTGTCGAAGTCGGGGCAAGAGAAACACTTGCGAGTTCCGTTAAAGATGCAGGTGTGGCCCCCTGGGTAATGTCAGTTTGTAATGGAACTGGTGTAGCTGTTATTGTGTTGCTGGAAGAACCAGGGGGTACTGCTCCGCTTAATGGATTCAATTTGGGGATTATAACTGGTGTCGGATCTGACGATGTTGCCATTAGGGGGGCTGGGAAGGATGGTGTGCCATGACCAGGGTGGTCAATTGACTGCACTGTTGATACTGCTTGCAACAACTGCTCTGGAATGAGGGAAGCTCCGGTTGAGTTAGAAGGAGCAGTTGTCTGGTCTGGTAGCTGGCTTGTCAGTAGCGGCGCTTGCATTGACTGGGTCGGTGGGTATCCAAGGTGAAGATTGGCCAAATTCTTCTCCATTTCTGTGAGGAATGATTTTTTGTTAAAAATAGTAATGAGAAAGACATGCTCAAACTGTTTGATAAACCATATCGTATACCTTTCATCTTGAAACACTCCGTTATCCTTTAACATAACCCACACTTGCTTTGCCTTGCAGAAAGGCCTACCTCTCTTACCTCTCCTACTTCTCTTACGCATTCACTTTCAACTTGACTTTAGATTAATTTTGAATATGAATATGCCTGGCTTGGTTGAGCACCTTGACGACGCGAGTAATCAATGCGGTCGCATCTTTCATAGTACCCTCGTTAATCGGCCGCGTTGCCTGCATTGCATACTCGACTTCGAGCGTAGCAGAAGCCAGAGACAGGGCTTTGAGTTTTTCCTACAAAAGTGGACTTTATAAGGTGGTTCCCATTGCCTTCCACGCCAACGGCGTTTTTATTGTGACACGTGCAGGATTCGAACTGACAACCCCTGTGTTGTGAGTCCGCAGACTGAACCACGGCAACACTCATTTACAGGTATTGAGCAGTAAATTTCAGGGACAGTAATTGCCAATGCGTAAGGTAGAGACGATGCCAGTCGAACGGCATTTTTCACTTACCAGTTTGTTTGGATGATGGGGTTGCGTCTCCTACGAGCGATACTTCTGAGAATCCGCCTTCTGTTTTCGGCGTTTGAATTACTTGAGGCTGCATCTGCATCGATTCGTCTCGAATTGGTATTCTGTGCAAGTAGCCATAACCTATACCACAACCCAGGCTGTCGAAAGAAAAAAGGGGGTCCGTGTGAATTCCCGAGACCCAAACTCCACGTTTTACGCGGCATAGAGTTGACCAGGAAATTACAATGAAGTTTTCGTCTGTTGTGTGAATACAAAATCAGAATTATACGAAATTTCTTTAAGACAAGTCAGATGAGCTTAAGGTGAACAAACCTTCCTTCGCCACCCCACTGAGTGTTCGGCGTAATGGTTACCTGGAATAATTGAAGCTAACGATGAAAAAATTACTCTTAGAATATTTCTGATAAATTTATGCAAATCTGTGCTTGCGAATATTCCTGTTAAGAGCGTTCATCGTGTTCAAACTGCTTCAGACCAGAACAATTGCGGTCAGCTTCAATGCAAAGTCCCAGACAGCTTTCACGTTTATTTCAACACAAAGAACCCTATGCGTCATTCCTCCATAAATACATATGAAAATATATACAAATGTGGTACTTCACTTCGTGAAAAATGGCTGAGAGAAATCCAGCGAAATTTTTTTTAGGTAAACATTACGTGCCAAGGATAAGTTGATAAAGAGCTCCAGTGAGAACTACCAACCTCTCTACAGCCATCTGTCTCGGAATTATAAACGTAGAACTTCAGTGGTTTTCCATCTTGCCCTTCTATCAATGTGAAGAAGTCTTCAGCCTATTTGAATGAAAAGCAATATGAGTTGATGGAAATATGGACAAAGACTCTTACTGTACTCCCTTTTTAATTCATACAAGACATACAAGGTATAAATGACTTGGTCTATTATTAAAAAAGGAGGCAAGTATCACAGCAATTTTCAGTTCTGTCTCTCCTTGCATTTTTCTTATATCCTTTTGCATCTACAGAGTCCTATTCTGTTAATCATTATAGCTATCTCTTGTAATCATTCTATGTAATTAGGTGTGACCAAGAAGACATTGCAGCAAATGACACATTTTAGTGACTATGGTTGCCTCTTATATTTGCTAACTGCAGTCAACCGGGCTCTTGTTGATAACAGCACCTTTTTTGCTGAAAAAGCAACTCTGTATAAAGAATCGTTGTTATCATTATTATTACTTACAAAAGGTAGAGACTTGACAACCATCAACTGGGCGGCTATAAGATTTCTTTTACTTAGCAAAAAAATACATTTAGAACTCCTCTTAAACCCAATAAGGTAAGAAAATATACCTCATGTAAAATTGAATCTGCTCCAATGATATAGTCTGTGTTTGAGCGAAGTCCTGCAATGTCAGCTGGAGAGTTTGGTTGTACGTCCTAAAGATTTAAGAACAATCTTATCAAAATATGAATAAATTACTGAATCAATTATGTCATCAACAAGACACTTACATTTCCATGTAACACACACAGATGTGCAAAATCATCTTACAATATTCTCTTATTGCAATCAACATCCAATTCTAAATACAACTTTATTGCTACTTAATGCCTTGATTGTTTGTTTTTTGCCACAAAGTGAGTCTATATATAGGAGCTTGGTGGTTGAAGGAAGCAACGTTTTGCCCCTAATCATTCATCTTTCTACAAGCCTTCCTTCTGTATCAAACTGAAATGGATTAGGCTCTCAAATGCTTGGAACAAGCATGTATACTATTTATGTTTCTGCACTAGCTTTGTTTAAAAACTCTAGAAATCTTTTTTCAAAATGTTAGAAATTTAAAATTTTCTTGAAAATGATAACCAGTTCTGTTTTGATAGCCAACCAAACATAGAGATGCTTGGGGAACTTCATCATCAATCAAATGAGTATTTCACAAGTATAGCAATTCTTTTGGCAATAAACAACTGGGTACAATGACTTACCAAGACATGCCAAACATTTTCATTTGCCCCTTCAAATGAACAGAATCTAATGCTGACCCCTATGAAAAGAAAACGAATGATCAGCCAAGGAAGCTCATCATAATTTTTCTGAAATTAAAGCTTATTGAGAAAAAGAATAATAATTTCAATGACAGTAATCAAATCAAGCTGGTCAAACAATGTGATAGAACTGCTTCAAGCAGTTATCCACTGCTGCTAAACAAGATAGATTAAAGAAGGCTGTATTAGCAGATAACTGTTGTATAACCTGAGTGTTCTTTTTTTACACATGATTCTACCTGGATGTCAAAGGTAGAAATTTGGACACTGAGAAGCTTTTTGCTAATCGAGCAGTGTCCAGGTCCTTCCTCTCGATGTGACCATACCTCGTGATTCCTACATGTGGAATTACAGAGAGCTGGTGACTCTCCTCACTCTATGTGGAAGTTTAGCTGAGGTGGGACTTGAACCATTGACCATAGGATCAATGCGCAAGAATCTTACCATTGAGCTATCCTGACACCTAATTGAATGTTCTGATCAGAGCCTCAGCCACAATCTGAAGACAATGCAGTAGCACATAATATTACTAACTGTGAGGTCATATACTGACTAGCATCTCTGCAATACAGAATTCCATGGCCCTGGAGGATGGCACCTCTCTCTCTAGCAAGTGATTGTAGACACAACTCTGCTTTCTTGCTTACAACAATGAAAAAATTTGCACATTACTTCTTAGTCTTCTACATTAACTGTTCCATACTTAATAAGACATGTACATTTGATTTCTCTTTACCTATCTTATGAAGAATAAGATCAGTTTCAAAACAGACTTTCCCATCAGTTTCTGTTGTCTCCAATATCCCTGCCAATATGGTAACCCAATCAATTTCATGCAAATGAAGGGAATAATATATTAAACTGCACCTAATAATCCTTGTCCTCCCCAAAAGTTGCTTGGTGTAATGCTAACCTCTGCAAAAACAATTCAGTATTTTTTAGCCAATTCATCTGCTCACAAAGTACAATGGTGCAAAAATAGCACCCATCACAGCGATTATTTATAGAATCGTGCAGGAATAGGCCGGTCACATCTCATTATATTTGTTACAGTAAATATCATAAGACAGTCACAAGCTAGTGCAATGATGTATTGACTCCCATAAAACAGTGCCAGCAATGTTTGGGTAAGTATCATTTGAATTGTAAGTGATGTAGAGATAGATGGTGAGTGGCTGTACAATTTACAGAACAAAAAGGTATAATTCTTGCATGAGAAAGGTTGACTTAAAATTTGAACACAAAAAGATACCAAGGTCATTGCATACCTCTAGTATTCCCTGTTTTGCTACTATATACCACCATTTTTACAGGTTTTTCAGCGTTTGCCTTTAAAACATTTTTTAACGCATCATTATCCGTATCCTGTAACGATAATTTCATCAGATTTAGCTTCATAGCACACTGCTAACTAAAAACTGTTTGTTTCAAAGCACAATTGCTTCAGTCATTACAAGAACAACAACAGACAAAGCATTTTTGAATCTTGAAGATTTATCAACAACACTGGGGCCCATGAGGTTTATGTTCAAAAGTTGTCTGGACAATGGATGGACATCAAGTACTAAACTAACGTTCATTGTTTTTCCCTGCAGTCACTCTACCTGCACTTGCCTCTTTGAAATACTTATAAACATTTACAAAGACATAAAGAGTAGTAACAACATACCAAACGAGTATTTTCAACAGTAACAATAAAATCAAAGAATGGTTCCAAACCAGCTTTATACCCAGGGGAGCCTTCTTGCACCTATTGTGAGAAAATAGATCATATCCTTCAAAACAAAGTTGAATAGAATCCTTGTGCAACTGAAGAATATAACGGAACTACTTCAAATTTATACTCTATTAAAAACTGCAGATAGAAAATTGTTAACCACTTAGCATCTGTTTGTTTGCTAACAGGACAGCAACTGACAACACCAACGATTTCCAGAAGTGCTCGATCATGTGATCTTCGCTATTCTACAGTATTTGCTACAGTATGTGACGGTCCATCATAATGCAGTATATATGCAGATGATTTTTTAGGGGAAAATCTTACTAATGGTTTTTGAATGACCCAGAGTTCTAGCAAACGTAAGGTAATTTATACCCTGTAACACAATACCTAGGGAGCCTCTGCCCCATGAAAGTAAAAATTGGTTTTTGCTTAATGAAATAAAGCAAGGGTTAGCTATTCAAATGATTATGTAGCTGTTTTGGGGCTTGTATAACCAGGGTTCGAGAATTTCACGGTCAGTTGACAGAGTTTACCTGCAACGTCAATGTTTTCGGAGGCTCATTTATAGCGCTTAGTCGTATTCTGGCCATACAAATTGCAACAACATATTGATCAAAGACTTGAAAAGGAATAAAGTCTTTTAAGCTAAGCTCTGACGAAATTTTGATCTATGATTAAATTGAACTTAATCCTGGAAACCAACTGAGGCAAGCAGGCCATATGCATTATTGCCTAAACGTCAACATGTGAATGAACCACGATAGCAACTCACCCTTAATACATGATATCCTTCTGAGCCACCTCCTGGAACTTCTGCTGAAGAGGAGCCAACTCCCATTTCAAATGATCTTGGTTACGTATTTTTCGAATCAATTTTACCCTCAAAGGCATCAATTTCAGTGAGATTTATAGCTAGCCTCCACTCCACGTAAAAGCTGTTCAAAAAGTCCACTTGACTACGTGTCACGTTGTTTTGACTTTTGCTCAACGCATGGCTTAAATGTCATGGCTTAAACGGAGTTATTCTGTGGACTTGACTAACCATGAAGTAATTCCACCTTGCAATTCAGATAAAAGTGTCTGGTTTAACCAGTAGAATTTATCAAGGGAGCTCTCAAATAAAAGGCTGTTGATTTAGGCAACAGGAGATGTTTTCAATCTTTGAAAAATGTTTGCATATATGCAACCCTTTTCGGATTAACACGTGCACATGGAATGTGTAGAATCTCTTTTCAAAATATTTCAGTACTACTCTGCAGCCTTTGCACTGCACACATATTATTCACCCGTTATGGTTTATGCCCTGTAGCGGTTTATGCCATTTAGAAGAATGAAAATTTCCCATTTCCCATTCGTATTAAAAATTTATTAGTTCTTTGCTAAAATGTAAATTATTGCTAAAGGCCTCCAAAAAGTTTCAAAAATCAAAGAAAAATTGAAAGAAACGCCGCAGATTTGGAATACGGTTTGTTACCCATGACATTTATGGGTAAAACGCGGGGAGACACGCAGAAATAATACTCTTTATTTCCCTGTGATGAACACTACATCCATGCACCCACAATGCAATGTGGTTCTCTTTGGACCATTCCCCGTTCTGCAAGATGGCGGTGAGTCGAATTTTTCACGTGGATTTAATGAGATGTCTTTTTTCTGGGAATTCACCCGCTTTTTGATATCAAAACCATTCAGAATAATTTTTAAAAAAGTTAACCTAGTTAAATCTGTAATTTGGTGCTAGTAATTTAGTGATACGGTGAAGAAGTGGCAGTCTTTCCGTACTTCTTTTATCCGACCAAATTTGCATGTGATTAGGCCATAGCCTAGGTGGTGTCGGACTGGTTTGGTTTTTTATGCACCACGAACCTTCTTTGGCTCGCCGAATGAGAAGTTTACACTATTTGGCCGTTTTCTTAATTCGCAAATGGATCACATGGCACGACCTGACTGAAACTTCTAGTCTTACGGTCATTATTTACAGCCAGTATGCATTTATTAACACAGACATATTCTGATGCCTTGCCCCAAGTATTTTTTTGCTCCCATATGTATCATTCTTGTAAAACACCCCAATAATGGACGTAAATGGTAACTGGGAAGTTTTTGTGTCAACCAGCATCGGTTTTTTCGAATAGCAGCATCAGCCTAATTGAGTGAAGTGTCATTTCTGATTTTAGGCCACAGCAGAAAAAGAAAATGTTATGCGTGACATCTGCATTCAAAAGCTCTGTCTCAACATCTGCGTTGGAGAAAGTGGTGACAGGCTTGTAAGAGCAGGAAAAGTATTGGAAGCACTCACTGGTCAAACACCAGTCTTCTCAAAAGGCAAGAAGCTCAGAACTTCAGCTTTCTTTATCCAGTATACAGAGCATGATATCTGGGATAATTCTGCTCAGCTGTACTGCACAAGAAAAAAATTTGGCATAACAGACTTTAATGCCTGTGTTTGTCCTTTCAGCGCTCATTCGATAAGATGTGTCTGCTGTATTTTAAGATTCCATGTCAATTTGTAAAGTGAAAGTGCTCTGGTTGCAAACTGTACTTTCTAACTTTATGAATCTAATGGACATGTCTGAAAATGCCTTCTGGTTGTTGAAGTCATTCAAAGCTTAACTTCCTCACCTGCCATGATATTTTATTGTACACATCTATCAGTTATCTTCTCTAGTATTGATATAAGCAGATGCCACCACCAACTCTGCCTATGATGCTCATTAGAATATTTGCTAACTGATGATAAGCATGAAGAGAAACAACCCTCTGAGGCAGAGTTTCTCTCTATATTTTGGCATAGGCATATTTTCACATCTGAGATCAATAAACTTGATCTGATCTCTCTCTCCTCTCAGCCTTTCACTTTCTCCTTTCTTCCATTGTTGGGGCTTTTGTATAGGTCACCATGACCTTTCCTCCGCATATTTTACTAAAAAAGAAATAAATGCTGCTCTTCCAAATCTCTTGACCGACTCTTGCCTATGATGGAAATCATTTCTGATTTGTGTCTCTATTTAATGCAACAATTTATCTCTGCAGCAAGATTCACTGTCAGATCCTTTGGAATCAGGAGGAATGAAAAGATTGCAGTACACTGCACCGTCAGAGGCCCAAAAGCGGAAGAAATCCTGGAAAAAGGCTTGAAGGTAACAACTTAATGAATTTCTGTATATGTTATGTAGGCATTTTTGTATTTATGTAAATTTTGGTTTCATTTTGATATTCTAGTGTCATTACTTTGTTTGTTTTTATCAATGGATTCTTCTCTTCATGCCAACCCCTTCTCTACATACTATGCCCATGTTAGTTACACTTAATCCGGTCTTTGTTTTCAATAGATTGTCATTTTGAATTCATTCTGAATTTTTGTTTTTGCAGGTAAAAGAATATGAATTGAGAAAGGGGAATTTCTCAGCCACTGGGAACTTTGGGTTTGGAATTCAAGAACACATTGATCTTGGCATTAAATATGATCCAGGCATTGGTATCTATGGCATGGATTTCTATGTTGTTTTGACAAGGCCAGGAACAAGAGTCTCCAAGAGAAGACGATGCGTAAGCAAAGTTGGCTTCAGTCATAGAATAACCAAGGATGATTCCATGAAATGGTTCCAGAAAAAGGTGCTTGTTGTCATCATTTAACTTCTGGTTTTACTGGTGCTAGAATAAGAGTTGTCTTTTGCTTTGAAGTGAATTCTGAATGCATCACTTTGCTGTTTTTCTAGTGGTCATTTTTTTCAAAAAATATTTAATATGATGGATTCAGTTTATTTTCATATAGTATTTATTTAGACAGGAAGTGTGAATGATTTTTATTTTCCTTTGTAATAGACACTTAGTTTGAGAGGAAGCAATGAATGGTTTATCTTTTTAGTTATTAATTCATTCATATCAAGGTCAAATGGCCTCGCATGTTGATTTCTTGCCATTTGGTTGGCCCTCCATTGCAATTTTGTGTTCAGTGTAATTTTGGAGCTATGCCCTGGAACAATACAGATAATTTTTTTAAAACTTATTGAAACCCATTTGAAAATACTTGGAACCAAGAGCAGCGTCATAAGGAATAATTGTTGCATATTTTCATGTAGCAATTTCTGCTAGTTGCAGTTTGTCTTGATGTTTTTATTCATTCAAGTTGCTTTACTTTGAATAAGCTATAACATGATAAATTGATTGAAATTATTGGCTTATAGTTACTTCTCTTTTTACAGTATGAAGGAATCTTGCTGCCTGGTAAATAAAAGGAAGAAAGCACCATGGTAGACATTTTCTTTATCAAAATATGCGAATATTCAATCAAGTTGTGTTTTTGTCTTCAGCGTCTACTTGAGTGTGAGGGGAAAAGCTTTGCTTCTGTTTCACATGAAAACTGGCTGTTAAATATAGGTTTTTGCTGTTTTTTCCAACTGTAAATGATTTACACCCTGTTCTTCAAGAGGTAGTCAAAAAGAGAAGTAAAGTGAAGGAAGTGCATGAAATAAGATGCTTGATATCCTGTCAAAAATATATTTTCCAAAAATTGGTACAATATAGTTCTTGTCCTTTACAGTTCTTGTCAGTTCCCATTGAAAAGAAATCCCTTTGATTTTGTCCATATACTCAACCCGTCAACCTGGCACAAGATTCATTAACCTGTGATAAAAAAGTTAACACCATGCTCTCAAGTAAGTGAATACTTTGCATGTTTTTGATGACATGTATGTGGGAAAACTGCAAAGGTTTGGATGAGTTTAAGCAAGGTCTACCCATGCTAATGTAGTCAATCATGCTCCTCTGGAAGTTGGGTAGATAAATTTCTAAAGTTGCTCAGTCAAGAAACAGCATTACAGTAAAAACCCACCACTAAGAAGTTCAGTTTTTAAATTAGACTTAAGTTTCTTATAGAGGAACGGAGGAAACAGATCTAGGCTGCCCAGTTTCTTTAATCTAAAAAACTTAATATAATGTATGTAACAAAATTTATGGGTAGAGTTGAATAAATGGGTATTCCTTTTTAATTTTTTTATTCGAAAGAAATCAGCTTTCTACTGTGCTGTAATATTGTCTTTCTAAATGCCCTTTCTGGACTTTGAAGAAACTGAAAAAAATATTTTGAGGCTGAGTTGTTTTTTGAGTAAAAGTGATTTCAGGCACTAGTCTGCAGTTTCTTATAAGTTAGTTTCTTAGTGACCGGTTTTTACTAAATGTCACTTAACAACGCAAGGTAATCACTGCTGAAAAACAAGCTAAAAATCCATTCAGGTTTGCCAACCATCCAGGCTCAGCATTGCGATGTACTCTCGACAGTGAACGCCTTATTCTCTTTAAAAGCGATGTTTTTTCTGCGTTTTATTGAACAAGTTCTTCGACGACAACAAACAACCTTGCGAAGCATCCTTCTAAACGATGGATGGACTACCAAGTACGCAAGAGGCGTAGAACAGGTATCGACTGCCGTCAGAATGAAAAACAGAAAGGTGTACCAAGCGTAAAGTCTTCGAAACTTTTCGTCAATGGTGGTCACCTCCATGTATTCAGTGAAATGGAGGGTCAATACTGGAACATATGACAAAGTGAAGCCACACCATGTTATCGCAAGAACTGCTAAAAGTTTATTGTTTCCTTCGAGTCTTATCCTGTAAAACAAAGTGCTCATGTTGGCTCGCACTTTCTCCAAAGCAGTCTTTAATGTTCGGCGTAATTTAATGAACGTTGTTATGAAGTATATAACTGGGAAGAGCATAATTATGAGTACAACTATAAGGATGTATGTCGCATACTTTATTTTCAAATTTAACTCGCAGATTCGTACCACACAGATCGGTCCAGAAGCATTTCGTCTATTGCAAGAAGCTATATCCACTCCTAAGTCTAACAATGTTGTTTTTCGAATACTGTAATTCGTAACATCCCAATCGTAAAAACCGGGTACAGACATTATACCAGATACGGTAAAGAGAGCAGTAGCAAATGCGAAACAGGCGAATTTTCGAGATCTATCGGCGTAAAACTGCTCTGTAACAACTACTTTGTAGTGAAGACGAGTGAGAAATACAAGTATGAACTCTGTCATGGCATACGTAACAGCACCAGTCTTTGAGACGACTTTACAAGTTAGAAGCCCGTAATCCCAGTCGGCTGTGTAATAGGCTGCTTCGGCTATGAATAGGAATAGGCCGGTTTTGATCATATTTAAGCCAGCCAAGGATGTCATGAGCAGCTCAATATTTGTCATCTTGTAATACCTCATCCTTCGTAAACAGAAACTTAGGAATGCCATATTTCCCGCTGCTCCCACGAATGTAAAAGCACAGCTGATTGTGAAGTATGTGGGATACACCGGCGGCTTCATTCCTTTCCTTCTCGTTTCGACTCGCAGAACTCATTCATGACCATAATGTGCACATTTTGCATCAACTTGCTTGCCTACGTTTTGCACCAACAAATAGAAATATTCTCTTTTCATCCTCAAGTTAACAGGTACACACAAACTACAAAGGCACACCAAACACTCAAACAAAACCACCGAATTTGCGGTCAAGGCAAGTTTGAAGATTCATAGCTATGTATAAAATACAGACCAACATTTGAGTTGACTTCCGTCGACAACTCAGGTAGCCCCTTAATGCAGAGTTAGCCATGACCTATCTTTTAGGGCCATCTCGCCACAGGTGAAAAAAGAAGGACCACATCTTCCTAGCACCTAGAGAATATGAAAAGCGTAGGGGGGGGACTATGGCAACAAGTACAGAAGTGCTCCTTCTATTTCTTGAATAACACCCCAGGTAAATTCCCTATCTGCAGTAATGTTGGACTCCCACTTTTTCCAAGTTTCACTGCCTAATCCACGAACTCTATCTCACAAATCATCATTCATCCCAAGAATATGCAATTTATGGAAAGTCTTGCCTTCTTCTTGCTTTCCTGAATCTTAAAACATGGCATCTTTTAATCTAAGATTAATAAACTTGATCTGATTTCTCTCTCCTCTTAGCCTTTCGCTTCTTCTTTCTTCATTTGTTGGGGCTTCGTATAGGCCACCATGGTCTTTCCCCAACATGACTCAATAAAAAAAGATCTAGCCAAGACAAGGTGCAAAAATTATTGCCCTTTCATTCTTGCGATTTCCACCCATGCGTACAACATACTGATGGGGACTTTGGAACCGGGGGGGCATGATCCCCCACGTTTCGGAAAACTATGGAAAAGTGTCCCTTGAAATTCCAGAAGTGCCCTTTTTGCATAATCACTTTTTTGCCCAAACTCCCTATTGAAAATAAGACCGAAAACGATATTTGTAATCAAGGCTTTCTATAGGTGTGATTGTTAGCATTTTTCATTAAATTTGCGTTATCTGAGGCCAGACTTTTCATCATCAGTCATCTCTATTGTTTTAGAGGGTGGCCTTTTTTGGTCTGCCCCCCCCCCCCCCCCCACTTTTTAAATGCTTCCTACTTCTCTCAATAGCGACATCTACCTAGTCTCGTAAATGCTCTTATTACGGCTATGACTAGAAATGATAATTGCAAATCAAAGAAATTGGTCTGTCTGTATTGCAAGATCCCATCACCAAAGAGCCTCTCTTTTTAAGTTTTTGTAACCAGTCCCCCTTATAAGCGTGAGTCTACCGTTTTCGTCATTGAAACGCCGGTCCATTTTTTCCACCAGTGCAGGGTATTCTCCTTCCTCCATTTATGGACTTTCACATTTATGACAATAGGCGAGATCGTGGACTTGAGACAGCGGAAGGCAAACCCGAAGCGTTTCAGATACCATTTGCATAATGAAATATAAACGTTGAAACAGTTTCTTTATTATCACGGTACCGTATCTGCAATCATAGTGCTCAAGCGATACCGTCAAAGCAGGCTTGAAACTGTTGAACTATGAAAGTGTAAATTCAGTGCAAATTTTAATTGTGAGAATATAAAGTAGGTTGTTGCAAAACAGGTGCAGTTTTGTTTCAAATCAATCATCGAAAATTCTTTTTCCAATTTTAAGTGACACGAAACGAACTCACCTTGACAATTTTCTTCTACAAGACAAGCTAAATAGTAAAATTCACAATTAAAAGGCTAAGACTAGATTTTTGACTGCGTTGGTCATGAAGTCAATGCAATTGTAGAAGGTACGGTTTTAGCGATGTCTAACAAGACGAGAAGACAGTGTCCAAAGGGGAAAATGGAGCAGGTTACCTATTCCAAACGATCAAATCTGTAATATCGGCTGAAGATAACAGGAACAAAAAGTGGCTCTTGTTTGTAGCATATCCAGCGCCCCGCACCGTAATTTCTGAGAATGCAATCTCGATTTAGCTCAAGAACGGGACCACGCTCCAGTTCACAGAGAGCAATATCTGTTAGATCGTTGCCTGTTTGCTTAGCACTAAACCCTTCTCTGCAGCCAATCGTTATGTGTGCTGTGCAACCAACTGTATATGTCGGCGATAGGTGAGTTTGACCAAGTACAGGCTTAGGCTTTGATTGACTACGGGGTGTAGCAGATCGCCTTTGCAAGTCGACATCATTCGTGACCGTAGGGCACTTGTTTGACCTTGTAACTTTGATACGAACATGTTTGGTTCTCTGTGTCGTTGATCCAACATATGCACCAGTCTTTGGCCCACTTTTTGCAGCAACATTTGAAGGATTTCTGCTAATCCTGTCATTCTTGCCCCAGAGTTGCAGCTGCTCTTCAGACAGCTTTACTCTAACCCCGATCGTTCGTGGAGTTACGAACCATCCAATCACCTCGATAACACTTGCTTTCCCAATAAACTCGTCAGGCTTTGAGACTATAATGTAACTTCTGTACCAAGGAACCTTGCTTTCGCCCACGAAGCATGCTGTTACATGGTGCATAACTTCAGTGCGTAAAACATTTGCTGCATGATAAATTGATCCAAGGTCGCCAAGAAACCGAGGAAAGTCCAGGTATTTGTCTCGAACAAATTGTGGTATGTCAAGCCACGAATTCACCACCTTGAAGCATTCATTTCTTACCAGACGTGAACCCTCAAGCGAAAGAAACCAACCATAATAGTACGGGAAAATCTCCCTCTTCGATGCAGCTGTCTCTTCTGCTTGGCTCAGTTTACATGATTCTCGCAGATCATCACTCAAGCGTGCTTGCGTCATCATAATTTCAAGACTGCTCATTGAATTGTCGTCCAATGTGATAGGGATGTAATTGTGGATCGAACACAGCCTGAACAATTGCTGCAAATGATCTGCTAGCATGTTTGCTGAGTCTAAAAAGCAAAAGGACGTTTTCAGATAAATTCAGTCACTCCTCTGTTGGCAAATTGGAATTCAATTTTTTCGAATCTAATGCTTTTCACTCGTATGAAATTAACAATTAGTAAAATAAAGCAAGGATTGAGCAAGAGAAATATGGAAGAAACATAGAAGTGCTACCAGAAATTTCAATTTCCGTTGCAATTCGACAACTAGTATTTTTTCAAGAACAAGACTAAGAGACAGGTTAGTTATACTGACGGTGAAAGATGCAGTGAGAAAAGTCAGTTTGTTCCCATTCTAACATTGATCAGAACTAGAAGCCGAGATCGAAACATAGGCACATTGGGAGTTGAAGTTAGCAGTGAACCTTCCCCTACTATGAAACCGATATTATCCGCACTGAAGGAGAATGCTCTGGACTGCAAGGGTTCCTCGATGGAGAATCTAGTGCAGCATGCACGCAACTGTGGGAGGTGGTAAACTCCAAGTGTTGAGGGGGATCACTGGTCGAAAAATTAACTTCTTAATTTTTGCAGATATGAAATCGACACTTTTATGATAAGCGAAGTAAGCTGATAATTTTTTTTTTTTTGAAAAATGTGTACTATTCTTAGCCGTTGTCATGGAGACACCAAGACAATGTTTTAGGATGGAACAGACAGCATCAATGCAGCCTGTGCGCGAATCGCAGAAGATAAAGGAGCCTGGCAACAAGTCGTCGGCACAAACAGTAAAACATACCTACGCAGTATACCCAGCACAGCCGCTGGGCCACAGGGATACCTTTACCTTGAAGAAGAACACCGTCTCAGGGCAGAGACAAGAACGTATATATTTTGATTTTTTGTGAATTACCTACGCCATCAGCCAACCTCCGAACTCTGTGATGTCAAACATTTCAATAATACTATGCTAAACAGTTTTCGATGTCGCTGCGGTAAAGGTAAGGGCAATGGGTCAAAGACATTCCATCGCAGGGGAAGGGAACATAGCCCCAACTCTTCTTGTACTCTCAAGAATCTTTCCCAGCATCTGGCATTTTCCGAGCTAATTCATGCTACTTTACTAAATTCTGACTCGAAGTGTTAGGCCTTAAAGCACTGCCCGCCTACTTTCCTCTAAAAATGATAAAATGCCCCACATAAAAAGTTGGCGAGGGGCAGGCGCTGCTTGGGTTTTCTGTGAAAAAAATATAAATATCAAAAAATATCAATGACCATTACCAACAATGATCACGTTCTTCTTCTGCTCACAGAATCTTTTAACCCTGGAAAGACAAAGCTCTTGAAACTGGTCCGGTAGGTTGTTCTGTTCGTGTCCATCCTGGACATTGTCGGTTGCTAACAAAGAAGCCGGTTCCCCAACTCTCTTAAGCTCCAGGTCCAGTGAGCAGACTGTTGCTTTCTCGTGATAAATTTCCGACAAATCGTTGATAACACTGGTGACTTGTGTAAAATACACGACCAAATTTTGCTTGCAGAAGTCAATGGTTTCTTGTTGCTTGTACCACAGCATTTTGGCAGATGGCGGCCGTGAACGCAGTAGGAAACAAAATGAAACTATCCGTGCCTTTGGCGAGGACCTGGGAATGAGTAGCATCATTTAAAATGGCTTCTGTAAAGTGGGGGATAATCGGAGCAGGTAATATCTCTCATGATTTTTGTCTAGCCCTGAAAACCCTACCGCCAAACGAGCATGACATCAAAGCAGTTGCTGCGCGATCGAGTGAACGATCGAGACGTTTCGCTGAAAAGTTTGGTATAGAAAAAGCATATGGAACATATGATGAACTGATCCAAGATTGTGATGTTGATATTGTATACATTGGCACATTAAACTCGTCGCATAAAGAATTGTCTATAAAGGCGATCCTGAACGATAAGCATGTTCTTTGCGAAAAGCCAGCAGCTATGAATTCAAAAGATCTTGAGGATATCTTAGCAACTGCAAAAAGGACAAGCAGTGTTGTTTTCATGGAGGTAAGCGTACACAAGGGTCACGCCCACTTTTCTTCGGTTGCACGTGTTTTTCATGAGAAACAAAGATCTGAATTCAACTTTACTTTCATTGATGTTTTCACAGTTTCAGCCTAAAATATTTCATTAAGATAACTGATGATTGAATTTTCCGCAGTGTTTTGCCGTCATTAAAGATCTTCTTAGATCTGTTTCTAAACAATGGACGAGGAAGTTTGTTATCGAACTTCGTTTGTTCACCAAGAGTAATTTTTCGACACTTGCTGCCTTTGGGTTTACCAACTCTATCGTTCTAGGTGAATAATTCGTCAGCATATCATTCCACCAGAAAGCTCTGTTAAACTCAGCCTCTCTTAAAGATTTAGCAGTTCAAGCCCCATGCTTCTCAAAATCACTCATTCATTTTTTTTTTCAATAAAGTTGCTGTTCAATTTTCTGTTAGTCTATTTTGTGCTAGATTCCTTTGCTTCTAACAAGATTAGCCATGGGGACATTAAAGGTCTTGATGAAATGCACAAGCCGTCAAGGAATAATATGTTGCAAATGCAAATGCTTCTGTTCCAAAAATTTGGCAGATTTTCACTAATAAAAAGTTCCATTTAAGTCTGACAATGATTTTTCTAGAAAAAAGCGTGATTGATATGCAGAAATTTCAGGACTAAAAACCAAAAAGATCATGTAATCCTCATCTTGCAGGCAATTTGGACAAGACATTTCCCATTGTATCATGACATGCTGAGGATGATTAGAGATGGCGATATAGGAAATGTCATGACAGTCCAAGTATCTTTTGGCCTCTCAGCTTTAGAGTCAGTTGATAGAGTTATGAAACCTGAACTGGGTGGAAGTGTGTTAATGGACATTGGCATGTATGCTGTCAACTTTGCTGACATAGCTTTCATGGGGGAGAAACCAACAAAGATTGCAGCCACAGGAGTTTTCACTGAAGCTGGTGTAGATTTAAGCGGTAGCATCACATTTATCTATGAGGGGAAAAGAATTGCACAGATGCTCTATACGGGAAGTTAGTATACTGTTCCTACTTGTGTTGAAGACTTTAAGTGAAGTTTTCATCAGATCCTTTACGTGAGTTTGTATTTGTTGATAACGGGTGGAATAAAGTCTCATTTCTTGTTTTGTAGATCAAATTCTGTGCATTGAAATGTTCTTTTTGTGAGGTAAATGTGTAGCCTATTGTGGTTTGTACAGCAGAATCGCAGGAAAAATGTCAATAGCTTCTTAATAAAGTGGTCAATGAGATTGTAAGATACAAAAGATACATTGTCCTTTTCTCTGAATGCAAAGGAGTGCTTGAGAGTATCACGGTTCATCAACAAAAGACTGAAAGCCTTAGGGCCCTGGCTCTACAGAAGAATGCTACAAATTTCATCGATAGATCAGGTTTCAAACACAGTTTGAGAAGTGCAGGAGTACAGAGGCCTTCTTCAGAGCATCAGAAAGCAACAGATTGAGTTATACATACATATTATGAAACAGGAAGGATAAAAGAAACAAAAAGTAAAAGCATATAACATTAAACATATTTAAAAAGTATGTCAGAATGGACAAATCTTCCTACCACTACAATGCTACATGGGGGAGGCATTGGGAGAAGTAGGAATATATGCTGGTCAACCTCGCAAGAATCTGCCACTTGAAGAAGATAGAAATTCAATTTCCTTTGGTCTTTTTCCATCAGTAAACTCATCATACTTCACCAGTATCACATCATTCTTCTTGAATGTTTTTCAACAAAAGAGGTAATTCTAGCTAATGTATCAAAGCAAAATATTTCTTAGATCAAATCAAAGATTGGTTTTGCCTTCACAGATGCAAATTTGCCAAATGAGGGGATTATTGTTGGCACAAAAGGGAAAATAGTAGTGAAGTCTCCTTTCTGGTGTCCGACATGTATTGAAGTCAATGATGAAAAGAAAGAATACCCACTGCCAAGTACAATAAAACAAACTGTTTTTATGAACAGTGCTGGTCTGAGGTAAATAAATTTATTCAAAAGTGTATATCTAAAAATTCAAGTCACAGGCATCCTTTGGTTTTTGAATGGGAGCTATCATGAGAACTTTTATAAATTCTTGTGTGGCTATAGATACAGATCTTCAAAATAGGCTCAGCATAAATGATATGACAAAATAAATGGCCTTTAGCCACTCAAGTTTGATAATAAATAGATTGTTAATATATGTATTCTTTGCGTTTTATTCTGTTTACTTAACTGTGGACTGTCTGAAGTTTCTAAACCTTTTTGTCATCCTTGTGTCAATAGCATTTTCTTATGTTACATAGCAACCAAGAATGGACAGCTAAACACAATGCTTATATGCATATTGAATGCTTTGTAACGTAAATGAGTACCATTTGATACAAAAAGTACTGTAAAAGACCAGCCATTCAATTGAGATGGACCATTTAGCAATCCCATGAAGCTGTGTCTTGCAAATGAAGTCAGAGTTTCAGGAATTACGATATCATACATGAATACGATGCATCATTCTTGATTGTCAACCATTTTAGAGTCAAAGCTAATGCAATACAAGAACCAAACCAGTTTTTCTTTGTAAGCTAAAATAGGAATGGAACTGGTTGGATCCCATAATGTTGATGGATTTGATTTGTGGGAGAAAGTTTGCTCTGACATGTATTGTTGGGTCATATGGTTTACAAGAGGTGATGTCACATTTGAGTTGGTATGACAAAATTGATCTTTTTTAGGTTTGAAGCAGAGCATATGAGACAGCTTGTATTGGAAAAGAAAAATCAAAGTGACGTTGTAAGCCATGAAGTTAGCAGAAGAATGCTAGAATTCTTAGATGAAATTAGAACCCAAATGTCTATGTAACGATATCAACTGCTTGAAGCAATGCCATAGCTTTGAAGGAGCTTTCCTGCATACACCTTTTATTATATACTGTGTAGTGGGGTGATGGAATTTTTGCAACCTCATATTTACATGCTTTTAGAACCTGAGGAATAGCATAAAAAACATAGCCACTACTGCTCTTATGCTGAACTCAATTATTATCATTTTCATAATCTTAAACCATTCTTCAGGGTGTAGAGTCATATAAAACATATACTCCCAAAATGGAACAAGGCATCACCCTGCAGTATAGTCTGTTAACAGCTAGTCAAAGGCACCATGCAGTAGGAAAGTGATTTTTCCATGCAGATAAGGAGTCAGTTTCAATGGACTTTTTAAAACTGGCCTAGTGAACACCAAAGTTACATTTATTGTTCATTTCTGGTTTAGCAGGAGTTTGAAAGAATCAAGATGTCAAAACAAAAATGGTACAAGTGAATTATAATGGGGTCAAGAAATAAATTTTTCCATCGCGGCCCTGTTACGCAGCTTTTTGATTCACCACATGAAGCAAATTGATTCTTTCAATATGCAAAATGTCACTTCCACAAATTTCAAGCAATTGTCAGAACCTTTCACGGGCGATGACAATCCTCTTAGCCAACGCTGAGGGATTTTCTGTTGCAAAGTTGTCAACAATCAAAGCAACAATGCATAATGGACAACTTTCTTCGTATACGCCTCAACAGCAGCAAGAGAATGTGTGATGATGTAGAAGAGTTGTGTTTAGCGACACAACAGAAGAGGAAGAAGTGAATTATAATAGTAAACCATTATGAAAACGTTGTTCTCCAGTTATCTGTCGAAAAGTCAAAAAATAATGGTGCTTTCTTTTTGAACTCAAGAATTCCAAGAGGCACATTGAGTGGGTTCAAAGATGGAAGAGACTTCAGGGACTGCTTTAAATTATCTGTTTGGGCAGCATTTTGTAATGCGTCATTTGGGATTGTCCTTTCATTATCTGTGCCTGCATTTTTTTTGCTGAGAGCCCCAAATGCTTCATTCAAAAACTCCTTTTGAAGCATTGTGTGTGAATCAGAGAGCTTGTTTGTCAAATCATCAAGTAACTGTAGGACAACTTGTGCATCTGCTGGTGGGATATCAACAGGTTCATTGCCTTTCAACATCAGAGCAAGGTAATTGTAAACGTTTGAGTAATTGGGACTTAGATTTTCGCTCCCTCCATCCGTATTGGTGGGTTCAAACGCAGCAACCGTCATTAACTGTGGAATGCACAATGCCGCAGTTGTATCACCCTGCATTGTCACTTTCTCCATCAACTTCACCCAAACATCAAGCGCCGCTTTCCCTTCGAATTCTGGGTCAATTTTGCTTTGATCTAGTAAGTGATTCATATAGTTGATAACTTCTTTGATAGGTTTCTTCCCAACGTACTTTCTGACTAGCATTGGAAATCTTCTCATTTTCTCGTCGTTCATAGCTTGAACCAGCCTACACCGATCCTCAAGTGTCCAGACCTTGCTGGAACCGTCACTTTTCTTTGAACTCTTAGCACATGTAGTTTCATCCACGTTGCAGGAATTCGCTCGCTTCCTACTTGGTATCATCGCTCCGTTTCTGCTCCTTACGAGCCCAAATAAATTTATTCCCAAGAAGTCAACTTGTCATCTAATGTGGTGTTGCTCAGGCTGCTATAGGGCACTCCGGCCGACACGGCAGACTCAAATCTCGGGTGACAGGGAAATCGTAAAATTCTGCTTTTAACGCGCCGCAATCAACAAACAAAGGTAGCGGTCAAACCTAGAACGCTCTTTTCCTCTCATTTAAGTAATTCTCGCATCTTTTCAGCGCGTAGAAACCACCTAATTGCAAGTCATTTACCGATTGACTAGGCCCAATCAAAAAAAGTTCCCGCCATTATCAATTTCACCGACGTTCCGTAGTTTACTGCAGCCACTTGTCTCAGTGAGGCAGTTGTTGTCGTTTTCACTGTCAATAGCAGATGACGTTTTTCAAGCCTTCGCTCGTTAAATATCGCTGGATTTACGGGCACCATCTCAAATTTTTGCCAAATAAGCATTTGAAAAAATCTGCAGAAGGATATGTGGTAGTTGCAAGGGCGACTTTCTTCCGAATAACATCGGAGTAATTATCGTGAGGAGAACAGGACCACATCGCCCATATTGCCATTGTTGCTCCACCAGCGAACACTACATGTACCCCCGACTTTGGCATGTGGCGAGCCTCGGCAATTCCTGAAGATATTGCTAGTAGTCTCTCTCCTTTCTGTTTTGCTCGCCGTTCGCTCGTGGAAAATGCAAAACCCGACATGGAATCAGAACTAGAATTATTGAACCTTCACTTCATGTAAATGAATTGGCATTTACTTCAACGAAATGCAAGGGGGCAGCAAGGGGTTATTCCGTTTGACAGGGCAGAAACTTCTCTCTTGCCAAATAGTTCACTTTACGGGGGTAGAATTCTGTGATTTTATGACCGCTTTTTCATAGATGCAGCCATATTATAGTTTAACGGAGAACATACACGTATACACATGGAAGTCTTCTTACTCATATCTGCTCGCCGTCAACATATTTTTCTTTGGATGAATATGCGCATTCTATTTATGTCTTTATTGTATCCAATCATTTTTTTAAAAAAGACTTTATGTTGATATATTAACTTAACATACAAATATTTATCTCTCTAATAATAGGCAATTTCTATATGGCTGGGCTTTTTACAAGTATTTCTTGTGGAGAAAAAACGAATTTGTAAGTAAGGAAAACACTTGAGAAGGTAACTTATATTAATAAGAAGAACTGAGGGATAAAGGAAAACTGTTTGTAGGATAGCAGGTCTGGTTTAGTCCAGGGTTTGTTGCGCATGCATAATATAACAAGTCGTGCGAATGACTATAGTCGTTAATTTGGTAATAATGTAGTTTTATATGCTTGTCAATTGTTAGATCGCTGCACATCTGAATGAAAGATTCGCAAGACTGTCCAAAGATTCTTATGGACCCTATGTACAAACTAACAAATTTAACGTAACAATATTTTTATGTTATGTCATTCAGGAGGTAGCGATATTTTGTAAACTTCCTACCAATGTTATTGTTAAGGTTGTCTCAAGGCCAATGCTGAATTCTAAAACATAGAGACTACTAGAGGGAATTGAGATGAGCATGTTAGGACACAGGTCGTCACCAGTGACGAGAGAAGGTGAAAGATATCGTGGGAGGTCTGTTACGTTTTGAGGTTCGAGGACGAGGATCAGAAAATGACAAGCATACTATTCGACTGACAGATATGAGTAAATCCAAAATCAGCAGAGCTTACCTTTGTACACCTTGGTTGTCTTTTTTAACGATCTACACAATTGTTCCTTTTGATTACATTGAGATTAAAAAAAGTACAAGACAGAATACAATACGAATGCAATAAAGAGTTAGTGCAATAAGTGCTAATGAGTTGTTTGGCAGAATTCAACATTAGAGTTACTTACAATTAAGGACAAAATGCAGTGCAGAATTCAATATTAGTTTGAGTCCTGCCATGAGATACACACGCAACACAAGCAACAGGTCGACATAGAAAGTTATGATAATTATAAAAATATTACCATATTTATACAAGTTAAAGTTTCTGAGCAAATGCTGTTATCAGTCATGGACCTGTTTAAATTATACTAAATTATGCATATGTTGCTAAGAGAAAAAAGAGCAAAAAGATTAATGAAATAAATAAAAAAGATTGAATATAATTTGGTTTAAGTCAAAAGCTTTATCATACTGACGTGGATTCGTCCCGGGTTACTTTTAATCCATGTTAGATTTTGCAATGTGGACGCAACCGTCTTGGGTCTGTCCCTGGTTAAACTAACCCATCTTTAGATGGTTTCGACTCTGGGCAAACTCAAGTTAGTTGAGTGAAAACCCAATGTGGGCATAAACCTTGGGCGAAGCCAGGTTAGTTTTTCTAGTGTGGACAAGGTTAAAGTTAAAAGGCAAAGTCAACATTTCTGCAAAGGGTCTTAATTTTTACGTCGACGTTTCCAATTCCATTTCCTCTATCAACTCATTCAACTTTACTGCTTCTTGAAAGAAAAGTGTCTTCCTTGCGATTTCCTACCTGATCTTATGCGGGAGGATGGACTATGCACTGTATCACTAAGAATGCTCTGTCTAAATGTTAAGGATAAAGATTTGTTTTGTTTTGTTTTTTAAACTTGTTAACGTGGGCTTGGTATACTGGCAGCTATACGTAGGCAGATGAGGCTTTGAATGTATGAGAATTTCTTGGTTTTCATGGTCCCATACACCGAGAAATGGCTTATAGGCTCTGAAAATGGTAATGATTGATGCAACATTCCTAAACCCCCCCCCCCCGGTTCAGCTTTTTTACAACGATGGATACCCAAAATTCTCGGGAGTTGAAATTGCTTGAAAGATTCCTCATCATCAAAATCAAAGCTCACTCATTCCATGAACTTGCAAGATAAGGTATGTCAAAAATGATCAAATTCTGATCCAAATAATTGAAATTGAATAATGGATGCATGCAGAACCAGTCAGTTAGAATATTTAATACAAATTTAGACGTTTCCAAGCTATCTAAAGAGGAACTTAACTCGTCTATATTTGACTTGGGTGAATATATCGATCACATATTGACTTAGGTAAGTTGAGTTGTCGTAAAAGGCTTTTCACTCAAACCACATGAGGTATGGAGACAGATATGTGGGATTTTTCACTCACGTTTTACTGTGTTTAACGCAGTTTTGCTAGCATATCCTAATAAGTGTTGAAAAGATCGGGCCCCATTGTAGTTAAACTTATAGAGCATCTATGAACTCTATAGCTTCTATCCTTATGCCAAGAGAGAACGCCTTCTTCCTCATGAACATTAACTTGACATCTTTTCACTGTATTGATTATCAGCTCCAAACATTTGCAGCTAGGTTTTGGAAAGGGATGCGATGACTTAAATGTTATGTAGGGTACTGTAATTTTGCTTAGTAACTTCGCCTTTATGTTGCATACGGTAGTTTTATCTAGCATTGGTTGATTGAAAATAAAAATAAACCATCTGTTCCTCCTAACCCAGCAGGTTTGTCGTAAAAGTTTTGAGGACTCTTGCAGTAACATGGCAGAAGCCATAGAATTGGGGGAAAGTCTTCCTATGTTTATGGCAGAAGCCCAGCTTCACGGCATGTGGCCTTGGAATGTCAACCTGGGCATTGCAGCCACAGGTATCATTCTCTCTCTGAGATCTATTCACTGATGCATGCAGTAATTTGTCGCAAAAAATGCCTGACTGTCACAATCCTAAGTTAACTTCAGACACTTGGACGTTTTGCCCCCTTGCCCCCTCATAACCCCATTGCTTTCTTTCTCGCGATACAGCGCAAGTAGAATCAATCATCCTGAGAAGGCTCTATTCTAGTGTTACAGTTTTATTTAAAAGATTTCGCAAGGCAGCCTGATTTCATAGAGAGTGGCAATTGAAAACTTATAAGATTTCTTGAGAAAAAACTTTGCGTTAAGTATTTCGATTGAGATCTCGAAAGCAAACGAAACACTCCCTGTACAGAACAAGAGTGGAATCCAACATGCAGCAATTAATTAATTATTGCCCATCTAAAATATTGACGCATAGCAAATCTATTTATGTTGAGCAGATATGAGCATTCTCTCTGATCACCAGTATGGCTTTCGAAAAGCCAGGTCTACTGGCGATCTTCTTGCTTATGCTGTCCATGACTGGTCCTCTGCTCTAGAATCCTGTGGTGAGAGCACAGTAATCTCTCTCAATATCTCCAAGGCTTTCGATCGCGTCTGGCATAAAGGTCTTCTCGCTAAACTACCGATGTTTGGTTTCCATCACACTCTCCTTAAATGGATTGGTAGTTTCCTCTATGATAGGTCGATTGCCGTCAGAGTGGACGGCTTCCTCTCCCATCTGCACTCTATCAATGCTGGTGTACCCCAGGGCTCTTTCATCTCCCTTGTACTCTTCATCCTCTTCATCAATTACCTTCTCACCTCTACGTCTTCTAGCATTCACTCCTTTGCTGATGATACCTTCCTAAGTTCCTCATTTTCATTCAATCCAAATGACCATGCTTCCACCGATATCCAACTCCACAGAAACACTTCAGCCTCGCTTCTATCCAATGATCTGACAGTTATTGAGAAGTGGGGCAAAGGCAACCTTGTTTCGTTCAACCAAAGCAAGACGAAACAGACTGTCATTTCACGCAAACGTAATCAAGACTTTCCTCCTGTCCTCATGAATGGTGATGAACTGGACACTTCAGCTTCTTTCACACAACTTGGTCTTTCTCTTTCATCTAATCTCACTTGGAAAACTCACATCCATTCCCTTGCTAAACATGCATCTCAAAAGCTCGGTTTCCTCGCCAGAGCCCGCGGGTTTTTCTCATCTTCTCACCTTCTATCTATATACAAGTCCCAAATCCATCCTTCTTTAGAGTACTGCTCCCACGTCTGGGGTGGTGCTCCAAAATCTACCCTCTGTCTTCTCGACAAAGTCCAGTCCAAAGCCATTCGTCTCATCAATAATCCTAACCTCACCAAATCTCTCCAACCTCTTTCCCATCGTCAATTAGTTGGAGATCTTCCCATCTTTTATAAATACTTTCACGAGTATTGTCCTCAGGAGATCAGGGAGATTATTCCTGTTCCTCTGCGGCGTGTCAGAACCACCAGAAGCTCAACTCATTCACACCCTTTCCAAGTTTCAATGCCTATTCCACGAAATCTGTCCGACAAATCATCATTCATCCCCAGAACATGCAATTCATTGAACGTCTTGCCTTCCTCTTGCTTTCCTGAATCTTACAACTTGCCATCATTCAAATTCAAGATCAATAAACTTGATCTGATCTCTCTCTCCTCTTAGCCTTTCGCTTTCTTCTTTCTTTCTTTGTTCAGGCATTGTATAGGCCACCATGGCCTTTCCCAAACATAACTCACTGAAAAAAAAGAAAAAAAAAGAAAAAAAAAGAAAAAAAATAGAAAAAAAAGGAAAAGAAAGTCCTGCAATGGTACACTTCCAATTTTTTCTTTACAAATGAATTTTATTGTTCCCGTTGACATCCTCGCTGATAGAAATTTTAGTGAGCCATGCAGGCCTTGAGCACAAGAGTCTGCACGCTCAACAAATTCACTACTACGATACTTGCGTGGAAGAAGATGGTAGTAAAACGAAGTGTCGCAACCGGCTTTCGTCGGCTTGACGAAAACGTTAATGTCGACGTAAGGCCTCTGGTTGGATATCCAATTGGTGCTTGGCAACTGAGAGACAACGTACTGCATACGATTTACAAATCGCTAAAATCATAGTTGATCATTTGAATCGTATTCTTGATTGAAGGGTTTCATTGGTCAAATCGTTCGATGACTTATCATGATTGAAATCTACCAATCTGAAAGCCTATTTCAATATGGCTAATGGCGGGCCTACCACAACAAACATTGAGATCTCACTGCACAGTGATCATTAGGAAAAGCGCCAAAAACTGGTAATTGCAGTCATCGAAGAACATTTTCGAAAGAAACCGTAGCCGGAGACAAACGAGGAAAAGCTTTAGTGAGCGAGGATTCGTTTTGAAGGTAGTTAGGTAACCTGCAACCGTCAATAGATAGCACTGAGATCCAGTTTTGCAATCAGTGCTAAGGCGTTGGGTTACTGGAAACTTTTAATGCATTTATGTTTCAGCTAATTATAAAGTTTGATTTTTGAAACTTTACACAGCTATTTACCTCTGCATGAGTGGAAATTTACCGAAAGTTTGTTCCCACGCCTGCTCAATCTCATTTCCAACTTGCTGCCGTTTGTTTGTCAATGACGACCACAACCATCTATCAACAACTACCTTTTGGGACGGTTTGGTTGATCGCGTATTTAAGCCAAAAGCTGCTTTGACTAGTTATAAATATGAATAGTCTTATGCAGCAAATTGTTCTAACATTGATTCGGTGTTCTTGATTTGGGTCTCTCGAAACGAAAAGCTCTACTGGAATGGGCTTTGTTCTCCCTCAGCACATTTCAGCTATGCTGTAGTAACACTCCGAAGTGTAAGAACAGCTGGATTATGAAGTTGCTGTATCGTTACCCTTAAGTCAATGCTTTGATATTTCCACCTAAAGCTTAAGTCTCGATTAGATTAACAGCTCTTTGTAATTCAAGATAAACGAATCAAAGGTGTGGTCTTATCTAGAGGAAAGTCTAGGACACTGCTCCGTAAAAGTGGCTCTGTTGTGTCCTAAAGCTGTCCTTTCATCATGCTAAAGCTGTCCTTTGCTCTTGTTTTGCTTGGCTATGGAAAGCAGTGCAATGCATTTAAGCATTCTGACAGATACTTGAGGATTTGAAAGTTGATGGATTATCCCTTGTCTTTACCATGCAGCTCTATACCACCAAACTTGTCAATGAATGACAGCTGCCACAAAGAAAAATTGTCTCTGATCTGATTTTGAAATGCTCTATAAACATTTGAGGTTTGATGCTTTCCCACTTTCAACCTGAGTTTTGATGTGCAGTTTGCATTGCATTGATGGTTTCTGCATATCAAAATTTGATCAAGTGATCAGATGCATCCATTATATTTCTTATTACTCTTTTGCAGCCTGCTTGAGTGCATTTTGAATCCATGCATTATCTTGCAACTGCTGAAGTTCCTATGAAAATGGCCATAAGTGTAAATGTTATCTGTTGCAGTCTCTATTCTCATTTTATCATAGGTGTAGTATTGTTCAAGAAATATAATTTTTGCTGTGTAAAAGAAGAAAAAAGAAATGTCTCGCATGGGTTCATTAAGGGACAGGCTTGGCCGCTCAATGTCCCCAGTAAAACCTCCTCCAAATTTGTTTGAAAGTCACAATGATTCTATTAATATCAATATGTCAAGTTTGGTGGAAGAATTGAAAGCTGCAAGAACCCTCAATAGATCAGTAAGTTTGATTACTATCAAGTGATAATAATGATGATGACAGTTTATACAAATATTTTGATGAGATAGCCTACCAGGATGTACAATATTGTTGTCAGTAGGGTCCTACAAGTGTTTATTGCTCAATACAGTAAAAAATTTGAAATATACTTCAGTCACTCTTGAATACTGTTTATCTCTGTAAACTGGTTCGTATGTCTTAATTTTTATGTTTTTTCAAGTTTCAATATTCTAACAAATCTGCAAGTCATAATACAGTTGCAATATTATAATTGAAGGCCTTTTTTTAGTTGACTGAAAAGTTAGCTGTGGCAGAATCAGATTTAGAATTAGCTCACAAGTCAAAAGAAGAGATGCAAATTGAGATGGAAGCTAAAATTGCTGCAAGAGGAGCAGGTTAATCTTCAAGAATACAGTCAGTTTTTTAAAAATTATGTGAATCTCTTGTGTATGTGGTACAAACAAATGTCCAATGCTGCTTTAGTACAATGGTGTATACCTTTGGGAAGGTTCTGATTCAAGCCCTGCATGCTTTGAAAGAAAAATGCTATTGGTGAAAATAGCAACATGCTAGCACCTCTGTAATATCTGATTGCTTTGAAAGGTGCGTGGCCATTTTTACAGTCTACTAAACTTTAAAGCAAGTATACTTTGTTATTTATAAACCTACAGATTGATTGACCAAAGAGTAAATGATCAATGTTGTGCAATAAGTGTACTTTATCATTATACTTTGTGCATAAGTTTGCAATCCTGCAGTAATTTAAATGTAATTTTTAGCTCTAGTTGACAAGATTTACATTGCCCAGAAAGAAAGAGATGCAGCAGTTGCAGCTCGATTGAAACTGGCATATGATGACAGAAACGAGGCAATTGAGAGACTTAAAAAGTTGGAGAGAGATCGAGGGTAAGTCATGTTAGTAAGGATCAAATATTATACCTGCCCCTCCAGATGTACCATATTTACACCCTGGTGCAGTTTTTGTAGTTGCTGATCCATCCATTGAAAATGTTAAGATGCATTTCTTAGTTCATTTTTAGCAGCACTAATGTACTTCCATTGTATCTTTTTGTCATTTTTTGGTTTACTGTATGAGGGAAGGACCTCTACAGCCTATAAAAAGCCCAAAAAAGGATGGAAGATTATATATAAGAGGATACAAGATAATGTCAAGTTAGTTGACTTAAGATTTGCATGAAGAAAAATTTGAGAATTCAGGGAAGGAAGTAATAGGTAAGATTTTTTATTGTTCCTTAGTTCTTGGAGTGAGTGATGAGTTCTTGGAGTGAGTGATGATTTTGGGATAATTTTTATGGATTGGCTAGTGGAATTTGGAATGGATATGATTGAATTGAGCTTCTGATGGTTCTGGCAGATCTCCAGCGATCAGGCATGATATCCCTTAGGAGCAATTTTTGTGGAAGTATCTATAAGAGATGAAGAGCTGTGCTCAAACATTGATAAGAATTGGGCTGGAGGGATTTGGTGACTTTTTCACTGTTAATGAGGCAAATGACTTTGGACTGTAGTTTCTTGGGGAGGCAAGGAGATGATCAAGAAACACCACCTGAGACCTGGGAGTGTTACTATCAAGAAGAAGGAGTTTGACATTGGTAGGTAGTGGCTGAATTAAAGTTTGGGAAGGCCCAAAGACAAAAGCCAACCTTTGAGATGCATGAATTGGGGATTTCCAGGTAGGATTGGGCAAAAGGCAAAGGCCAAGTTGTGTGAAGGAAGTTGAAGTGTCAGTTTCATTGCCATTGTCTTGGTTGCATTTATGTTTACAAGAAAACCACTCAAAGTCTTGGTCATATGTGCAGGAAATGACAACCTGATTGATCTTGATTGAACTAAATCATCTTGCTTTGATTTAACTGTTTCTCCTTTTCTAATCTAACTTGGAAATCACATATGTATTCTCCTGCTGAACATGCACCTCAAAAGCTCAATTTCCTCGTCAGATCCCATTGGGTGTTTATCCTCTCATCTACTCACTACATCGTCAGCGTCGTCGTCAATCTCCTTGCCTGGTCAGGGTGTTGGATACCTTGCATCACCATATTTTTCTGTCCGCTGTTGCCATTATGATGTTGATGTCCCTTGCCGTTGGATCCACCCATCTTTTGAGACTCTGGATGTATGTGTCCCTTGGCTGTCCCCTGTCTCGTCTGCAATCAAGCCTTTCTGTTGTCGCCAATCTCTTCACACTGCCCTTCCTCATAACATGGCCAAAAAACTCCGCAAGTCCCAAATCCTTCCTTCTCTAAATTACTACCATTCTATTGGGTGGTGCTCCTACGTCCAATCTCTCTCTTCTTGACAAATCCTAGTCCAAAGCTAGTCATCTTATTAGCAATCTAAACCTCACCAAATCTCACAAACCTCTTTTTCATTCTCATTTAGTTCCAGATTTTCTCATTTTCCAGATACTTTCAGAGACGTTGCTCTCAAGAGATCAGAGATATCAGGCCTGCTCTTCTGAAACATGTCAGGAACGCCAGAAGCTCAACTCACTCACACCCTTTCTAAGTTTCACTATCTAATCAACAAACTCTACCCCACAAGTCATTATTAATCCCAAGAAATTGTGATTTAAGCAATATCTTCCCTTCTTGTTCCTTTCCTGGATCCTACAACTTGCCCTATTTAAACCAAAGATCAGTATGCTTGATCTAGTCTCCCTTTGCTCTTAGCCATTTTCTGTTTCTTTCTTTATTATTTGGGGCTTTGTATAGGCAGCCATGGCCTTTCCTTGATATAACTCACTAAATGAGAAAGGAAGAAAAGTTCAAATCCACCCCCAGTTTTCTATAGTCATCATCTCATTTCTTAGAAGCCAGGTTGAGTTGTTGCTACGAAGTGGAGTATTTGCATAGGCATGATGCTTTGAGTTGTATGAAAACAGAGAGGATTTGGTAAGCATGACCACATCTGTGCCCCAGTGGTCAAATGCTGGCTTTTTTCAGTTTGTTGGGGCTTGAAACCTGTGAAATCATGCAAAGACTTTCAAAACAGTGTATGTCATTTTCTTACTCAGCATTCATCACTCCAAAGGGGAGGCTGCTCTCTCTAGATTAGTTTATCTATTTAGAGAGCTCCTTATTCAATATATACGTATACAGTCTTGTAGTTTTATTCATTTATAACTTGTAGTCTTATTGTACTAAACGGACTTGTATGTAAATCAGATTGATGAGCATTTTGAAGTCGAAAGAAAAATTAAAAAAAGTCTAGCTGGGTAATCACTGCAAGAAGCTGAATGAAAGTTAAACACACTGAGGGACCAGTTGGCCAACCCGCAACTATAGCATTCACCGTGCTTCTGTTGCATGGCATAAAACCTAAAGAAATAGATTTTGGTCTAGCCCTGTTCATCAAAATGGTAAGGGAAGGAGCTTTGATGTTTATGAGGTATTAAGAAAGGCAGATCACTAATGCGGAGCATGAATGGTAATGGAGGAATGACAAAGCCTTCGAGTAAATCTGTGTTGACTTAATGAAGAGTGGATCAAAAGCCATCAATTTTTTTGACAAGCAGCCTATAAGAGAGAAGGGTAAAAATCAATGAAATTAATGGCAACCATTTATTAGAAGTTTAGTGGAAAGACCCTAATAATAGATGCTATCAAAGTCCTTGGAAATTTCCAGAGAGATCGCTCTTGGATGGGACAGGAAAATTGTAGGCTAGTTTCACAGAGTATGGAAATAGACTAAGTGTGTACAAAAGCTGAAATAATTTGTTAAGAACAGGGGCAAGTTCAGTGCATGAGTTTTGAGAACATTGCTGGAATACAAGATGGGCCTTTAATGACATGAGCCATGGTTCAGAGCTGCATAAGGGCTTGGCAGACTCAAATCTGCCAATTTTTCTCACTTCCACCAGCATTTTTTATTGAAATCTTGTCCTGTTTGGCAATGAGGACTGACAATAATTCTAGCTCTTAACCCTTAAATATGAATGACAAATTTCATTCAATTCTAGTTCAGCCCACAATGGAAGTTATTAAGAAATTTATGATGAAATACCTTTATGATATTTTTTTCAGTACGTAAATACGTTAGACACTTTCTATAGATATGATATGTAGAAATCTAGATTGGATGATATATATTTTTACACTTTCTTTGATCAATGAATTGTGTTTCAATTCATTTCAGCTTCGACTCAGGTGTAGAATCTGGCTCAGTTATTGATGATGATATGGACATACTGAATCATGATGAAATGGTAAGATATGTGATATCATTGCTTTTTATATCTAAGGTGCAAAGGATAGCTTTTTGAATTGCAACCATTTCATGTGTTGGCTCTGCATTAGTGTAAGGGGTCAGTATTGGCTCAAGAGGTGTATTCTCTATTTGTATTGTCTCCTACAGATTCCAGGGCTGGTGCTGCCAGCAGCTACTGACAGCCAGGGTTTCTTTGTTCTTCTTTTTCTTCTGTTTTGTTTTTAACTTTCTATTGGATCTTTCTGTTAAGATCTCTGATAAGATCTTCAATGTCTGCAAAGTCGACCCTATTCAATGATTAAATGCCCAAGTATAAATTGTGTTTGGTCAGCTTCATACCTAAACGTAGAAGACATATTTCGGTATGTTTGGAATATAATAACTTATAACATTGCCATGGGCTCTTTTTGTGTTGTATTCTTAATATATTATTCTTGTATTATTGCAATTTTTATGTTAAATAATGAAGGGTTTATTTTTGTGGATATAGTTTCAAATGAATTTGAAACTGTTACGCCACCAAGATCTGCACTAGAGGCCGTTTCGCCTAAGCTCGCACTAATGGCTGTGTCAAGACCTGCACGCCCTTCTTCTCATCAGGGCATGTGCGCCGCTCTCGTGCATGGAATATGTTTGTATGTATGTTTGTATATGTATGGCAACCTAGTTTCATTCAACCAAAGCAAGACGAAATCGGCTGTCATTTCACGTAATCGGAACCAAAACTTTTCACCTGTCCTCATGAATGGCGATGTATTGGACACTTTAACTTCTTTCATACAGCTTGGTCTTTCTTTTTCGTCTAATCTCACTTGGAAAACTCTCATCCATTCCCTTGCTAAACATTCATCTCAGAAGCGCAGTTTCCTCGCCAGAGCCCACGGGGTTTTTCTCATCTTCTCGCCTGCTAACTGTATACAAGTTCCAAACCATTCCTTCTTTAGAGTACTGCTCCCACGTCTGGTATGGCTAGATACATTTTCCGTTTGGTTTGGCATCTAAGCAACCAAATAATCCGGTAAATGCCAGTGCCTGGATTGTGGATACTACAACGAAACTTATTTTTCTGGTGAAGGATGGTTTTTTGTAGTAGTAAGATCGTTTTCAGTGCATTGCCTGAGCTGAAACGGGTGGTTGGCAAGTGCTCCCTACTCTCTCTGACAATTAAATCAAAACAAATACCATGCTTTCCAGTCTGAGAATTGTTGAGAGAACAGCGCCTTATTTAGCATGGACGGTTTCTTTAACATTAGCGTAGGCATCAAGATTGAGGGTGTAGATCAGGGGTGGGCAAGCTTTTCAGCACAAGGGCCGGAGTCACAAATTTTAAGCTTTAGAGGACCGCACAGCAAGTTGCCAAGGCTGTTTCAAAATTAGATTGTCCCGCAATGAAAATGAAATGTATGCTTAAATCTTTTGAAAACATAATCCATTTTCAGTATGGTGAAACTTTACATGTTTATAAAGAGTTTATACGGTATCAAGCGATTAGAAAACGAGAATAACGGGAGAGTTTTTGCTTGATACAAGTTCTTGGCGGGCCACAAAAAAGCATTCGACGGGCCGTAGTTTGCCCATCCCTGGTGTAGATGCTAATTTAAGTCTTGTGTCTGTAACATTCAACTTAAAGAGTATAGTAGGATCAACAGTATTTCGTTGAAAGGCTTTGTTTTGCAGTCAGGGGGTTCTTAATGTTAATTATTACACCCTGGACGCACCAATTGTCTTGAAGCTTGTCCTTCCTCAAGGATGGTGACCTGCCTTGCTCCTGTTTATTTTTCCTTCTTCTTACCTTCTCGTATCATTCAGAGCATCAGTATAAAACCCCAATTCGAGTATTCTACTTGAATTAGAGCAGATTTTTTTCAAGTTTGCGTCGTCTACCATCCCATGCTTCTAATTTCAATATTCTTACACATGCCTATAAATATGCCTGACCAGAATTATGAACTTCCAGACTTAGATCCGGCTCTAACTCCAATTGCTTTTCACTGATCGCTGAAAGACCTAATATTTGGAGGTCTCTGCAAACTCCCCCGTGTATTACTTCGATTAACGTTGAGGACCCGTTCCCCCCAAGGAAGCGGAAATCCTTGAGAGCCCTTCAGGGCAAATCCAGTGGCCGGGAGGCCCAACTGTTACCCAGGTGCAAGGAGCTAAGAGGTACTATCCTTGCACTAGAGAATCCTATGACGCATTTAAAAGCCGTACCCGAAGCAATGTAATTACCTATAGTAGTTTATTTGTCTTTTCATTATTCAAATGACAAAGGGTAATAGGCGTTTTTTTTCCAATGCTTTTTTGAATCATTGCACCGGTTTCGTTATCAATATTTTTTTCTGCTCTTTATAACTCTATGAATTTTTGCTGCAGAGCTTTAATGATCTCCTCAGTAAAGTTGAATCAGCTGATAATGGGCTATTGATTGAAAAGCACGGGAAAATCATTGCAGACCGACTGGCCAAAGCTCAAAAAATGACAAGCAAAAGGAAAAATGAAATTGAAGAGCAGAGGTTGGGAGGAGCAAGAGATGAGGCATATGCTCAGGTAAGTTTTTTTACATTTCTTCTAAATCAATTATCAGGATTACAGAAAAAGGATTCTGCATACAATGGCGTGTTTTTTCCAGTTTAGCAAAAATCATACCTTCAAAAATTTAGATTTCAAATGCCTCTGTTTAGATTTTTTCCCACTGCTACATTTCAAAATCTATACCGTTCTTTGGAACGCCCTTTCATTAAATATTAATCCCAAAGCCTGACAAATTTTACTATGTATAAGATGGATAGAGAGCAAAAAGCTTTAATTAGACGATTAGTTTATTAATTTTATAAGAGTATTGCTAAAGTCAATCTCTTAAGGCTTATGGGATCTAATTTTTTGCAGGTAAGACAGCTGCAAGACCAGGTGCAAAGATTGACTAAAGAGATAAGAGACTTAGAAGAGAATCATAAAAGTAGTGAAAAGACTCGCCTGAAAGCTTGCCAGGTATTTTTTCAATGATCAGACCACATCTTATTAACAACAATTCCGCATATTTGAAGACATCATTAGAATAACTTGCTCATATAACGGTGGTGCTTTAATTCATTTTTCTGCTAGTCATATTTTTTCCATGAAATTTAGTGGTGATGATTCAATCATTTTTAAATTCAATTTTTATGGGACACTCCATTTTTTCAATGCTTGAACGATGCATCTAGGCTTGGACTGAGAAATCCTTCAGAAACATAAGCTGAATTTTCTTTCATTAAGTCGCTCAAAAACGATCGTTTTTAGTCATGCATGGATAAATCTATCACACGTGTTTTTGTTGACAGGTACTTGGGAATTTTTTTCATATTAGATTTTTCTCTTTATAATACTTAAGATATACAGTGTTTTCAAATTCATGTGCTGTTTGTATTTCAGACGTGGATGAAGTTGCAATTCTATGCGATCAGATGTTAGAAATTCTTAGCTTTGTCAATTCGCACTCTATATTAGAGTGCTTGCTGTAGTGACTGTCTTCTACTAAATAACTGAATTTTTTTCTCAATACAATTATGCTGGTCCCGGAATAGCATCTACCTTGATTTGATTTCAATCATATATAGGCGCAGCTGAAAGCAATTGTAGGACAGAAAGAAGAAGCAGAAAAGAATGCACAACGGTTTAAAGAAGAACTCGAAAATCTTAGAGTTTATTATAGGTTGTTAATTCATGAAATATGCACCATTGAAACGTTGTCCTGTTGCAATCTTGACTCAAATATTTTCCATATTGATTTGCATACTGTTGAGTTTAGAACTAACTTGATTTGGAATGAGATTGAAACATTTAGTTGGCTTGTAGCTGTTCAATGAAACTTTATACGAAATGGAGATACTGCAATTTTTTTGGTGTTATAAAAAAGTCTGAGCCCTTGAATTAGGCCTTGTGTGACAAGATCTCACTTCGAAATTCTTAATGTTACACATAGGAATCAATTTTGTCAATTTTGTTGTTAAGTTACTTAGAATTATTATGATGGCAGAGACAGAGAGAACGAAGCTAGTAAACTAGATTATGTGAGGAACCGGTAACTTTTCTGAGACTTCAAGAAAAATGCTTTGGCAACTGAAATTTTTACTACTGATTGCCTCTTCAACAGGAAAATCTTTCTTCGAAACATCATTGACAAAGAATTCGGTGATTGAGAAGCCTTCAAGGAATATTACGATCTGGAAATTACGGTCTGCTCTTTTCAGTTTCAATCTTTGTACGATTTGCTGACTTTCGATTCTCTTGTTTTCAGCCTACACAAATCGTTATCACAAGAGCAAGGCTTGCGCGACCAGTTCAATGCAACGATGGACAATTTTGAAGACAAGTTACGTGCCAAAGAAGGTGAATTACAGTTGGCACAGCGAACTTATGACGAGGCTGTTGCAAAAGTAAATGCTTTAGTGCGAGAGAAAAGCGTCATTGCTTTGCAGTTACAGGAAACTTTGCTACAGCTTAATGAGGAGAAAACCCGTGCTGACAAGTAGGGGATATTTTTGCTCCATTGTTTGCACAAAATATTCAATTTTGATTATAAAGTAGCATCTGTTCATTGAACTTTTCATGAATCATTTTTACCTTTTAAGGATTATGCTGCCAGGCTTTATAAATTTCCTTTTATCATCACTCAATTGATCTTCATTATAATCTGCTTCTAGCTTGGCCCGGCGGCGTCAGGGTCGCCCTTGATGGAATCCTTCGCTTCCAGACTTCCTTCGATCCTTCGATCTTGCACCATCTCTGGTTTTAAGCCAAGCTCGTCCATGTCCATCTTCACACAGTCGCACCAAAGCCTCTTCGTTCTACCCCTTTTCCGTTTACCAACCACTTCAAAATCCTTCACTTTGTGCTATAAACGCTTTCCGTCTCGCCTTTCTATATGTCCGTACCAATTCAGCCTTCTTTGAACCACTTTGCTTGATGCTGGATCTTTCACGCCGCATGTCCCTCTAATAAGCTCGTTCCGGATCTTGTCGTTCAGGGTAACATCACCACTACATCTCGGTGTCCGCATCTCGTTAACGTCCAATCGTCTCGAAATTCCCTTCTTTTTGGCCCAATTCTCAGCTCCGTAGAGAATGGAAGGTCGGAAAACAGCTTTTATACACGTATCCTTTCAACTTGGCTGAAACACGCCTATCGCATAGGATCCCAGTTGCTTGCTTCCAGCTTGACCAACCCCCTTGGACCCTTGCTGCTACTTATGGCTCGAGATTGTGCGTCAGATTTACTGCAGTGCCGAGGTATTTGAAGTTTTTACATTCTTAAGTGGAACGCCTTGTAGTGTCACCACGTTTTGACCCATGTGAACAGTCTTTTGTCGATTCATTTTCCAGTCCGCTGTCTTCCAGTACACGTCGGCAGTTTTCCAATTGCTCCTGCACTACCTCACGGGTCTTATCTGTAATTGCCAGATCGTCGTCAAATAGAAGAGTCCTTGGTACACCTGTACTGACTTCAGAACCTCCAAAGATCCACCAAATTAGATCTCGTGGAAATGGCGTCGTGTGTTTTCTCTAGATCGACAAAATTACTGTGGACTTCCAGTGCATTTTGTTGTGTTTCTCGTAAATCTCCTTCAACGTATGGATTGCCTCCGTTGTCCTTCTAACGGGCACCAAAGCTGGCTGGGACTCCCTTCGCACTTTTTATTACTCTTCTTACCCTTGGTCTTCAGGCTTTTCAAATGATCCTTGATCTTTTGCTCCTTTCATCGCCAACGCAATACTTCTTGGTATGGATCTTTTTATTCCATCTTCGTACAAGCCTGGTAAGAAAAACTCCCCTAAGTGGTTCAATTCACAGTGCGCCAAAGCTGTAAATAACAAAAACCACTACTTCAAGGAATGGAAGCGACTTCAAATCCAACATTCAAGAACTTCTTTCATCAACTCACGCAACACATGCTCCAAAACCATCAAAAATGCAAAATCATTTTTTGTCCAACGCATCAGCAACAAAATCGCTTCCTGCCAGGCTGGCTCTCGCTCCTTTTGGTCTATGGCCAAAGTTGTCTTCCAAAACTTTTGCCAATCATCTTTCCCTCTACTAAAAACAACTCTGACTCTTCTTCTACCACTCCTTCACCCAAGGCTAATCTTTTTGAGTCAATCTTTGCCTCAAACTCCAATCTGGACGACCAAGGGGTCCAACCTCATCACTTCCCCCCTTCAAAATTCACTATGTCACCCATTAAGTTCTCCACACGAAAAGTCCGCCAAACCCTTTTCCAGCTTGACACCTCCAAATCCAAAGGCCCTGGTGGTATTCCAGCAATAGTTCTCAAAACCTGTGCTCCTGAACTTGCCCCTATTCTTAACAAACTATTCCAGTTTTCCTACACTCTTGGCACATTTCCCACCTCGCGGAAACAAGCCCACGTCTTTCCTATCCCAAAAAAAGGCGACAAGTCTAATCCACTCAACTATCGTCCCATTGCAATCACTTCACTCGTCTCTAAAACTATAGAGACCATCATCACGAAACAACTTCTTACCTTCCTTGAAACAAACAATCTTCTCTCTGATCACCAGTATGGCTTTTGAAAAGCCAGGTCTACTGGCGATCTTCTTGCTTATGCTGTCCATGTCTGGTCCTCTGCTCTAGAATCCTGTGGTGAGAGCACAGTAATCTCTCTCGATATCTCCAAGGCCTTCGATCGCGTTTGGCACAAGGGTCTTCCCGCTAAACTGCCGATGTTTGGTCTCCATCACACTCTCATTAATTGGATTGGTAGTTTCCTCTCTGATAGGTCGACTCCCGTCAGAGTGGACGGCTTCCTCTCCCATCTGCACTCTATCAATGCTGGTGTACCCCAGGGCTCTTTCATCTCCCTTGTACTCTTCATCCTCTTCATCAATTACCTGCTCACCTCCACGTCTTCTAGCATTCACTCCTTTGCTGATGATACCTTCCTAAGTTCTTCATTTCGTTCAATCCAAATGACCATGCTTCCACCGATATCCAACTCCACAGAAACACTCCAGCCTCTCTTCTCTCCAATGATCTGACAGTTATTGAGATGTGGAGGATGAACTGGACACTTCAAATTTATTCACATAACTTTTCCTTTCTCTATCGTCCAATCTCACTTGGAAAACTCACATCCATTCCCTTGCTAAACATGCATCTCAAAAGCTCGGTTTCCTCGCCAGAGCCCGCGGGTTTTTCTCATCTTCTTACCTTCTAACTATATACAAGTCGCACATCCATCCTTCTTTAGAGTGCTGCTCCCACGTCTGGGGTGGTGCTCCAAAATCTACCCTCTGTCTTCTCGACAAAGTCCAGTCCAAAGCCATTCGTCTCATCAATAATCCTAACCTCACCAAATCTCTCCAACCTCTTTCCCATCGTCAATTAGTTGGAGATCTTTCCATGCCTTCCTCTTGCTTTCCTGAATCTTACAACTTGCCATCATTCAAATTCAAGATCAATAAACTTGATCTGATCTCTCTCTCCTCTTAGCCTTTCGCTTTCTTCTTTCTTTCTTTGTTGAGGCATTGTATAGGCCACCATGGCCTTCCCCCAACATAACTAACTAAAAAAAGAAAATATTAAGTAATTTAGTTAACAAAACGGTATGTTTTCTGTAGCGTTTGAATATGCAGCAATTTTCCGGTTATTTGGAATAGATGGTTGCCTGTCTTGTTTGGTGCTTTAGAAATAGTTTCTCTCTAAGTGGGGGAAGAAAGTCCGTATAAACTACGAACCTTGTATTCCTTACAGCTCCTTTCAATTTTGACCAAGCCATTATCGTTTTATACTTCCTTTCGATCTTTATTCTTTCATCTTAGAAAATTTTTTTTGGTCATTTCCACATTTTTTATTGGTTTCTTATGTTCTCAAGATATGGATTTAAATGTATGTCCATAATTTTCATCTCTCCATTTTATACTTCGAACCATTTCGAGTTTGCTCGATTGATTTTATTTGATTGATCCTAAAGGATTCTGAAAGTATATCTTTTTATTTCTTTGCACTTTGTTGCAGACTGGAAAGACTGGTGAATGTGCTCCGTAAACGAATCATCAGCACTGGACAGGGAGATGGTAAATTGTGAATATTCAGATGAGTATTTTGTGCTCCATTGCGCAAAAATTTTCTAAACCTAGAAGAGGCTAGACTCTTGAGTTGTTTTTAACATATGGGGCAATATGTACATAAAATATATACACGAACAAATACAAAGGTTATTATGTATAGATCAGTTTCTTGATATTTAATCAGAAAGCACATTAGTTTGTTTTTCTTTCAAATCTTTTGCTCGTAGCAGTTTTGTCCAATGTAACTAGTTCAGAATGCCGTAGGATTAGCAAAGCTTTCTGCATTTTGATAAAAACTTAATATTCTGTCTAGATCTCCCTTACTGCATTAATTTTTAGATTTTTAAGTCTTGTATAATTTACAGTGTTGTATCTTATATGTGCAATACTTAGGTTTTACTGCATAAACAAGAGATAGGTCAGTGAATGGTCATATGTGGGAAAGACACGCATGTGTCCCGTGTTATCTGAGCTTCATGTACAAGCTCTTTGACTTGTGCCTTAAATGGCTATCCAATTATATATTATGATTGCTATATATGGTAATAATGATATATGTTGTGACGTGTTTGAAGGTTGAAAGGGTAGAATTTTTACTTTCTTTTTCAGTTTACAAAATATTATTTGCCCTTGTATGGTTTTTTACTTGTGCGGGTGTACATCTCTTTGGTCCAGGCTCAAAGCTTCCCGATAGTCCTGGAAACCTATAGTTTTAGCCATTTTTCTAAATGTGCAAATTGCACATCATAGCATTACAGTACATTTAACATTTCTATGTGTTGCTTATTGCGTATTGATATACGATTTTAGAGAAGTTGGGTAGATGTCCAATGGTTGTTTATTGTAATCAAATCACGCGCTCTTTGAAGGGAGCTCGTTTCATTAAGGTCGAAGTTTCTGTTGGATTTCCTTGAATCGGTTTGAATTTCCAGGCAGTAAGGGATCCTAGTTTTCCTACCTCACACGAATATTACAACTGATAAGCTTTCTCTGAGTTCAAAGATGTTATGTTTTGTCTCATTCAACTGTTGCTCACACTGTTGTCTCCTTCGTTTTCGGGTTGGGAACCGAAAGCCTCATTTTTCTTCCTAATTCTTCTCTTTTCTACTTTATTATCTCATGAACTTGGGCACTTTAAGTCTTTAATTCTTTCTTTCCCCATTAAGGCTTTTGACTTTATTTGTTTTACGATGCAATAACATCTACTCCATACCATTCATATGTTGTGATCAATTTTTCTCCCAATTACCTATGCGTGCAAACTGATCAATGGAGCTACCATAAGTTGTAGCCCTCAATGAAAGCTTGTTGTTCATTTACTTCTTCAAGTCCCCACCAGGAATGAAAATAGGGGAGAGAATCTGTAAAATCTCTGTGTATATTGAGAATTGTTTAGTCCTTAAGTTGCCAGATGTATTTGGAACTTTAGGACAACAAAACAGACTACCGAGTACAATGGACTATCATCACTGCAGCTCAACCATATAACAACATCTCCAAAAGATGCGACCTCTGTACATCGGAAAAACTATACATAATCAACGCCAACAACAATAACCCCCTGAACAAACGCTCTGAACTAATCTCTAAATGCCGACACGAGAACAAATATTATTTAATGAACAACAGCATCACCTAGACAATAGACAGTAAGTTGCCAACGGATTCTTTTATCCTAATTTTATTTTATTCTATTCTTATTCTATTTTAACCCATTCTATTTTTAACCCAGTCTGACGAGTGCCTTCGCACGAAACTCAGAGTAACAGAGAATCGGTCTTTTCCTGTTCTGCATTTCTGCTATCAACGCTCTGTACTTTGTACATAGAGCACCATATGGTGGTGAAGACAGCACCCTCTATGTGATATAAATATATATATATATATATATTTATATATATATATATTTATATATATATATATATATATATATATATATATATATATATATATATATATATATATATATATATATATATATATATATATATATATATATATATATATATATTTATATATATATATATTTATATATATATATATATATGTATATATATATACAGATATATATATATATATATGTATATATATACAATGGCAGACAAAATTAATGAGCCACCCTCAAACAATTGATAAAATCAAGAAAATTAGAAATAAACTTATCCAGTTGATCTTTTTCTACACTAAAATAAAATACCTTTTTAATCATCAAGGTTGCATCATAAGTCCCATTTTATGCAAGGATCTTATAAGATTAGGTAACATGAGAGGCTGTAACAAAAGCTCTTCAGGAGTCAATAATGCGCTTTCATCGCTCTACTAACGTCATCTGTCAACTTGAGCAGCGTGGAACTTCTTCTAAAGCCGGTAAGGGTGTCTTTGTAGATTTTTAGCTTTTTAATGAAATCGATTACTTCATTACAGTCCAAAATCTTTGAAAGAGCGGGAAGTATACCGTTGGGACAGTAGTGAGAGCTTCCAGTTTGATATGATACTTGCATCGTGTATTTTTTAGTGTAGTGTCGTTCGCGTATCGAAGATTATTGGCCCAGCTGTCCCCTTTTGATTCTCCTTGATGGAGTCTTGCATAGCACTGGTGACATGACATAGCATTGTCAGGTCCCCTGTCAAAGACCAAAGTTCCTGCTCCCAACATAGTGTAACTGACAAACTGGCATACACTTCTTTGATCAAGCAATAATGTATATCATCATCATCATCATCATCATCATCATCATCATCATCATCATCATAAGTCCGTAGCCAATGCGGCTTTCGGTGCGCCCATGTTTTGACCCAACTTCTTCACTCTGCCCTGCTGCCTGCCTGCATGGGTACTTCCACCAGGGTCGTCTTGCTCCACTCTTTAAGGTTCCCGATCCAGCGTGTCACCGGCCTACCTCTTCTCCTACTTCCCTCTTCTTGGCCTTCTATTATCTGCCTCGCCATTCCTTCTCCACACACCACATGTCTGAATCACCTAAACTTCCGCTCGTTAACAATCTCGTTGAATGATTTGTCCTCACCACAATGCCAGGTCACTTCGTTTGCCACTCATTCATTGGTGATATGGGGATACAGTCTTTCCATGGGAACCCTTATAGCCTGCTGTAAGCCTTCATCACGAACGCAGCCAGTCATTTTTCATCTCCCTTTGAGAGTCTCCAACTCTCGCATTCATACAGCAGGGTGCAGCTGCAATGGCCCCCACCAGTCGGAGTTTGTATGACATGCTTACTTTCTTCGTTTTTCCACTTACTTTCAAGTTTGGAAATTGCGCTTGAGGCCTTTGCGATTCTTGTTTCTACTTTCTTCTCTGATATTGCATTGCTGTCTTTTCCAAGGTATATAAACCTTGTTGTTCTTCCTCTTTTCCTTCTACTGTGATCTTGACCTGTACATCTCTGATTTGCTCCTGGTTCCCGGTCACCATCACCTTACTGATCTCCATTCCATACCTTGCAGCATTTCATTTATTCTTTTTTTCATTTAATCTTTTTTATACATGATAACTCCATCAGTATAAATTTTTTTTTTTTTTAGTGGGTTATGTTGAGGAAAGGCCATGGTGACCTATACAAAGCCCCAACAAAGGAAGAAAGAAGAAAGCGAGCAGCTAAGAGGATAGAGAGATAAGATCAAGTTTATTTATCTTAGATTTGAAAGATGGCAAGTTGTAGGAATCAGGAAGGCAAGAAGAAGGCAAGACATTCCATAAGTTGCATGTTCTTGGGATGAATGATGATTTGTGAGATAGAGTTCGTGGATTAGGCAGTGAAACTTGGAAAGGGTGTGAATGAGTTGAGCTTCTGGTGGTCCTGACACGCCTCAGAGGAACTGGAATAATATCCCTGATCTCCTGAGAACAATGTCCGTTAAAGTATCTGTAATAGATGGAAAGATCTCCAACTAACCGACGATGGGAAAGAGGTGGGAGCGATTTGGTGAGGTTAGGATTATTGATGAGACGAATGGCTTTGGACTGGCCTTTGTCAGGAAGACAGAGAGCAGATTTTGGAGCCCCACCCCAGACGTGGGAGCAGTACTCTAAAGAAGGACGGATTTGGGACTTGTATATAGATAGAAGGTGAGAAGATGAGTAAAACCCACGAGCTCTGGCGAATAAACCGAGCTTTTGAGACGCATGTTTAGCAAGGGAATGGATGTGAGTTTTCCAAGTGAGATTAGATAAAAGAGAAAGACCAAGTTGTGTGAAAGAAGGTGAAGTGTCCAGTTTATCACCATTCATGAAGACAGCTGGAAAGTTTTGATTACGTTTGCGTGAAATGACAGCCTGTTTCGTCTTGCTTTGATTGAACGAAACTAGGTTGTCTTTACCCCACTTCTCAATAACTGTCAGATCATTGGAGAGAAGAGAGGCTGGAGTGTTTCTGTGGAGTTGGATATCGGTGGAAGCATGGTCATTTGGATTGAACGAAATGAAGAACTTAGGAAGGTATCATCAGCAAAGGAGTGAATGCTAGAAGACGTGGAGGTGAGCAGGTAATTGATGAAGAGGATGAAGAGTACAAGGGAGATGAAAGAGCCCTGGGGTACACCAGCATTGATAGAGTGCAGATGGGAGAGGAAGCCGTCCACTCTGACGGGAGTCGACCTATCAGAGAGGAAACTACCAATCCAATTAATGAGAGTGTGATGGAGACCAAACATCGGCAGTTTAGCGGGAAGACCCTTGTGCCAAACGCGATCGAAGGCCTTGGAGATATCGAGAGAGATTACTGTGCTCTCACCACAGGATTCTAGAGCAGAGGACCAGACATGGACAGCATAAGCAAGAAGATCGCCAGTAGACCTGGCTTTTCAAAAGCCATACTGGTGATCAGAGAGAAGATTGTTTGTTTCAAGGAAGGTAAGAAGTTGTTTCGTGATGATGGTCTCTATAGTTTTAGAGACGAGTGAAGTGATTGCAATGGGACGATAGTTGAGTGGATTAGACTTGTCGCCTTTTTTTGGGATAGGAAAGACGTGGGCTTGTTTCCGCGAGGTGGGAAATGTGCCAAGAGTGTAGGAAAACTGGAATAGTTTGTTAAGAATAGGGGCAAGTTCAGGAGCACAGGTTTTGAGAACTATTGCTGGAATACCACCAGGGCCTTTGGATTTGGAGGTGTCAAGCTGGAAAAGGGTTTGGCGGACTTTTCGTGTGGAGAACTTAATGGGTGACATAGTGAATTTTGAAGGGAGGAAGTGATGAGGTTGGACCCCTTGGTCGTCCAGATTGGAATTTGAGGCAAAGATTGACTCAAAAAGATTAGCCTTGGGTGAAGGAGTGGTAGAAGAAGAGTCAGAGTTGTTTTTAGTAGAGGGAAAAATGATTGGCAAAAGTTTTGGAAGACAACTTTGGCCATAGACCAAAAGGAGCGAGAGCCAGCCTGGCAGGAAGCGATTTTGTTGTTGATGCGTTGGACAAAAGATGATTTGGTATTTTTGATGGTTTTGGAGCAAGTATTGCGTGACTGGATGAAAGTAGTTAAGAACGGGGGCAGCCAGCGCACTTTTTTGAGGGGAGATAACCTTCACCAATATAACATTGTTGTCAATATATCGGTAAACCAAAAACTTTTTTTTCCCGCAACACACACAAATTTATTTTTTCATTTAGAGTTTTAAATTTACTACTGTATATAAGAGTTACAAAGTTTACATCTCTTTATAACAATGCAATCAGCTACAAAGACAACCACATTATCCTTACAAAAAGGAGTAGGTTATATTGATTTACCAAAAGAAATTAAAACTAAAAAAGCTGTAATAAACGTACAAAACAAAGACAACAGATGTTTTGAATATGCAATTTTATCTGCACAACATAACGAGGAAGTAGATCAAAAACATACTAACAGACCATCAAAATATAAAGAACACTTAAACAAACTTAATTTTACAGGTATTGAGTTTCCAGTTTCATTGAAAGACATTGATAAGTTTGAAAAACAAAACCCCGAAATTGGTATCAATGTATTTGGTTATGATAAAGATGTACATGTATTAAGGTTAAATAAAACAGACCCACAAAATGCGGTTGATTTGTTGCTTATTACTAACGAAGAAAGACAACATTATTGTTGGATAAAAAGCTTTTCAAGGTTGGTTGGATCACAAGTTACCAAACATAAATGTGCTGTTTATTTCTGCAAAAGATGTTTGGGTCATTTTTCAACACCAGAAAGGTTAAACAACCATTTACCAAAATGTAATGGAAATCCTGATGATATAAAAGCATTAAACACAAAACTAAAATCAAAACAGCAGATATGTGATATAATTATTTTTTTTCATTTAGAGTTTTAAATTTACTACTATATATAAGAGTTACAAAGTTTACAAGCAGAGTAAAAAATTAACACGACAATGACAGAAATTATTATAAGATGTAACTGGCTAATGTTAGGTCAAGAAAGAACCTGCAATAGGATAGCAAAATGTGAAGGGTTTTGTGATTATCATGCAAAACAAAAAGTAAAATCATTTCCTTGTATGAGTTGTGGAAAAGGAACAAGATCAAAACTAGGTATGTGTAAAAGCAAAGAATGTAATTATGATGAGCTAAGATATAAAAAGAAAAAAATTATAAAAATAAAGAAACAGAAGAACAAATTTTAGCCAAATATTTTAAAAAGAAATTACTCGAAGATTTGTTAAAGAAAGTAGAAACAATATATTAAATCAATAATCCAAATTTTTTTTCACTAATATTTATATACAAAATAATTATTTTTGTATTAGACTTTTAATATATATTGTATTATATAAGTGCTTGCAAACTTTCACAAGTATAACATAACATGTCTCAACTAAAATTAGTGCAAACAGAAACTGCTTTGAATAATGTATTTAAAACTTTTGAAGTCAACGGATTAGAAAATGTTGATTTAAATGCATATCTAGATATGACTGCTTTACTTATAGAAAAACAATTAAAAGAAGAGTTAAAAAAAGAAAAATCTTTTAAAATTGAATCAGCAGTAATGGTTAACTTGGCAAAAAGATCAGATGATAAAATTATTTATAAAAATCCATACTTTCGCTCTGGTGTGCAATACATTAACAGTTCAACAAACATTCCTGAAACCTTTGAAATTATGAAACAAAGAATGATAGAATTATTTGAAAATTTCACAAACGAAGGTAGCGGTTGGATATTTCAAAATATTGATTGTTTGTTTCTTAATGTTGATAAAAATGTACCATTAAACGGTAGTAGCTATATTGATTTACCAAAAGAAATTAAATCAAAAGGAGCGATTATAAACGTACAAAACAAAGACAACAGATGCTTTGAATATGCAATTTTATCTAAGCAGTATCATGATAAAATAAAAACTGATCATAATAGACCATCAAAATATAAAGAACACTTAAACAAACTTAATTTTACAGGTATTGAGTTTCCAGTTTCATTGAAAGACATTGATAAGTTTGAAAAACAAAACCCCGAAATTGGTATCAATGTATTTGGATATGATAGAAGTGTTCACATCTTGAGAATTAATAAAACAGACCCACAAAATGCTATTGATTTGTTGCTTATTACTGATGGTAAAGAAAAACAACATTATTGTTGGATAAAAAACTTTTCAAAACTAGTTGGATCACAAGTTACCAAACATAAATGTGCTGTTTATTTCTGCAAAAGATGTTTGGGTCATTTTTCAACACCAGAAAAGTTAAATGATCATATTGAGTTTTGCAAAGAAAAAACTGCTTGTAAAATTGAAGTACCAAAACCTGGTGAAATCATTGAATTTAAAAATCACAAAAAATCTTTAAGAGTTCCATTTGTAATTTACGCTGACTTTGAAGCAGTTACAGAAAAAATAGACTCCGCTACACCTAATCCAGAAAAGTCTTTTACTGAAAAATATCAAAAACATACTCCATCAGGATTTTGTTATTATGTCAAAAAAGATGATGTTGAAAACTATGCTGAACCAGTTGTTTATAGAGGTGAAGATTGTGTTGAAAAATTTTGTACAATGATTGAAGAAGAAGTAAAAGAAATAGGTGCAATCTATAAAGATATAATTCCTCTTGAAATGACAGCAGAAGATAATGAAAAATTTTATTCAGCAACAGATTGTCATATTTGTAATAAAAAGTTGTGTAACGACAAAACAATTTCATTTAACAAAGAACCAATTCATCAATCTTGTTTGCCTGCCAAATATAAAGGTACCTCAGAATTTAAATTAAGCAGTGTAATGGAAAAAGGTGATTGGCGCAACTACTTTAAAAAATCAAAATGTGCAATTTGTGACAAACCTCTTTCAGGTGAAACAGTTAAAGATCATGACCATTTAACAGGTAAGTTTAGAGGTGCTGCACACAACCAATGTAATTTACAATATCAGTTACCAAAATTTGTTCCAGTAATATTTCACAACTTGTCTGGATACGATTCTCATTTGTTTATAAAACAACTTGGCAAATCACATGGTAGTATTAGCTGCATACCCAACAATGATGAAAAATATATAAGCTTTGGTAAATCATTAGCAGTTGATGATAAAAAATTTGAGATTAGATTTATTGATAGTTTTAAATTTATGGCTTCATCACTTGATGCTTTGTGCAAAAATCTTTCTCGCGAACAATTTAGGGAAATGAATAATGTTTTTGAAGGTGACATAGATTTGTTGATCAGAAAAGGAGTTTATCCTTATGATTATATGGACAACTTTGATAAATTTAATGAAACCAAGTTGCCTCCTATAAATGAGTTTTATTCAAAACTTTATGATTCTAACGTGGACAAAAAAGATTATGCTCATGCTCAAAAGGTTTGGTCTCACTTTGGCTTTAAAAATATGGGCGAATATCATGATTTGTATTTGAAAACAGATGTTGTTTTGTTGGCTGATATATTTGAAAATTTTAGAGATGTTTGCTTGAAAAACTACAAGTTAGATCCAGCTTGGTATTATACTTCACCAGGTCTTAGTTGGGATGCTTTGCTAAAGAAAACTGAAATAAAGCTAGATAAGTTGAGTGATATAAATATGATTTTGTTTGTTGAATCTGGAATAAGAGGAGGAGTTAGTATGATTTCAAACAGATATGGAAAAGCTAACAACAAATATATGGAAAATTATAATCCCGACGAAGAATCAAAGTTTATAACATATTTGGATGCAAACAACTTGTATGGTTGGGGTATGAGTCAAAAGTTGCCTTTCAAAAACTTAGATGGTTAGATGAAGCAAAGTTAGCTAATTTTGATCCAACTTTGATAAACACAGAAGATGATACTGGTTATATTTTACAAGTGGATTTGGAATATCCAAAAGAGTTGCACGACGTTCACAATGATTATCCTCTTGCTCCAGAATCTTTTAAAATCAAGAAAATAGATAAATTAACACCAAACTTGAACAACAAAACAAAGTACATTTTACATTTGAAAAATCTTCAACTTTATTTAAACCTTGGGTTAAAACTTACCAAAATTCATAAAGTACTTGCATTTGATCAAAAAGATTGGATGAGACCTTATATTACATTAAACACCAACCTTAGAACTGCAAGCAAAAATGATTTTGAAAAGGATTTCTTCAAGTTAATGAACAACTCAGTATTTGGAAAGACTATGGAAAACATAAGAAACCGAGTTGATATAAGACTTGTCAATGAAGAAAAACAAGCCAAAAAGTTGGTATCAAAGCCAACGTTTGAGAGAAGAAAAATATTTTGTGCTGACTTGGCAGCAGTTCACATGAAGCGAACAAAAATAATGTTTGACAAACCGATTTATGTAGGATTTTGCATTTTGGATTTAAGCAAAACACTTATGTATGATTTTCATTACAACTATATTGTAAAAAAGTATGGGCCAAAACAAAAGTTGTTATTTACAGATACTGACTCTTTGGCTTATGAAATAAAGACAGAAGACTTTTATCAAGATATCAACGAAGATGTACCAGAAAAATTTGATACAAGCAACTATGCAAAAAATCATCCTTCTGGAATTAAAACTGGGTACAACAAAAAAGTAATTGGCATGATGAAAGATGAATGTGGTGGCAAGCAGATAACAGAATTTGTGGGGTTAAGAGCAAAGATGTATTCTTACAAAGTTGATGAAACAGAAGAGAAAAAAGCAAAAGGTGTAAAAAAGAATGTTATCAAAAAAGATATAAGTTTTGACGATTACTATAAATGTTTGACAAGAGAAAAAAATCCAGTTTATAGAAAAATGAATTTAATCAGAAGTCACAATCATGAGATTTATTCTGAAACTATAAATAAAATAGCGTTGTCTGCAGATGATGATAAAAGAAATATTAATGAAGATGGTATTTCAACACAAGCTTATGGACATTACAAGTTAAATCAGAAAAAGTAAATGAATAACGAAAAAAAATATTTTTTTTTTTTAAATGTTTTTAGCATCATTTAGTGGAATCCAACTATTAAATTCTTTAGGATAACCCTTCCATGATACTAGCGCTAATTTTTTCTTATAATCTTTCTTGATTACTTTATCAATTCTATAAAAATCTTGATCTGTTTTTTGTAACTCATTTTCATAAAAACTTCCTTTAATAATTTCATTGTTATAGTCTTTTATTATATATGTAGTAGGATTTGTATGTTGTATTCCTACTATAACAAAAACTTCTTCACTCCAGTTTGGTGTATAACCTTTATCAAACAAAGTTCTTTTGTATTTACTAATCCTTACTCTGTCTCCCACCTTGAACTTAGATTTATAGATGGTTTTATCATCGATTGAATATACATCATTTTGAATAACTTTTTCATTATATTTCATGCTAGCTTCTGTTGGAGTCATTTTTATTGTAGAGTGTTTGTGGTTATTATATTCGTTAATCAAATCTGATAATACATCGACATATTTATATGTATTATTAGCAGTAAAATATTTATACATTTTATTTTTCAAAGTACGATTAAATCTTTCAATAACAACGGCCTTACCTTCATTAAATGTACTATACATTTTAATTTCATTCTCAACTAGCCATTTTTTAGATACGTTGTTATAAAATTCAGATCCATTATCAACCCATAATTTGTTAGGTTTCCTCTTGCTAGTTTTAACAATAGATTGAAATGTATTGGTAATTGTTTTACCTGTTTTATCTTTTATAGGAACACTCCATACAAACTTTGAAAATACATCAATAACATTTAAAATATACCTAAATCCATGGTTGTAGCTTTTAAGTTGTTGCATATCAACCAAGTCAGCACTCCAAATATCATCAATATTACCGACAATAACTTTTATCTTTTTAAATTTTCTTATAATTGGTTTGTGTAACTCATCTGCTAGCTGTTCATTCCAATTTTTTGAACTTTTTTTAAAACACCTAACCCAAGTTTTTGTTTGGTGTTGATAACTTTTCTAGCTAGCATACCCATTTTTGGAAGGGATCCATAAAGTATCTTATCCAATTCAGAAACCATCTTTCTGTCGCATTCGTTTTTATCAACACCTCTTGAGTAACATACATCATGATGTGCTGAAATTTCATCAACTTTGTTATAAGGAGGAACCATCCATCTAGTAATTTCACCAGTTTCTGGGTCGTATTCTAATTGTTTATCTAGTGGATTAAATGGTCCCATGTATTTATAATTAGTAGGAGTCCAACCAGCTTTTGGTTTTGGTAACTTGCCGATCAAAGAATGAATATCAAACTTTCCACCAGCTTTACTTTTGGTAAAACAATTTTTTTGCGTACCACATAATCCGCAGCTACCTTTTACTATAGATTTGTTATTTTTTGTTGTTGTATGTCTTATATTTAAAGACGGAGTTTTTCTTTTGCATTTGACACAATAAATTTCCATGACCAAAGTCTTTTTGTTGTCTATACCTATACTCTTTTTAATTTCTTTCTTGTTCAAATTAAATAATTTCATCAAAGTTTTTAAACAACTCTTTTTTGTTTTGATTTATAAATAGAAAATCATGTTTATCAAGACCCTCAAATTTGCATTTGTCAAATCTACATTCTTTTGAAATTCTTGCTTTTTCACCATCTGTTGGAGGATCATAAACAATAACTTTGGAACAATTTGTTCTTATGTCTTTTGGCACCGTAAAATACGATTGACTCAAATAAACCGGACAAATTTTGTGATGTCTACCATCAGTAAAATGGTTTGCAATCTTTGCTTGTATTTTTTTATCGGCATTCATCAAATCATCAAATACGACAAGCTTTACACAATCATCAGATCCATATTCATCTGTATTTAAGATATCGTCTTGTCCACACAACAACAAGACTTGATGACCTACTAACTGTGAAACTTGAACAAACTTATTTTTTAGCGAGACCAACTTGTCTTGATCTTTATTTGGAGTATATATGATAATCTGATCATAATAACACAAAGGTTTTTTAATAATGTGCATTAAAGTATTTGTTTTTCCACAACCAGAACTTCCACAAACAAGCATTCTAAAATCGTTGCCCAACAATGATTTATGCTTTGTTTTGTCAACAACTAGCTCACTATCATAATTTGGAATCTTCATTTTGTTTTACTCTTTGAACCCTATATAGGTTACAAAATTTATAATTTTAAATTATAAAATATTAAAAAGTGTATCAACAAGTTAAGTACTATATAGTTACTTAAAAAAGGGTGTTAAAATTTAGGGTAGATAAGTAACTTACAGTACGTTAAGTCCAAAGATAAGTACTATATAGTTACTTAAATAAGGGTGTCAAAATTTGTAGTAGATAAGTAACTGTCAGTACGTTAAGTCCAAAGATAAGTAACTGTCAGCACGTTAAATATTTTTTATATTTTGAATTTTAAAAAACTATATAAGTATATAAAAGTATATGAAAAATCAAAAAGTATGGATTTAAACAAATTGAAAAGTATAATTAAAAAAGAAGCTGCAACAGCAAATATTGTTGACCAAGTTAAAGATGATGTAAGGGTTTTTAAAAATCTGCAACTTGGGGTTATGGAAGAAAGAGAAAAAGTTGCTGCTCCAATTACAAGAGAACTTGGTAAAGTTGGGAAACAAATAACTGATATAGATAAAAGACAAGACGAAATGCTAGGTCAGTTAAGAGAAAACCAAAACGCAATGATACAGTATTTACCACAGCTTGCAATTGAGTCACCAGAGTCACCACCAGCGCTTGAGACACCAAAGAGACCAACACAACCAAAGCAACCAATAACACTTAATTTTGATAAAAGATTTGATCAAGAATTTCTAAACACTTATGGTTTACCAAGTGTCAATGAATTTCCAAATGTAGCAAAAGATAAATTAGAAATGATAACCCAAAAAGTGACAACTGCACAAAAATCTGTTGGTGGACGTAAAAGTGCAGCTAAAAGTGTTGAGAAAAGGAACAAACTTGATGAAGATTTAGCTACATTAAAAAAATATGAAAAAATATTAGACGCAGCAATGTCTACAGACTTATCAAAAATGATTGGAAATGGGATAAACCAACAAAGAAAAAGAAATGCTTGCAAGTTGTCAAAAGGTGGATCCTTTGGTCATGTATATATTGATCCTGCTAAACTCAGAATGAATAGACTTAGTGTTAAAGACAAGGCTGGAAACAGTTTGATAGATAATGTTGTTGACAACTCTCTTATAGATTTATTAACAAAAAGGTACAACCCAAAAGTTGAGTACACACCAGAAGCAAAAGATATTTTCAAAGATTTGACTCGCTTTTCTGGTTTTAAAAAAAGTAAAAGATCAGGCAAACAAAAGTTATTAGGTGGATCCACTGTTACTTTAGTGCCAGACACCCCAAAAGATATTTTAGCACGGTTGACCCTTTTATTAGGTACACGACGTGCTGGTAACAATAGTTTAGATATAAGAAATGAAATAGTTCAACTAATTGATATTGCTTATAGTAAAAAAATAATGACAGACGAAGAAAAAGGAAGGTTAACAACAAAAAATAATTTAAATTAATTTAAAAAAACAAAAAATATATACAATATACATAAAACATTGCAAAGAATGAAAGAGATAGAAAGACCGTTTGTTTTCAGTTCAACTGATGGAATCGCTGGATCAAAACCAGGTGATTTTACAATAAAACATATTCCAAATCTTATTTTGGATAAAAATAAAGAACATTATATTGCGCTTGATAAATTTAATGGTCATTATTCGTGGTATAACATCAATTCAACTTATAATAATAATAAAATTAGATATTCTCATGACTCAGGAAAAACTAGCACCGTAATTACTTTTCCAGATGGAATTTATGATTATGATGATTTAAATAGTTATATAAAAGGTTCTTTGATTGCAAATGGTCATACTGTAGATGGAAAAACTCCTGGTATCAAATTAACTTTTAGTACTTCTAGATTTAGGGTATTTTTGTTGCTGTCAACGGGGTATAGTGCTGATCTTAGAGGTACAAATAGAAACTTTAATGATATTATTGGGTTTTCAAAAATTAATATAACCACATCCCAGTTTGGTCAGCGCTTGCCCAACATTACAAATTCTGTTGATAATATAAAAATTAAAACATCGCTTACAAATGATTCTTTGGACGGTGGGGTATCAACTGATGTTTTATATTCGTTTGACACGTCAGATATTTCACGTGCTTTTCCTTTTAAAATAGAACCAAGAAGAAGATTATATAATAAATTAAATACAAATATTATATCTTCTGTAAGGATATATATGACGGATGCAATAAATAGACCAATCGATTTCAACGAAGTACCAGTTAGTTTGACAGTTGTAATAAAATCAGTAGACAAATACCAATGAATCGAACAAAAAAGTGTAATTATAAAAGAATAAAATATGTTACCCCACAAGATCCAATTGATCAACAAAATCAACAAGATGGTGAAGGCTTGTTTGACATATTTAAGTCAACAGGCAAAAAAATTACATCACTTGCAACTTCCAAGTTTTCCAAAGAAGTTGCTAAAAAAGCTGCTACAGCAGGTGTTGAAAAGTTTGCAGTGTCTGGTGCAGAGGCTCTTGGCAAAAGTGCTGCGGACAAAGTTGTAAATAAACTATCTGCTACACCAAGTATTGTCAAAGAAAACAAGCCAGCCCCAAATAGTGGTGCTAAAATTGTAGACAGTTTGAAAAAAGTAGACTCTTTACCTTTACCTGTCCAAGCGTCAGAAATTGATGCCTTGAAACAACAGTTGACTCAATTTATGTAAAAAAATAAAAAAACAATTTTTTGATTAATTATTATTTTTTTAAATATTTTTATTTTAAACACTATTTATATATATGCTATACAAAACAAAACTAAAAGAACAAAGTTAAAAAGTCAAAAGTAATGGAATACAGACAAGGTGATTTTTTAGAAAGGTATGAAGAGGTTGTATACGACCTTCAAAATCCAATTAAGTTGCCAGCAAATGGAGCAACACAAAATAAAAATTCATACAAGTTTTATGTAGATTCAACTGGTGAAGTAACAGCACCCAATGATTGGTATAATTCTTATCTTGAAATTGAAGTAGAAGTTAACAAGAAAGCAGATGGTACAACTTATGCTGCTGCTGATAATATCACTTTTGCATCAGATGCTTATTCAATCATTAGAGAGTTGAATGTAAAGTATGGAGGTGTCCAAGTTATTGATACACCAAATGTAAATGAAAGTGTTGCAATTAGAAATAAAGCAGAATATTCAAGTGCTTATCTTGCTCAAGCAACGAGCACCTTGTTTTATCCTGATAGTGTAACTGGTGTTGCTAGTCGTACCACAAATGCTGGATTTGCTAGTCGAGCTGCACTTACAAACGCTGCTGGTGGTGTTAATCTTATCGTGCCATTAAATAAGTATAGTTTCTTTGCTGCTTCACAAGATGTTGTTTATCCAACTGGTAAAATGGAGTTAAACATTACTCTTGAAAGAGATGAAAATGTTTTGTACAAAGATGCAGCGGCTGCTGAAGGTAGATATGTTGTTACAAAAATGAGACTTTGGGTCCCAAAGATGGAGCTAAATTCAGCTGGTTTAAAAAAATTTAGTTCAGCATTGACTGAAAAAAGAACTTGGGGATATTTGGCTGATAGAGTTGAAACATCACCAGTGTCTACGTTGCAAACTGGTACATTTGATATCTCAAGCAGTATTGAAAAGCCTAGATTTGTTATGTTGTACGCGGTTGATTCAACAAAAGATGGTGATGTAACAAAAAATAGCTTTCATTATGATACTTATAATATCCCCGGTGGAAAACAAATGACAAGAGCACAGTTGGAGTTAGGAAATGGTGTTTATTATCCACGGGTGGAACTCAACCCAAAAAATGAATTAACAAGAGTATACAAAAGATTTATTGAATATCAAAGATTTATAAACGATGGTATGTCAGAAGGTAGCTTCATTGATAGAACGTTGTTCAAAGATCTTCATTCAGCATTGTTCTTTGACTTAAAAGATCAGAGAAATGATATGATTGATGGAGCACATAAATTAAAGTTTTCATACACTCTTGATGGAGCACCAAAAGCTTATGTTTGGAAAGCAGTAATTTTGTATGAAAGACAAATAACATCAGATCCCATTTCTGGCTCAGTTAAACTAACATTTTAAGAAAAACAAAACAAAAAAAAGACAACAAAAAAACTAATTTTACAAAAATAAATTTACAAAAAAAAATTTTTTTTTTATTATTTTTACCTTTTATTTTTTTACATTGAAAGCATTGGTTCATGTGTAATTCCATATTTTTCCAACAAATGTTTTTGAATTCTTTTTATTGTGGAAGCATTATTTAATTCGTCTTCTCGTTTGAAAACAATCAATTCTGCAATATCTCCAGCTAGTGGTGCTGCTACACGGTTTGCGCTAAGACTACCTATTGCAAAATGTGTAGCACCAACGTTTTCTTTTGCAGTAAAGTTTCTAAGTTTTTGTCCATTACACCATACTTGTGATCCGTCTGCACCTAATTGAGGTGACCATGTAACTGTTATAACAATCCACTTGTTCAACTCGGTTGGGTTAGCTTTTGTTGGAAATGTTGTAATCGTTATATTATCACCACCATTGAATGATGCAGATTCTTTTTTTGCGTTGCTTACAATAAAATGTTTACTATCATTCATACAAATAAATTTATCCCATCCTGGATTATCATGACCAATGATTGCATTTCTTAACCCAACACTAGTACTATTACCATAAGACGTTAATCTATAAACAACAGTTATCGATAACGTTTTATCTCCACTTGTTATATTTAAATCCATATCACATTTCATTCTATCGTTTGTACCAACAAAGGTAAGATAGTTGTATTTGCCATTAATTAATCCTGTCCCTGAAGTTGGTCTTTCTGCGTCTGAAAATTTTACAATATTTTTTCTTTCACCAAAACCTTGGTAATGAAGAGATTCAACATTTGTTCCTGATAAAACACCATATGTACCAACTTTGGCTGAGGTATTATCAGATATTAACCAATGTCCAGCAGCACAATTTTTTATAAATTCATTTGACCAGCTGTGATAATTTCCATCCATCTGTATAAGACTTTTAACAACTGCATCAACTAACTTTATTTTACCAGAGCTATCTCTTTCAACTCCTCCACGAGGTAAAACTGGGGCTATAGTTGATCGTGCTATTGATAAATCTATTTTAATTTTGTCATTACTATCTTTAACAAGTCCATTTTGTTCAACAATGCTAGCAGCAAGAAAACTTTTAACATGATTGTGTACAAAATCTTTACTAGTAGCACTTGTTCCAAATTTTGGTGGGTTTTATAAACCAAATATATTTTGATTGTCCATATTTATTCCACCACTCATTGTTCCACCAGTTTTTTTATCCAAATATTTTGATGCAGTGTCGGTGATAACAAAAGTTTGAGAAGTTGTAATTGATGTATCAACATATCCTTTGTTTGCTACAGCTCCGTCTGAATCACTGCTTGATGGTCCTACTACATTTATGATTTTTTTACCTTCTGCGTTGATATTTCCTACTCCATCTTTTTTAATCCAAGTTTCTACATATCCTTTGTTGGCTATCTGATTTGAAGCTGTTGGTGTTGGTACGTTTGTAACAACAAAATTGTTCAAGTCAAAATTTTTATCCACTTTTACACCAGTAATATCAAAAGGTAAACTATTTACTTTTGTTTCAACAACAGCAACGTCAACTTTAAGCTCATCTACTATTTTTGATGAAACTGAATTTGATGCTGCACCACCTGATGCACCACTACCAGTAATATTGTTTATAAATCCCATATTTGTTATTTTTATTCAAAATAGTTTCTTATGAATCTTTCGTTCTTCTTATAGTTATTAGAAACAAACTTTTTTACTACTTTTAAATAATTATTTTTGCCAAACTCTTTTAAGAAATACAAGCAATAATATCCACATAAAACACTGTTTAAATCTTGAAACTGATTTGATTCATATTTATATAACTTATTAAATGTATAACATAAGTTTACTATCTCTTGTGGTGGTTGCATCCCAAAACTATCAAAATAATTGACAAAGTCTGTTGTTATTTTTACGGCTACCCAATGTGTTCCTGGTCCGTTGGTGTCATCCAAATTTATGACAAAACATTGACCTGGTATATTTTTTATTTTTGTTAAAATCTCGTTTCGTGATATAACTCCTTTAAAATTTTTGATTTTCAAGTAGTCAACCCAATTCATTATTTCAAAGTTTGATATTGGATGATCTATAAATTCTGGCTTATTTACAACAGAGCCCCCAACAAAGGTATTTTGCTGAATGGACTGTTTGGTCCTAAAAGAAGACCCGATCCTTTTTTTTTATTTCCAATTAATAGATATTTCAAAGCTGGTATAACTGCACCACCACTAGTTGGACGCGAGTTGATTATTAAACCATTTCCTGATTGGGATACATCTATTTCACCACGATCAATTAACGGCAACAATGATTCAAACATTCTTAACCTATCATCATCATCATGATTTCCTCCATGACATCCTCCAAACAACTTTGCAATTAATGGTATTCCAATTCCTGCTAACAAAGAGCCTAGAAAACCACCTTTTTGTCCGCGTCCTGTTTTTAAAACTAGCCCACTTCCACTTTTATATGAATCTACTAGCTTCTTTTGTTGAGCCACAGGTAATAGTTGTTTGATTTGGTTTCTAATTTCTGGTGTATCTACTACCATTTTAACATGTTCTGGTGATAATTGATAAGAACCACCAACTGCCTTTTTAATAGCGGTCTCTCCTAAACCAGAAACTGCACCTGTTGCAAGTGGAGCCAAGATTTTTGGTAATATTTTTCTAGCAACACCACTTACTATTCTAAACAAATTCATAATGCTTCCTCCGCTTGTTGCAAATTTTCTTAACTGGGCTTTACTAATTTTAATATCAGCTCCTACACCTTTATTTTTTGCTTTTTCAAGCTTATTAATTTGAGATTGAGTAAGATTTACTGTTTCATCACCTCTCAAAAGATTGTTATAAGACAACCTAAGAGTTATTGGTGTTTTATGTTTCATTGCTTTTGCAAGTGATTCAGCTTGTCCAGCTGTCAAGTTTACTCGATAAGGGTGATAAATTGTAGACATTTTTAGACTTTATTTTTCATAAAACGAATGTATATTAGTATCTTGTATTTTATTTTTAAAATAAATTAAATTAAATTTTGATATAAGTATATATATAAAAAAATAAAAAATGTCAAATCTACATGAAATAAGAGACATTAAAAAATACGTTGACTTCTTTTATGAAGCCACAAAGTCTGATCTTGATGACAACTTTAATCCTGTTATTATCAAATCAGCATTGATTTATCAATATTTACTTTTAAGATATATAAGAAAAATAGATAGTGTAAAAAATATAATAAATTCGTATAACGGTGAAATTGGTTTAATTGGACCAGGTAATGGCAATATAACATGTTGTTTAGAAGCATTATTTTCTAGATGTACATTTTGTCATGATCATAGCTCATTTCATGATGCTTATGGTCGATTTTACACAAGATATGGATATGGTAGTGGTTATTGTTATTTATTTCACAATTTACCAAAATTTTACAAAAAAAATCCATTGTTTGGAAATATTATTGGTTTATTATTTTCATTTTGTAAACAGTTAATTTAAATGTCATAAGTATATTTATATTGATATACTTTTACTTTATTATCTGTGGTTTTAAACCCGTTATATTCTATTTTTTCATGATAAATTTTTTTGTTAACTTTTCTGGTTAATTTAATATCTTGTTTGAGTGATTTTGGTAAATATATGCTAACTGTTTCATTGGTTTCATCATCTTTCAACCTTGCAATACCACTTTCACCATATTTTGTATCAAAGTAAAATACATCTCTTATGGCATAAGTATGGCCTACTTTTAGTGCTTTGTCAATCTTTTTTGCTAATACTATATCATCTTCCATAATATCAAAATCTGCAACATAAGGAAAACCAGTTTGAAAACTAATGCTGTCTGATTTGAGATATAAAGTTTTTATTGTTTTCTTTCCATTAATTTTTCCTTTTGAAACAATAAATTCATCAATTTCTGAATCTTCAGATATCTTTTCTTTCAAACTTTTTGGCGCGTTTGTTTTTATTATAACATCTGATATAAAATCTTGGTTGTTTGGACTTGGTTCTAAATATAAAACAAGTTTTTCACCATACTGTCCTATTGTTTTTTCTTTATCAAGAATCTTAAAGACGGCGTCAACGTCGAGCTTTGAAAACGGTACATATGATTGATGCATCTTTGAGTTTGTTGTGTAACTTGTTGTTTTTACTCTGCTTGTAAACTTTGTAACTCTTATATACAGTAGTAAATTTAAAACTCTAAATGAAAAAATAAATGTGCATGTGTTGCGGGAAAAAAAAGTTTTTGGTTTACCGATATATTGACAACAATGTTATATTGGTGAAGGTTATCTCCCCTCAAAAAAGTGCGCTGGCTGCCCCCGTTCTTAACTACTGATGAAAGAAGTTCTTGAGTGTTGGGTTTGAAGTCGCTTCCATTCCTTGAAGTAGTGGTTTTTGTTATTCACAGCTTTGGCGCACTGTGAATTGATCCACTTAGGGCAACTTTTTTACCAGGCTTTTAACAAGAGGAATAAAAAGATCCATACCAAGAAGTATTGCGTCGGTGACGAAAGAAACAAGAGAGGAAGGATCATTTGAAAAGCCTGAAGACCAAGGGTAAGAAGAGTAAAAAGTGCGAAGGGAGTCCCAGTCAGCCTTGCTGTAGTGGAAGACTCTTTGCGGAGCAAAGGTTCTATCCAGGTGAGGGAGGAAGTCATGCCGTAAGGTTATGAGACAATGATCAGAGTTACCCAGAGTAGAGCTAACGGTGGGAGGAGAGTAAATGCTAGGATTGGATGTGAGGAAAAAATCGAGAGTATTTGCTTTGTCGTACTTTGAGTAAATTACAAAAGTAAGGAAGTAATATGAAGAATATTTACAGCTTATTAAAACAAAATATAGATCTAAAATCTTACTATTCTTCCTGGAGGTTATGTTTCTGGAGGATCTTCGATTTCTTATTGGCCCAGAAAAGGCAGCATCTTTTAATCTCCTTGTTAGCCCTTTCAACCCCTCCACGCTTTCATCTAGCAAGTCGATGTCGTCCGAAAAGCAGAGGTCTATGATTTTCGTACCAATACACCTGACTCCTCATTTGAAGTCCTCCAGTGTGTCTCACGTGATTTTCTCTAGGAAGAGGTTGAAAAGAGTCGATGTAGCGAACATCCATTCCCCACGCCCACTGTATTCCAGAACAAGTCACTGTATTGGTGGCCTCATCATCATCAAGTTAGAGAGGTTTGCAGTTGTATTTGAGTATGTGTATCACAAGAAATGAAGTTTGAAAAAAATAATGAAAATGAGTGTCAATCCCTGTATAGAGAGAGATTCGTATTATTACTATTATTAAAATATGGCAAGGAATATCTTTAATTTTACCATCAAGTACTTAAACAAAACACTTGCCACTAGAAAAAATCTTTATTAATGGTCTCTCTCTCAGTCGCATTCTTGCTCTTTCTGTCTCGAGAATGAAACCTTACAGTATGTGGTTTTATCATGCAAGTCCTACCTGGAACATGACAGATATACTTGGGACACAACTCTGTACTTCAATTTCATGCAAAAACTTTCTCTTTTTCGTCAGATTGGTCTATTTATGCTGATCTTCCTGCATTTCCATCTCAAAGTTTGATTTCGGGTGAAAACTTAAGGCCAGATATTATTTCGTCAAGTAGAAAAAAGAAGATCCTCTATATTCTAGAATTGACAGTCGGCTTTGAAAGCAATCTAGAGGTCAATAGCACTCGTAAATCTGCAAAGTATATGTCCCTTATAAAAGCGTTACAAGCTACGTACAGGGAAGTCAAATTCGTTAATGTTTCGATGAGTGCTCTTGGAGCATTGGACAAGTCTTGTGATTCTTTACTTGCTATGCTGAACGGCCTCGACACTCCATACAACTTAAGGAATCACATTATTTCGAATATAATGAACATTTCCATACGATTCACATGTTACATATTTTGCCCATGGAACAAGGACTGGACAGACCCTGCTTTGATGAACCTTTGAACAACTTTTTCGCTTCATTAAACGTTGTATTTCCGTCGTTCTTTTGTTTCTTTTTACGTCTTATTTTCATTAGTGTAAAGTAGAAACAGCCAATTACACACTGCCTGTCATAAGAGAGGTGTATTTTTATATTTTTTTAGATATGCAATTTATGAATGGTTTAAAACAAGAAAAATTATTATTATGCACATACAAAATACATAATTACTAAATTAAGGACTATAATCATTCGCACTTCGTATTACATATTCTGCATGCGCAACAAACCCTGGACTAACCCAGATCTCTTATCCTACTAACAGTATTCTTTCAACCTTTAATTCTTCTTATTTCAATCATTGCACATTCGGCCTTGAACAAGCTGACCACGATCTGGGGAAGTAAAAACATGTCGTTTGCAGCAAAGTTGCGACTGTTGTGAGCGATCGCGCGTTAGGTGCTGCTATATGGGTGCGAGTCATGGACATTTAACGAAGACATTGAGAAGCGCATCAGAGCGTTTGAGTTTATGTGTTACAGAAGATTGTTGGGAATCACCTTCAAAGATAGGAAGACGAATGTCTGGGTGAAGGTGGAGGTTGAAAGGAGAGCGCAAACGGGCCACTGACCACCATTCTCCAAATGGCGAAAACCACGAAAATGAAATGGTTTGGTCATATAACTAGGCACCCTGAACAGTACCCTCTGACAAGTACCATCATGAAGGGCACGGTACCGGGATCTCGAGGACGCACAAAGCTTTATAGCTTCGGTAGAAGAAGTGACCATACAGTGCCTCTCTCAATGACACACTTGTTATGTCGAGGGGTATCTACCATTAAAAGGTTTATTTTTTTCGATACAGAGCTGAATTATCTATCACCATGTCATCCTAGAGTTTATTTCTAATGTGAAATAAAGACATGCTTTAAAAAAGGAGCTGTACCGATCCTATCATATTGAATATCCATAGCATCTTTTTCTCTCTTTTTTACATATATCTATATCCACTAAAAATTACAATACAGATTTCCAAGGTACACTGCTTTGCAATGCTACCACACTGAAATACTACTAGAACGAAACCCCGATGAGCAAACGATTATGACTAACGTGGGGCCATTTAGACACAAAGATTAATAATAGCAAGAAGAAGAATAAAAAAAAGACTGCAATCAGCATCAGATTAGATGCCACAAGAAACGTCTGCGATCGAAGCAACTAATGTGTTTGAAACACGCAGTATCTAAACTACATCGAAAGATTATAAAACATAGGAAGGTTACCATATATGTTTCACCGGGGTATCTTGAAATTGATTGACTTTGAGCGAGTTGGTCATTATTGTCTGTCACGTGCTACAGTGGTCGCTGTTTACCATAGAAACGTGATTTGTTTGGGTCCTGCGCTGGTAAGCACAGATTTCCTTCATCTCGCTACATGCATTATTGAGCAGTTTTGAAGCATCTTGTAACTCTTTTGAACTTAAGAACTTCAGCACTAGTTATTCTGAACAAAAGGCTTTCCATTAATCGAGGAGACACATAAGACAAGTTTTCAAGGATACTACCGTAAACATGACAGGAGCAAGCGAAAAGAGGCCCCTAATCGGAGCAATGTTTAGAGGCCCCGGTCCGTGTTACGGGTTGCCAGACACTTTAGGATTTCAAAAGCATGACTTTACCAAGAACAAAGCGCCAGCTTACAGTTTTGGAATACGTGGTAAGGCCCAAGATAAAAGCGAATGTAGCCCAGGACCAGCGTATCATCTTCCTGACAAACTGACAAGATCAGGCCCTGATGGCGCACCTAAATTTTCACTGAAAGGACGTCCCAATATGCAGTCTTCCTTCAAGACTCCAGGACCTGGTGAGATTGATATTCACCTTTTCATCACTAGAATAAATCTTGATGGCTATTTGGTTCCTCTCTTGTCAAAAAGTTAGACGAATGTAGCGGATTGTCAATGTAATATCATAATCACATATGTTTGCTCTTTGTTCAATTTTCTGTTGCAGCTACATAGTAAAGGTTTCTTGGAAGCTAAAAGTCGTATGTTGCACCCAAAATTCCATTTTGCAACTATTTCAAAATTTATGTGCGTTAGTGACGTAAGTGACGTCTGGCAATAGGGATGCCTGTGTTGGAAAAGTTGTCACAGATTAATGAGTTTTGATAACATAAATTTTTAGTGTAGGCCCTTTTGATGCTGATTTTTTAATCTCTTAGCCCCCAATCATGCATCTTCGACTGGTTCATGCTAGTAGAGAAAGCATCACCTCAAAAGTCCTCATAGTTGGAGGATAGATGACTTTAAATTTGAGGCATTCACACAAAGGCAATCTCTGCAATCAAGCAAGGCTAATTCATTTGTCAAGCCAATGCAAGCCCGGGGTCTTCTATGTATTTAAAAGGCCTTCTTTACCAAAGATTGTATATTAATCTGTACTAACAGACCTATCATTCCAGATAACCCAGTTGGATTGGCTAAAAGTGTACACACAGAAGTGCAGTGACTTAGCCCCAACTCTATCTTCTTTTTTCCTTTCCACTGCAACCCCTATCATTTTTATGATCTATGAATAAGAACTTGATCATTGCTCATTTCTTTCTTGCAGATGCCTATTATGCTGAGAAAGTAGTTCCATTAAAGGAAAAAAGAGCACCAGCCTATTCCTTTGGCTCCAGAACTAGGTACTTTCAGAAGGACAATCATCCAGCCCCAAATCAGTATTCACTGCCAAATCTAACAGCATCAAAGGTACCCCACAAGCTAACAATGCCAAGTTATTCCATGACTGGTAGATCAAAGACTGGTAGCTTTCACGAGGACCTACAAAAGGTGAAATGTGGTGCAATTGGCAATAATTCTGTTAATTATATGCGATAGCAGGCATTCAACGAATAATCAAACTCCTTTATCTATGCAGCTTTTAGTAATAAACACATGCAAATCTAAAGAAGCCATAAGCAAATTTCATCTAACATCCAAGATGCATTAATCAATGTGTTCTGTAATCAAAGCATCGCACAAAAGGATTATGTGATTGAACATTTTGATGCAAATTATGTTTCAAATGTTCATGAGCCACTCATTAAGTGCCTCTTTTCAATATAATTCGTCATTTCTAAGAACATTTCAAGAAATTTGTATCTGAGGTATCCTCTCAAACTGGCTTTAAATTTCCAGTTGTAAGTTATTTACTATTGATGCCACTTGCATATACTTACAGTCTGCTAAAGGGGTGTCACTAGGGTTTATCTTACAAGATCCTTTCCTTTTTTGGTCTCAATGGGCTCTCTACGCTTACCATTGTAGATTTAGTTTACTAGTTTAAGTCTACTTTGATTTGCCATTATCTTCAGACTGAGCTCCATAATCTCATTCCTCAATTCTAGACCCCAGGCCCAGGTACTTATAAAGTAGTCAATCCAAAAGTTTACAAGCAAAAGTATGCAGAGTATTCAATGGGTGGTAGACACAACATGCCTGGTGACAGTACACAGAAACCAGGACCAGGTGCTCACAGTCCAGAGAAGGTTTGACTACCATTTATCATATTTTACTTTCTATGGATCTGCTGTCAATAGCTGTTGACTCTTTTCTTTTTGCAATAGTAGCAGTTCCCTTGCAAATTTAAAGTTACTTTATGCATTTTTACAATAGTAGATACTACTCATATCTTTCAATCAGTAGAGGTACATAGAATTTGAAGCCATCTATCATTTATATGTACCTGTAATTGAATTTCACTTTCCAAAATCATGGCTATTTGATAGTAATTTTAATCTCTGTTTGATATTCCTGGAGGAAAACCGGTTGCATAGAGTAATAGCACATCTCCTATGTGACAGATGCTAGGTTGGTGGTATACTTATGCCTGTTGCTCTTTGCCCTCTCTCAAAGCCCAACAGTAAATGGGTACCTAGCTTAAGGTGGGTGATAAAATGGAGTACGAGGAAGCAAACTGGCTACCCTAGCTAACACTGCCATTGCTCAGGATGCTACCTCTGTAACTATTGGTCCCCGGCCCTTTGCTTGAATGTGGTCATTTTCTTTACAAAATTCTTATTGATAGACATATGCAACAAAAAAGAGTGCACCTAATATTTCATTTGGCATACGACATTCAGAATACACAGCCCCTGTCATTTTTGCATATGATTGATGGTAAGTCTATTCTCTAAATCTCAATATCACTTTTTCCTTTCCTTTACTCCTAGCAGTTCCCCTTAATTGTCTTTTATTCCCTGTCTCAAACAAGGTGGCACATATTTTCTTAAGTGCATTTACATAATGGGCCAATAAGAATCATGTTTCCAGGATAGCTTTTGCTTTGACTCAAATGCAAAGCTAGCTCTCTTTGGGATACTCAATGCAGCTATCATCTTTTGTGTTTATCAGATTGGTCTCAAGTTGTGCGTTCTTTCACAACATTGATCAGCTTTAAGAATGAAAAAGCAGAATATTTTTCTTATTAGCAGTGGATTCATGCTGTCAGCTACTGATGCTTTTAATGCAGATGTTCCCATGTATGCCCCAGATTTTCTAGCGGATTATCAAAAGCTTCTTTGGCAAAAAAGAGACACTCAAGAAAAATTGTAGTCGTAATGGAAGGTGTCTACATGAAATTTGATTTGAAAGTGATTGAGATAAAGACTGTAACGACAAAGCTGAAAGAAGTGGCAATGTTAAAGTACTTGGAAGCTACCTTAATATTGAGAATAAAAATGAAAACTGGATCACAGCAGGGAGCAATGCTGTAGGGCAATACATTCATCATCTGACGAAGGCCAAACTTAAAAAAGCGGCGTGACTGAAATTCTACCAATGAAAGTCGAGCCATCACGTAAATCCTCGATTAAGGGCCGCCCTTGAATAAGCGTCGCAGCTTTTAGACTTCTTTTTGAATAAGCGCCGCCCTCAATTCAGCGCGTCATCTTAGGTTCTGAAATGCGGCGCTTAATCGAGACATTCCTTGTTATAGGGAATTATAAATGACTAACACGTTATTTTTAATCCTAGACCAATATTTGGCCATATTTTCTTATCAAAAAATATTTTATTTATTTCAAAATGACTAAATTTAGTTTTTTTCTCCATCAGCTCACGATACAGGACGTTAGCTTGACGAAGTTGTTTCGTACAGCATATGAACTTTCCTGGAGCGACCAACCCGATTTCACGCTTTCTTTTTCCTTCTAAAGCTGAAATGAGTTTGTTTGAACTGTCAGCTTTGAGAAAGTAGTCCAATATGGATGAGCATTCGATGGGGACGTGTCCAACCAGCTTTAGCTTTTCGTCTGGTTCTTCAACTTTTTTGTAAATTCCAATGGCATGAGTGTCGCACTCCAGAGCTTCACTGCGATTGTCTTTAAAACAGATCAATTGTTCCCCAATTTTTTGTTTGAAACCTTTTGTTTTTGAATAAGCGCCGTATCAAAAAAGTCAAGTTTTGAATAAGCGCCCATGGTGATTAATCGAGGATTTACGGTACTTGTTCTACAAATTAAAAGCTGAGAAAGTGCAGCCTGTCCGGAAAATATTAACAGTTATTTAGGAAAATGTCTGTAGAAGATTTTAGGAGAGTTTTGGAGGTCACGAAAATGTGCATTATTGTGATTTTTCTTCGTACATCTGTGGTCAAAGGCCTATTAGTTCACAAGTGTATTTTTGAATTAGTGCACTTATGAGCAACATTTCTGTAAAAAGATCAAAGAAAGACGCCTCTGATCTGACGTTCAGGTCTGAATACTGCTACAAATTATTACAAATAAGCCATGGAAGGGTCAATAAAATGTAAGTGTTGTGCAAACGAATGATTTGTTAAGGTAGACCCCGTATCAAGCGTGTTACATGCTTTTTTGCATAGAAAATTTCTGGAAAGCAAAATAAGTGTGTAGGGAATTGTGCATCGCAGGACGCAACAACAGGAGATGTAAGAAATGGAAGAGAAGGACATCTTCTATGGGAAAGTTTGCTAGAAGTCACAGATTAAATGCAGCAGAGTATTGTTATGATGTTACGGTAGATGGCACAAAATCGTGTAATCTGGAAGTGAAAAATTGCATCAAGAGTGACCCTGGCACAGCCGGTACAAGTTAAAAGCAGATGTTGATGTCATTAGAACTTAGCAAAGCACTTTCAATTGATTGAAAGCCGTCAATTTTAGCTTCAAGGTAATGCTCGAACAACCATGTTGATAGAACACTCCATTTATATAGCAAGTGCTATACGATTTACTTTTGAGCCATACTCAGTGTAGTAAGGATCCCAAGAATCTCTTGGGAGTGATATTCAAAATGTGGTCTTGGTATTATTTGATTCTCAAATTCATAGCACGCATCATTTGTTGTTATTTTGGAGTGAAACAAAGGTTCAATTTGAATTTAAGAGTTGAAGAGCTATACCTGTACTGGATATGCTCATTATACCATATTATTATCATCTAACGCATATTTAAAAGGTTCTTTTTTATTTCATGTAGTGTGCTGGGCCCAAACTTTGAGCTAAGGCTAGGTTATAGAAAGTTTCTTCTTAGCAGTTCCAAGCATCACTATCTTTTGCAATTTTTCAACCATGATGTTACCAGATAATTTTTCATTCTATCGATTCGATCATTCCTTTTCGTATTATTCCCAGTGTTCCATTTATTTCTGGGGTGAAAATAGTTTTTGCTCCACATTTTGCTAATTTCTATTTCAAGATCTTTGTGTATTTTGAAATCTTCTCGACCTCTTTTCCGCAACATTTCTTTCTGACGGCACAGCTATATTGATAAGGGTGCATAGCTTTTTGCTTTCACTTTGCTTATGATATCTAGCCCATTTGCTTTGATAGCATTGTCTATATTGGATGGGCATATCCTATAACATTGCTACAGCTATTCCTTTAGCAGGTGTATCCGGCTTGCGATCATACCGCTCTAAGCGACTTATATCTCACAATGCTTAGAAATCTACCAATGAATGTGAATGAGTGCCTTATCATGTCTTTTCAAATACTCCTTTCTTGCTAGGACGAGGCAACCTGATATAATGCGTTTAACACTATCAAAATCCATGGCACAGTCAACATCTTGGGCTACCTCCACTTTGATGGTTGCATGTTGATAGTGCCTTGTTGCTAAACTTTTATCTTGTGTAGCAGTTGGAAGCAGCCATTTATGATTCAGCTCTTCGTCAATGTCTTCCTTCGTGACTCATTTTACATATTCCCCATGCACAAGTTTTCCTCTCCATCTCGCTTTTAAATCGTTTATCGCTTCCACCTTGGTAGCGCCTTTTAGTTCTCGCACGTTTCTGTAATTGACGTACTTCTCTTCTGCAACTGCAACTCTTTATGAATTGAATATAGTTGAGTATTGACTATTTCGGTCTCTTCTTTTGACATTGTATCATATTGTTTAGCACATGGTTTTACCACTGAGTTCTTGTATCATATAGATATTTTATGTAGTAGAACCTCAGAGGAATTGAAATTTTTCTTGATTAAGCAGCATTAATTTTTAGAGCAGAACTTTAGAAATATGATCGTTCTGCATTTATACTGTTCAGTTTCACTTGCAATACTTTCCTTTGCTTTCTTTGCTCTTATTTTTGTATAATCATCATCATTGAAAATATCGCGGAGATGTTTTCATTTCCATCCTTCTCTATCTTTTCCTGACTTCATCGCCTCTTTAATGCTCTCGATTCCTCGTTCCCTAATTTGTTTCCAAAGCCTGCAATATGTCTACCAATTTGTCCTTGTCTTCCTCTTCCTTTTTCCTTCTACTCTCAAGAGTTCCAGAGCTTCTTCATCTCTTCGCAGTGCATGAAGGACATAGCTGTGGAATCAGGTATCCATCTCCTCTTCAACTGCCCTGACTCCTAGTCCCCTGTTATGCAATTCTTTATCACTGATTCTATTTGGGTAGAATATTCTGGCACACTCTCGTCTAGATTTTTCTTTGGAACTTCTCTAGTTTCTCCAAATCAGCCGTTTTAAAGGATAACGTCTGACATTACACAGCAGGATCGGTTTCGCATAGATTTCGTAAATCTTTAGTCGGTTCTTCAAGCTTACATTTCTAGATGAAATTCTTTGTTGGTGTTCTATGATGGCTATTCTAGCCTTTGCAATTGGCTCCTTCACTTCCTTGTCAGTGTCCAAGCACGTTCCCAGAATCTCTATGCCTTGTTCGTTTTCTACGTTAAGTTTCTCTGTCTTCTGCGGGTTTCTACTGCGGGTTGAATCTCTCATTTGTTTCGTGGATCTGATCTTCAGCTTTTTTATAAATTCTGTACTGCCATGAAAATTCCATCCTCTTCATAAGCCATCTCTTTCAAACCATCTCCACAGATTCTTTTTAATATTTTAATGGCCTCGTTCAGGTAGTCAGCAAAGATTAACGGTGACAGGGCGTCAACGTGTGGTATGCCAATACTTGTTCCAATACAGGACGTAAAGCGCTCTTGATGTGTCAATTAATATAAATTATACCACTCGTCGATATTTTTCATGTTAACTGATCAGCGACTTCATTTTCCATCAACTTATCTACCCAAAATGTTACCTGCAGTAGACATCTTGGGCCTCCTACCACTTTAAGTTGACAGTAGCTTGTCATAATTTTCGAATTGGCTTATTCCGTAATGACTGGCGCCAAAATTTATTCTTGTCATCGTCAGCAATATAATTTGTCTCATTTTTTAAAATTTCTTCGGCTTTCCTGCTTTTGGTAGGGTTATTACCATGCCTGGACTTATCTCTTCTCTTATTTCATGATTTTTAAGTCTCTGTGGTAATTCCACGGCGAAAGCGCATTGCAGCTGAGCTTGCCAAACTAACAATCGCGCGCTTTTTGCTAATATATTAACAATCGTGTAAATATATTAACAATCGTGTAAATATATTAACAATCGTGTAAATATATTAACAATCGTGTAAATATATTAACAATTGTGTAAATATATCAACAATCGTGTAAATATATTAACAATCGTGTAAATATATTAACAATCGTGTAAATATATTAACAATCGTGTAAATATATTAACAATCGCTGTAAACAATCGTTTTATTTTAGTACTTTTTAAGGGTTTCTTTACGCAAGTACCACGCCTCAGAAAAGATAAAGGAAACTTATTTAGCTTTATGTAAGCGTGTGTATCTTGATTGTATTGGTAGTTAGTTTTAAGATCTCGCCGAAAACTCGGTTTGAACCTTACATGGGAATAGTAGGAAAATTTGCCCAGCTCATGAAACACGATGTGTTGAGGGATAAAGAAAGAGTCGTTTCGAGAATCGCACATGAACGTTTGATATCTAATCTAGTCTTTTCTCTTGGGAGATTTCTTCGGTATAGCTATAAAATAATCAGAAGAGAGCCCTGAAATATCTCTAACAGTCTCATTTCGGAATTGTGCCATTTTTGCCTTCACTGAGTCATCATTTTTATTTATTATTGTCATTTTCTAGTTGTTATTTTCAAAATTTTATTTTTCGGTTTATGAATTCCTTGGTAGTTTTATTGATTTCATTAGCTTCAACAGATCTTTCCAAAGGTCTAGATTCTCCAGAGAAGGGAGGTTCTTCTTCATTTCCTTTATAGAGGCTCCCAAGTATGCTTCTATTTGCTTTTTGAAAGTGATTGGATAGTGATGGTATTTCCTTTTAAAACTGTAGCCATGTTCCATCATCTAACTGCAGTTGAGAATGTTGCCTTTTCTTGGCATTGATTCTCATCATGACTGTGGAAGCAAAATTTTCTTGACCTTTGTTCGCATTTTCTGCATTCCTCTTTACATAAAAGGTTGCTCCTTCATCTTTTTCAAATCTATGCCTTCTCGTGAGAGAAAGTCGACGTCATCGGCAAATGCAACAATTTGACAATTTACCGGCAAAAACTGTTTAACGCCTTTGAGACAGGCTCCCATATAGCTAGTGAAGAGTACTGGACTCCGAGAATCTCCTTGTGGGCACCCGGTATCTGTCTGGAAGAGTTTCGCTTGCTCCTTTATTTCGATTTCGAAGGTTGGTAATATCGGTGTTCGGAGAAGACTTAAAGGTATTTCTTATGGTCTTCTGGCATGGTGTGAAGTGAGAGCATGGAAGAATCAGGTTTATGCCAAATTTTGACCTGTTCAGTACCAGACCCCTCAAGGTGGCACTAATAGGTAACTGAAGCCAGTGTCGAATATACCTTGAAACAATTTTATTTTGATAAGAAACATTAATGATATCATATCTATACAGGTTTAACTTATCCAGGAAAGGCGACATTCTTTTTGTTCGGACGAGTATAATGACCGTGGTTGACTCTCATATAGTAATTTTGAAAGGCATTTGGCGATAAGCCATGTAGGGCGTTGAATATTTCAAGAGCACACATCTTATTTCTTGTACTACGGGCCCTCTCCAGCTTAACACTATCCTTCTGTCCATTTATCATTTTCAGTGCTCGCTTCTGAATGTCTTCGAAGAGGGCTTTCTTTGATGGCACGATATAAAGGAAAAAATTGTTATAGTACAGCATCATTGGTAGAATTATTACCTTATAAATTGTTTCTGCTGCGCAAAGAGTGTATGCGTGACAATAACTGTACCTAGATGTGGCCTTTTTTATTGTTTTTTTCGAGGTGCTCATTAAACGTCAAATCTCTGTCCATCTTTACCCCTAGATATTCGTATACATCTGATACCGTGATTTTTATATGATTCATGATACTTTCAATAGGTTTAGATCCCGAAGTTTTCTGGTGTGTACCAAAGAGGACACACTCAGTTTTGGACATTTAAAATTTACTACGGGGTTATTTTTGACCAACCAGATAGCAATCTGTTTGAAGTCACTATTTAACTTCTATTCAATGGTTTCAATGGTTTCAAATTTCTTGTCAGCGACGTAAAGTACAGAATAATCAGCAAAGCTCGTATTTTCACTCGTCTTTAAATTCTCATTGATATCGCTTATTAGTAATGTAAAGAGCAGTGGACCTAATGTGGGTCCCTGTGGCACCCCACAGGAGATTGCTTGATTATCTGATAACTTTCCATCATATGATACGATTTGCTTTCTACCGAACAGTTAGCTCTCAAACCAGCAGAGCTCTTTGTTTTTGATTCCATACATCGGATGCTTCGATAGGAATCTCACATGGTCCACCGTATCAGAAGATTTTCAAGATCAATGAATACCGCTCCTGTGATAAGACCATTACCCATGTTTATTCTGATGAAATCTGTAAAAGATGTAACTACGTGCTGTTCCGAAAACCAAACTGTCTCTCCGAAAGCATGTTATTAGCCTCTAGATGGTCATAAAGCTGTTTATGCGCTACCCGTTCCAAGATTTTCGATACATCAGAGAGGGCCGAGATCGGTTTATAGTTATCCATCATCGTTCTTACGCCTGACTTGTAGACTGGTGTAATTTTTATCATTTTTCAGCAGATGGGAAGACTGCCATTTCCAGGCATCGATTTATACATTTTGAGAGAGGGCTAGCTAACTGGCTTGCCCCATCAATGTTCAATTATGGTATATTATCCTACCCAGCGGCCTTCCCTCATTTTAGTCTCATGAAAATGTATCTGATTTCTTCACTACTTTTCACTTGAATCAAAAGGTGAACTTTTTGGTTTACGAGTAAAATCAAATGTTGTTTACCCGTGATTTTTTCCAAAGTTGATTTTCCCGTGCTGCCAAAGTACTCTGCAATTTTCTACGAATTCGTTGCAAGGAGCGTGTAAAATTTTTGATATATTTTTCTTTTCAGATGTGAATTCCCCATTTCTTTCAAATACTTTTCCTCCTTGGTCTTATGGATTTTTTTGGACAAAACGTGCTAATTTGCTCCCAGGATTGCTTTGGTGTACTAATATTTTCTCGGAACAGAGATCTTTTTGCACGTTTCCTTGCTGTGTCTGAAGATTCGCGTTGTAGCATTTCGTAAGCGGCGATATTTATTTTATTGTAACAGCCTCTTGCCCTTTGTCAGTTAGATTTGATTTTATGCCTCTACCAAATTCTGGTCATGCAGATGGTATCATCTGCTTGGCTTGTTCTTAACATTTTTCCTTTGACCAATCTTTTGTCAGTAAAGCTGGTAATCATCATTCTGCGAGCGCTAACAATAGACGTGTGGTAGCTCCTAGAGTTAGTGAAGTTCCTTTCAGTTCACTTTTGCATAAAACATAATCTATTTGGTTGCACCCGCTTTTGTTTTTTCGTCTACACCTCCATGTTATTCTTTTGCGATATGGCTGTTGAAAAAGAACAAGTATCAAGGAATCTTTTACCATTTTCATTAGATATGCCTTGCCATGCGGGCCCGCTTCATTCTCAATTTTAGCATTCATGTCTCCCATGGAGATGTCTATCTTTTAGTTCTCTTCTAAAATTATTGTACAATCAATATTTTTCTGCATCAGGACTGATATCTGCAGATTTTTTGCAACTAAAAATTTCAGACTTTTTGTACTAACTACTAGAAGTCTACTTGAGATAACGTTATAGGCAAAATCATGACCTGTCTTAATACAGAAACCAACTCCGCAATGGCGTAAAAAGTTTGGTATTACTAGCAAATGAGATTTACTTTCTTAAATGCTCGGGAACTTTTCTGTTTTCTGTAACCAAGTAGAAGGAGGTATTCCTCTTCGTAGCATTGAAGAATGTCTCTTCTATTCAGATAAGAACTTGCTCCATTTATATATAGGTTTCCAATCTTGAGATTTTCCGTCAGTTGTCGCTTTCTTAGACTTTCAATTATTCGATATTAGAAGATATATTACTACCATACTGTCCCGGCATCACTCGGCAGTCACAGAATCTTACACTTAACTAATCGCTAGAACTTTCTTTAATTTGACTCTTTTTTTCTTTACTTTACTTTTTTAATTTATTTTCATTTTACTTATAATCATGGCTAATATCCCATTTAATTTTCCTGTTGTATGACATTTTTTATTCTTTTGCAGACAATGTTACTCGTCGCTTCATTTGGACTGTGCCGTTTGTTGAAAGAAGTCTTGTCCGAAAGTATACCAGCTGATTTATCAATGATGTTGTCTTTTAGGGTAAAGGAACCTAGCGTTTTCAGGAAGCTGCTATTAAGAGTGCATCTCCTTTCCATTGATATTGCAGAAGGTATCGCAGTGAATTTTAAGGAATTATTTAAGCAATGATTTGTTGTTGGAAGAAACTTAAGCCATCCATCAATTAGAATATTGACTTAACTCTCCTTTTAACTAAAGATGTTGACTCCTAATTTAACCTAGCTTGAGGAGACTATTTATATCCAATGGCTAGATTAATCAAGTCAAGTTAAGAATTGAAACCTCATTGCCACTCTGTTTCGTCAAGTTTCATATGGAACTCGAAAAATTTGCAACTCACACAAACTTCCATCTAGCTGCTACAAGTGCTGCTAATAAGGTCTACATATTGTACATGTGTTTCTTTCTACATAGAGACTCTACAGAAAGGCGAACTGTAATGACTATCTGGTCCTTGTTATACTTCGATATTGAAGAAGGAGGAAATTATGTTCTCAATGAAAGCGCTAATTCTGCTAGCGCCGAAACCCATATTCCTTGGGATTTGTCATAGCGCTGTCTTTAAGTTTCTGTTAATCTGATGCTTTGGCATCAAATGAAACTTAAATTGAAATGCGTTGATGCTTTTTAGCATTTTTATTCAGTCAATTTACCTTTGCAAGTCAGATTCAATCAAGCTTTGACCACGTGGCGTCAAAGGCTTTAGTATCGGTCCATTCTTAATTTGACATTTATCTATTCTCATTTCAGCTTGGTTTTTTTACTTTTAGAAGTAACGATTTCACAATGATTCAATTATGATTTCCATAATTTTTACCAATTTCTGAGAAAGAAATGATCGTATAGAGTTTATTACGTATGATATGATGCAGTTTGATTCGATGGCTTTCGTTCTCATAGTTTCTCGGTATTTAGCCATTTAAAAACCCCTTACGCTGTTAAAGGATGACACTATTGCATCTCTAGTAACATAGTAACATTCTTCAAATTTGATCTTCAAGTGCAATCAAGTAACACATTTCAACAGCTTACGAGATACAACATGTCATGTCATGTCATCCCTTGACCGTTGGGAGGTCGTAGGGGTGCTGTGATGAATTCTTTGGCAGCGAGGCTTCTCCATTGGTCCTGTTTTCCACTGTGCGATTCAGAGCTGAGGCATCTTTTTGTGTCCATTGTGTGACGTTCTCCATCCATGATTTGCGTGGTTCTAAAGAAGGACGAATTTGAGACTTAAATATGGGTAGTAGGTTAAAATTTGGAAGGTTCCGCGAATGGGCGCTTTTTTGCTTCTGTTTGTAGGCAGTTCCATAGTTTTACGCCACGATACAAGAAACACCTTTCTCTATTTGAGATAGATTTTTTGGTCTAGCATTTATGGGCTGCTTCTATTTCCGTAGCGGACTGTGTTAATCCTTGCAGCATTTGTCATCAAGTGCAGGAAAACTGCAAATATAATCCAATAATGCATTTTTTCAATGTCAAGCACTTTCACTTCTTGCACCATTACTTTGGACTCGATTTCACGGGAATGCTCGACCATATTGATTGGACAGTCATTTGCACGTCATTAAGTGACGCCAGCTGTTTGATATGATATGATATGATATGATAACTACCGAAATGGCCTTTTAACCGAAAGCAATACAGATCCCAAGGGCTCCAAGTATTATACCAACATCCTATTGGCCTCTCATAAGAGAGTAATAGCTCGGATATAATGTTCCGAAAAATTTACAAGGTAAAAAAACATGACTAAATTGAAGCGAATATAATAGATTAAGTTATAGTCCTGGTCAACATAGATACATGAACAATGCATAGATAAATTATATGTGTAATTAATGGCCATGAATTGATAGAGTGGAGGATGAGATAGATTGGCCTAATTTGATGCAATTTGTCCTATGAGATACGCTCTGATGTTCAAATGGACAAAACTGTTGCTTTTAAAATTTTTCGATTCTAGTTAGAAGTAAATCTTTTATCACCATACAACATAATTCACACAAGGGCTCAATTTGGTAAATTGGAGACTTTTTGTAGTTGAAGTACTGCGTTTATCGCACCAAGGAGGTCAAGCCTTTTTCACTCTATGCATGATATTACAGCAAAAAGTCGTCAGTTTCCATTATTCATTAGACATATTGGGTCCACGGTTTCTCAAAATTTGTCGGTAAATTTATTTGAATTTAGCTTATTGATGACTAATCCTAGCTGCATAAGAATGGCGAGAGCTTTAGAATCATAAATTCCATAGATAGATTCTGGGTTGGCCAGATAAGAGAGAAGAGCTTGCTTTTGAATGAGCTTACTTTGTAGGTAATTCTCTCATCTCAGGATCAAGACCGTTCTATTCTTTCAAAAACTTTGGGTAAAATATTGACCCAAAATGCTAACTTCTCGTATCCATTCGTGCAATGGCAGCCAACCAATTGAACCAATAACCAATTGAACCATGAACCAATTGAACCATGAACCAATTGAACCATGAACTAATTAAACCTTGAACCAATTGAACCATGAACCCATTGAAGCATGTACCAATTGAAGCATGTGCCAATTGAAGCATGTACCAATTGAAGCATGTGCCAATTGAAGCATGTACCAATTGAACCATGAATAATGAAGGACTTTGACCCACTTTCCAAATCAATTGAAACCATCACTTTACAGTCTCCATGCTCGGAAATCATTTACTTGGTGATTTCAACATCTAAAACTCCCACTGGCTCTGCTAATCCTCTAATGTCACCAACCCTGCTGGTCGGGACGCTGAGGACGTTGCCTTTGTCAATGACTGGACACAGGTAATTTCAGAGCCGACACGCGTTTCTGACCGTGCAGGAGACAAAACAAATACCCCCTATCTTTTCCTCACATCCAATCCTAGCATTTACTCTCCTCCCACCGTTAGCTCTCCTTTCGGTAACTCTGATCATTCATTGTCTCGTAACCTTACGGTATGACTTCCTCCGTCACCTGGATAGGCCTTTTGCTCCGCAATGAGTCTTTCACTATAACAAGGCTGACTGGGACTCCCTTCGCACTTTCTACTCTTCTTTCTTCTTACCCTTGGCCTTCAGGCTTCTCAAATGATCCTTCCTCTTTTGCTTCTTTCTTCACCAAAGGAATACTTCTTGGCATGGATCAATTTATCCCTCTTGTTACAAGCCTGGTAAAAAAGTTCCCCTAAGTGGATCAATTCACAGTGCACCAAAGCTGTGAATAACAAAAGTCACTACTTCAAGGAATGGAAGCGACTTCAAACCCAACATTCAAGAACTTCTTTCATCAACTCACGCAAAATCTTTATCCAAAACCATCAAAAATACCAAATCATCTGTTGTCAAACGCATCAACAACAAAGTTGCTTCCTGCCAGGCTGGCTCTCAATCCATTTGGTCTATGGCCAAAGTTGTCTTCCAAAACTTTTGCCAATCATCTTTCCCTCTACTAAAAACAACTCTGACTCTTCTTCTACCACTCCTTCATCCAAGGCCAATCTTTTTGCGTCAGCCTTTGCCTCCAACTCCAATCTGAACGACCAAGTGGTCCAACCACACCACTTCCCCCCTTCGAAATTCACTATGTCACCCATTAAGTTCTCCACATGAAAAGTCCGCGAAACCCTTTTCCAGCTAGACACCTCCAAATCCAAAGAACCTGATGGTTTTCCAGCAACAGTTCTCGAAACCTGTGCTCCTGAACTTGCCCCTGCTATTCTTAACAAACTACTCCAGCTTTCCTACACTATTGGTTGCTATTCTTAACAAACTATTCCAGCTTTTCTACACTATTGGTACATTTCCTACCTCCTGGAAACTAGCCCACGTCTTTCCTATCCCAAAAAAAGGTGACAAGTCTAATCCACTCAACTATTGTCCCATTGCAATCACTTCACTCGTCTCTAAAACAGTGGAGACCATCATCACGAAACAGCTTCTTACCTTCCTAGAAACAAGCAATCTTTTCTCTGATCACCAGTGTGGCTTTCGAAAAGCCAGGTCTACTGGCGATCTTCTTGCTTATGCTGTCCATGTCTGTTCTTCTGCTCTAGAATCCTGTGGTGAGAGCACAGTAATCGCTCTCGATATCTCCAAGGCCTTCGATCGCGTCTGGCACAAAGGTCTTCTCGCTAAACTACCGATGTTTGGTCTCCATCACACTCTCATTAAATGGATTGGTAGTTTCCTCTATGATAGGTCGATTGCCGTCAGAGTGGATGGCTTCCTCTCCAATCTTCACTCAATCAATTCTGGTATACCTCATGGACAATTCTGGTCTCATCAATAATCCTAACCTCACTAAATCTCTCCAACCTCCCTCCCATCATCGATTAGTTGGAGATCTTTCCATCTTTCATAAATCCTTTCACGGGCATTGTTCTCAGGAGATCAGGGAGATTGTTCCAGTTCCTCTGAGGCGTGTCAGAACCACCAGAAGCTCAACTCATTTACACCCTTTCCAAGTTTCACTGCCTAATCCACGAACCCTGTCCCACAAATTATCATTCATCCCCAGAACATGCAATTCATTGAACGTCTTGCCTTCCTCTTGCTTTCCTGAGTCTTACAACTTGCCATCTTTCAAATCCAAGATCATTAAACCTGATCTGATTTCTCTCTCCTCTTAGCCTTTCGCTTTCTTCTTTCTTCCTTTGTTGAGGCATTGTATAGGCCACCATGGCCTTTCCCAAACATAACTCACTAAAGAAAAAGAAAATGGCTCGGTCATGTCCCCTGTACTCTTTATCCTCTTGATCAGTGACCTGCTCACCTCTACGTCCTGTAGCATTCATTCATTTGCAGATGCTACCTTCCTAAGTTTTTCATTTTCATTCAATCCAAATGAGCATGCTTCTATCGATATCAACTTCACAGAAACATTTCAGCCTCGCTTGATTTGACAATTTTTGAGAGGTGGGGTAAGGACAAGCTAGTTTCGTTCAACCAAAGCAAGATGGAACAGACCGTCATTTCTCGCAAAGAAAACAACACTTTCCACATGTCCTCATGAAGGGCGATTAACTTGATACTTCAACTTCATTCGCACAACTTGCTCCTTTTCATTCTACTGATCTTACTTGGAAAATTCGGCTTTAGTCTCTATCTAAGCATGGATCTCAAAGGCTCGGTTTCCTTGCCAGAGACCGCGGGTTTTTGCATCTTCTCACCTTCTAACTATATACAAGCCCCAAGCCCCAAGCCCCAGCTCCTTTCTTAGGTTACCGGTCCCACATCTGGGGTGGTGCTCCGCAATCCGCTCTCTGTTATCTAGATTAAGTCCAGTCCAAAGCCATTCGTCTCATCAAGAATCCCAACCTCACCAAATCTCTCCAACCTCAACATAACCCACTAAGACAAGCGAAAAAAATATCTGATTCACGTCATTTATTACATGCCGAGTACATCTCACTTGTACTTTTCTATCTCTAGTTGAATTTTCTCTAATCTTCCTTCGGCATGAAGAGTTTTCACATTCCAAGTCACCGTGGTGAGATTCGTCTTCAGTAGACTAAAAGTTTTACTTTGGCAGCTAGTAGTCCACCTAACACTTCTACCCTTCAGCTCCCGTCATTGGCAAGTGAGGCCGTTGTTGACCCAGGCATCGAACGCTCCGACATTGGCTTTGTAAGTTTTGTCATCATAGCATTTCAATAGGCAAAAAGAAGACTCAGTGGCGCCCATCTCCTCTCTGGGTATGGATGGTTGTTTGCTTGCGATGAGCTCATCCACCCTTTCACAAGTCTTGTTTTTAGTCCTGCGGGGTGTCCACACATCCTCCTCGCCCAGGTTACCCCCGGTGGGTGAGCCTGTTTAGGCGCCAACCACGCGACCATAAGACAGGTAGTGCTGGTTTACATGGGACAAATAGCAGGAGAGAACCTAACCGGCCACGCAGGCATTATTCTAGAGCCGCATATAGTCTTGAAAGCAGGCTGGCCTCGTTTTCAATCGTTGCTATTGCAACATTACCATAGTAACCCTAATATCTAGGCTAATTTGATCTCCACAGAAAGCACTGTAAGAATACCATTTATGATGATCATACCATTCAATGGTGATTTGGCTTTGACTCTTGATAATTGAAGCAATCATCGAACAAAATTTAAGGGAAGAAAATAGCGGTGAGTACATTGCATTTTGAACAGAATAATGCCTCACGAAGACACATTTAAAGCCGCTTTTTCTATCTATAAATTTACTGCACATCAACCTACAATTAGGTTATTACGCACAAGTTTTAAGGGTATGTTGGAAGTATTGATCCAGGTTGGGCAATATACCTGTTACTTTTGCCTCCATTGAATTGACAATTTTTTAAATTATGCATGGCCACTTCCCCATCTTTTAAGTAAGAAGTGCATGGTAATCTAGATATGTAGAAAGCATCTCTCAAAAGAAGATAAAACCAGGCCTGTTCTTGTAATGCCTTGATACATGCATTTTGCATTCACGTGTCTCATCCTAAAAGCTAAAAATCAAGCTTTTCAAAATATAAATGGCGTATCTATGTAGGCTTTTTTTCAATATCAGCCTGTATATATTCATGAAAGGTAAGCCTTTGTAGTGTCCTTGTAGTCAATCACAGTTAGGGTAATCGTAAGCACCCATTGGAGCGAACTGCAATGCACAATTTACCATCTTGTAAACCAAGAATTATCCAAGAATTATAAGCAAACTATTATACACTCTTCAGTTGTAGGTATCACTTGGCATATTTACAAAAGGATGGGTGCTGCTTTATCCAGCAGGGCTGAACTTACATCTGCTAACTCAAAAGATGATGGAAAAATTGAGTTTTCTCCTCAGAATGAGCTACTTCTTAACAACATCTTGAAGTATATTGAAACTTTGTCAAGTGAACATCCTAAAGAAGCAAAGGTGGTGTTCAAAAGACCTTTTGAATGGCAAACTGGCATTAGGCCTGGTAATATTGAAAAAAAAATCACTGGAAAGGAATATAAAACCAGGTAGACTTTTAAGTGTAGCAACTTGCAAGTATAAACTGAAGCATGTAAATATTTGAGCATTATGCCTTCAGATTATGAGGTGAAAGGTGATTATATAGCCATGATAATAGGATCTGAGTGCTTTTTTCAATTTCTTTTCTTATTCATCAAAGCAATCATATCATATTTCATTTTGTATTTCTTGTCTTCATCAAGTCCTTCTGGAAAATGCTATCTCTTTCCATTCTTGGTAGGGTTTCAGTCTAAATATCATTGTTTTTTTCTTCTGCCACCTTGTCATTGCTCACTGTTAACCATATCATTCTGGATTTTCTAGTGCTGATTCTGTCAGTTCAGAAGATGCCACAAATGGTGAGCCTCATTTATCTTTAAGAAAGGTAGGTATTCAAAGCCACAAAAATCTGTATCCATTTGCAACATTATCAAGTAGTATCAAACAGAAAGATTTCAATGAAAGACCACTGAGGGTAGCCACATTTTCCCATCTGATGCTTGTCAACTGTGACATCAGACTTCCAAGAGCAGTCTTTGTTTGGCATATTATACAATGTTTAATTGCAATAATTATCTTTTTATCACTTTCACCTTAAAATTAGAGGTTTGTTTCCTTTGGTTTTTTGCCGAAGTTCTCCTTAATCTAACAACATCCATTAAACTCTCTTTGAAACCTCTTTTCCATGGCCACTAGATGTCAGCTGGTTGGACTGCAAAGGTATACACCTTTGAGCAGCTAGGGAATATACTTAAGTCCGCTGAAGACAAAAAGTTGCAAGAAGTCAGATCGTGTCTGGAAGGTTGGTAATTCCTGCTTCTTCATATCACTTTCTTTCCTATGGCATCACTCTCAGTGCAGAGGAGGTTCATGGCCTCTCTAACCATCTGTCAAAGTTACAATTCATATTTTTCTAAATAAACGTATCTCCCTGCAAGCATAAATCTTCCTGAATGCTCAACTTATTGCTGTTCAATGTCTCCTACAAGTGACATAATTTCTTGGAGAATCACTCAGGGATTGTGCTATCCCACTTGAAAAGAATAGTTTGATTGTGAAAAGTTAATATGTTTTAAAACAGAGATTCTATTTTCTTTTTGGTAAAAAATTTTATGTATAGAAGTGTTGCCCACGAACTGGAGAGTGAGTTAAAAAATTTTGCTTTTACAGCTAGTAGGTAACTTCTATGATATTTTGTAATCAACAAGAACATAAAGTATTTCCTTACACATCCTTAAGTTCCTGATATTTCTGCTTATTTCAGCAAATAGAGACCCTATGGCATTGATAATGGGACCAGCATTTACTAAGGTGGACAATAATGATGATGCTTTGCTGAAAGCTCATGAAATGGTGTCTAAGTCCCGTGCAGATGGCTCAGAAGATGCCACAGAGTTGGAAAGCAGTTTTCGTTTACTGTTGTTGATCAATCAACTTGATATAAAATTGTTGCATTCTTCTCTAAAGGATATTGCAAAGTAAGACAATCTCATGTATTCTTTCCATTAGATAGAGTCATTCAGGTACCCATCTGTCAAATGATCCTTTTTAAGCAAAAGTGAAGACTGGAAAGAACAAAGCTTTCTTTAAAATCTGCCATCTCTGAACAACAAGTCATGTTTTGTTGACATTACTTTACTTACTGTCATTGACGTTTTTTAGGTTTATATTCATTCTAGATCTTTTCAAATCAAGACTGTTTCTGTATACCTAAAAAGAATTTTTCAAGAATTTTTCCTTGTTTGTAGGGATGTAAGATTTACACCAGCCAGTGTCGAGGTAAGAAACACCATGTTGTTTATTAGTAAAGGAATGACTATATTTTGAAGAACCTTGATTGCTAGCTTTATCAATTCAAAATAAGTTCAACTGCTCAAAAGTAGTTGATAAGCATATGTGGCTGATTTTATTATCACTATTTTACTGTGGAAATTTCAACATATGGATTTTGATCAAAATTTTAGGGCAAAGTTGATATTTTGAATGGAGTCTCATTTATGCTTCCAATTCCATTGCTTTGCAGTCCCTTGTTTTACTACTGTGTAGTAATGTAACAAAGTCCCTTTAAATTTCACTTAATTTCCAGTTTTGTTTGTTTATTTTTGTTTTCGAATCTCCAGAGTGACTACAATCTGATAAAAAGCTTCTCCAACTCAGAATCTGAACAAGCAGTGGAAAGCATTGATTGGATGTTGAGTATGTTGTCTTGCTTTGAATGGTTCAGTGATTTAATGATATTGTCTTTTTGCATCACCTGTCTCCATTCATACCCATTGTTTATTGGTGTTAGCTTCATTCGAATATATTCCACAAAAGGCAGTCCTAACTGACGTATATTTTTTCATCTTTTTGAAGTATTACTTTGCGTCAGATGTTGAGTTTTCCACTGCAAGGAATAAAATGTAATGGGTTGGGTGATTCTTTTCTCAGGGGCACGCCATATGATACCAAAGCATAAAGCAATTTCCTTTAAATTTCTATATCCTCCTATTGAAATTTTGATTAAATTTTATGCTATTTATATCTTAATTATCCCATTTTGTTTGATATGAGTACTTAGCTGGTCTTCCACTTACAGCAAAGCTGCTTACTTGCACCATATTTTAGAAACAAAAAGAAAATTTACTTTTAAAGACTTGATGGTTGCTAAGGTTGTAACAGATCTCAATCAAACCGACCAGTTTCATGGATAAAACGTAGGGTAATTTCGGATTGTAATCTTGTCGATAATCCGTCCCCCTACAAAATCTGTGTTTAGAATTCACGATATAAAAGGATTATCCTATCTTACTCAACTCAGCGTTTGTCTCAGAAAATTGAATTTCCACAAATTCAACCAAAATGTTAGGGATACCATAAAACCAATGTGCCCAACAAGTGATGGGATTGAGGATAGGGAGCACTTGTTGTTGCTCTGCCCTTCATTTGATCTTCAGCGACAAGATCTTCTCGCTAGAGTTGCTGAATTATTATGACCATTTGTAAAAATCACCAATCTTTCAAATGATGCTTTGACCCAGCTTTTTTTATATGGTAATCAAGACCCCTCCCATGACTTGAAGGGAAATATACTCGAATTGACCTTACGTTTTATCCTTGAAACTGGGCGGTTTGATTGAGATCTTTTGCAACCTTAGCAACCACCAAATCCTTTAAAGTAAATGTTCTTTCTCTTGTAAATTCCTCTTGTATGTTACAATCGAATGAGTTGCGCTTGCAACATCATCTAAGTCATCAAAACCCTGACCTAACATCTGGTGTGGAACAGAATCCTGGTACATTGTCCAATAGTTTTAGTCGTATGTGGCGTATTTATAGTTAGTTTCATGCTACGTGTCTCTTTACATAGGCCATGGGGTAGTCATTGCCGCTCGCTCCCGTGCTATCGTACCTGTAGTGTTGTATAGTAATTAGATAGGTATAGTTAAATGTAAAAACATTGTAAATTTTTATATTCAAATAAAAAAAAACAAAAAAACAGAAAGAGCTGCTATATCGCGCAATCTGAAGGTAGCTGTTGAGATGAAAAATGTTGACTTAAATTTTGTTTACAATGCTATCAAAACATGTCTGAAGCTTTACCATTTAACTTTATTTGTTACATGCTATAGAGCTAAGATTTCTATTACAGCATATGTGTTTGCGAATGGTTGTCGTGCACCTCCCTGGCGGCAAGTACACGGAGATATTGCGTACATTGAAGTGAGAACGAATGAAGGTGAAATTTTTCCAATAACAGCAACCACATCTGGTTATTACGTTAATAGAGGCATGAAAAAGGATGGCGAGGTGGACTACAATCGAGAGAGTGACGTATTCTCTACTCTTATTCTACTTCTTAAAGCAAAGAGTGCTCATTTTGCGCATGTCATCAATAGTAAGGTAACCAAAAGATTATTATCCCAACTGTGCTCAAACACACCAGTTACTGTAGTGATGTTTGAAATATTTCATTCTATATGGTTTTGGCTAAAATTTGCGTCTCTTTGGAAATTATTAGTCTTGTAGTCATACAATAGATGTAGAGGCTCAGACTCTTTTGTGTAAAATGATGTATACTTTGATGTGCACCATCCAGCGGTCTCTAATTCCGTTTTTGTTTCCATATGTTTGCTCTCTTTCAACTTTTGTCAAGCTGACTATGTTCATGATTAAAGTGAAATTTCTGCTTCAAAATATGCATATCTCTTATGCTATATATGCATATCCCTTAGTACTCGTTCACCTTTTACTTTACATGTTTAGACCATCTGCAGTTTCTAGCTTGTCCCAAGTGACCATTTTTAGTTTTTACGGAAGAAATTTCTGACATGCATGCCAGATAATTTCTTTTCATTTTCCAGGAGTTTGCCTGCAAGCACCGCATCGATGAGAACCAAGAAGAAATGTTTGGAGCTCCTGAAGCCTTAGAGAAGCAGCGTACAATGAACACTGAGAACAGGGGCAAAGGAAATAAAAGTGCCAATGAAGGAATGGTTCAAGCAAGGTGAGTCTGCGCTCTAAATCGCTACCTTATTTCAATATCAAGGTCATAGTGGAATTAATCTTCAACAACATTTTTAGCACAATTTTGAAGTTCGAGCAGTCAATTCATGCTGGTTATCTCCATCATATCAGTTTGCTAGTCTGCTCATCAAGTAGGGTTTAGCTGTCTTATGCTAGGGCAAAAAAATTCTCTGACCTGGATTGTCGTTAGGTATGAAATATGAATAGATGACCAGAAAAGCGTTCCTGGGATGCAAAAATGAATTCATTCAAATAGTGTGGTGCATATTGATCTGGAAAGGAAAGAAATGGCCGTCTAATTGGACCACATCTATGATTGTTACCATCCCGAAGAAAGGAGACACCTTGAATGCAATAACCACCGAACGATCGCTTTGATCAGCCACAGCAGCAAAATCCTTCTAAAAAGCATAGCCAACCGGATGCAGAATAAGCTGAATATGGAAACCGCCGAAGAACAAGTAGATTTAGACCAGGGAAGGGAACTCGGGACCCGTTTATCAACCTCAAAATGCTGATTGACTAGAGCCGCAAAGACGTTTATCTCTGTTTCATTGACTATAGAAAAGCCTTCGACACAGTGGTCCATGAAGTCCTGCGGAAGGTGATGGGAGACAATTTGTTTTTTTAGTGAGTTATGTTGGGGAAAGGCCATGGTGGCCTATACAATGCCTCAACAAAGGAAGAAAGAAGAAAGCGAAAGGGTAAGAGGAGAGAGAGATCAGATCAGGTTTAATGATCTTGGATTTGAAAGATGGCAAGTTGTAAGACTCAGGAAAGCAAGAGGAAGGCAAGACGTTCAATGAATTGCATGTTCTGGGGATGAATGATAATTTGTGGGACAGGGTTCGTGGATTAGGCAGTGAAACTTGGAAAGGGTGTAAATGAGTTGAGCTTCTGGTGGTTCTGACACGCCTCAGAGGAACAATCTCCCTGATCTCCTGAGAACAATGCCCGTGAAAGGATTTATGAAAGATGGAAAGATCTCCAACTAATCGATGATGGGAGGGAGGCTGGAGAGATTTGGTGAGGTTAGGATTATTGATGAGACCAGAATTGTCCATGAGGTATACCAGAATTGATTGAGTGAAGATTGGAGAGGAAGCCATCCACTCTGACGGCAATCGACCTATCATAGAGGAAACTACCAATCCATTTAATGAGAGTGTGATGGAGACCAAACATCGGTAGTTTAGCGAGAAGACCTTTGTGCCAGACGCGATCGAAGGCCTTGGAGATATCGAGAGCGATTACTGTGCTCTCACCACAGGATTCTAGAGCAGAAGAACAGACATGGACAGCATAAGCAAGAAGATCGCCAGTAGACCTGGCTTTTCGAAAGCCACACTGGTGATCAGAGAAAAGATTGCTTGTTTCTAGGAAGGTAAGAAGCTGTTTCGTGATGATGGTCTCCACTGTTTTAGAGACGAGTGAAGTGATTGCAATGGGACAATAGTTGAGTGGATTAGACTTGTCACCTTTTTTTGGGATAGGAAAGACGTGGGCTAGTTTCCAGGAGGTAGGAAATGTACCAATAGTGTAGAAAAGCTGGAATAGTTTGTTAAGAATAGCAACCAATAGTGTAGGAAAGCTGGAGTAGTTTGTTAAGAATAGCAGGGGCAAGTTCAGGAGCACAGGTTTCGAGAACTGTTGCTGGAAAACCATCAGGTTCTTTGGATTTGGAGGTGTCTAGCTGGAAAAGGGTTTCGCGGACTTTTCATGTGGAGAACTTAATGGGTGACATAGTGAATTTCGAAGGGGGGAAGTGGTGTGGTTGGACCACTTGGTCGTTCAGATTGGAGTTGGAGGCAAAGGCTGACGCAAAAAGATTGGCCTTGGATGAAGGAGTGGTAGAAGAAGAGTCAGAGTTGCCTCATCAGCTGGTGTATAATCCCGGGCTGCCTGTTATGCCAGTTCGCAACTGGAGCCACTCTTAGCTCGCCGCTCCGGGGGGCCCTTCTGAATCCACAGGATAGCTAAGGGAGCTCTGAAGGGATTTCAATTTACCGCTACCACTGTCATTTTAACTGTCCCAACCATACCACACTATCAACTTCTACCGTGAATCAAGACAATGCTAACAATATTTCCACTGCAGCAACTAACGTGGCACCTAAACCCTTTTCCATCTCATTCTGCAACATTGGTGGACTATCTTCCAACAACAATCCAGTACACCATCATCTCCAATCCAGAAACCCCTACGCTCTCTTCCTCAAAGAAAGCAAAATCAAACCTCTTGATCCCAATGACATCACCATTCTCTCTCCTCATCTCAAATGCCCAGGTTATGAGTTATTTTCATCCTTCTTCCCTAATGGTGGGTTTCCTGCATTTATTCGCTCCGATGTGCAGACCTTACACCTCAAACAATTCAATCAGGCTTTCAACTCTTCTGGTTGCCTGGATAGGCCTTTTGCTCCGCAATGAGTCTTCCACTATAACAAGGCTGACTGGGACTCCCTTCGCACTTTCTACTCTTCTTTCTTCTTACCCTTGGCCTTCAGGCTTCTCAAATGATCCTTCCTCTTTTGCTTCTTTCTTCACCAAAGGAATACTTCTTGGCATGGATCAATTTATCCCTCTTGTTACAAGCCTGGTAAAAAAGTTCCCCTAAGTGGATCAATTCACAGTGCACCAAAGCTGTGAATAACAAAAGTCACTACTTCAAGGAATGGAAGCGACTTCAAACCCAACATTCAAGAACTTCTTTCATCAACTCACGCAAAATCTTTATCCAAAACCATCAAAAATACCAAATCATCTGTTGTCAAACGCATCAACAACAAAGTTGCTTCCTGCCAGGCTGGCTCTCAATCCATTTGGTCTATGGCCAAAGTTGTCTTCCAAAACTTTTGCCAATCATCTTTCCCTCTACTAAAAACAACTCTGACTCTTCTTCTACCACTCCTTCATCCAAGGCCAATCTTTTTGCGTCAGCCTTTGCCTCCAACTCCAATCTGAACGACCAAGTGGTCCAACCACACCACTTCCCCCCTTCGAAATTCACTATGTCACCCATTAAGTTCTCCACATGAAAAGTCCGCGAAACCCTTTTCCAGCTAGACACCTCCAAATCCAAAGAACCTGATGGTTTTCCAGCAACAGTTCTCGAAACCTGTGCTCCTGAACTTGCCCCTGCTATTCTTAACAAACTACTCCAGCTTTCCTACACTATTGGTTGCTATTCTTAACAAACTATTCCAGCTTTTCTACACTATTGGTACATTTCCTACCTCCTGGAAACTAGCCCACGTCTTTCCTATCCCAAAAAAAGGTGACAAGTCTAATCCACTCAACTATTGTCCCATTGCAATCACTTCACTCGTCTCTAAAACAGTGGAGACCATCATCACGAAACAGCTTCTTACCTTCCTAGAAACAAGCAATCTTTTCTCTGATCACCAGTGTGGCTTTCGAAAAGCCAGGTCTACTGGCGATCTTCTTGCTTATGCTGTCCATGTCTGTTCTTCTGCTCTAGAATCCTGTGGTGAGAGCACAGTAATCGCTCTCGATATCTCCAAGGCCTTCGATCGCGTCTGGCACAAAGGTCTTCTCGCTAAACTACCGATGTTTGGTCTCCATCACACTCTCATTAAATGGATTGGTAGTTTCCTCTATGATAGGTCGATTGCCGTCAGAGTGGATGGCTTCCTCTTCTATTCGGTACGGTTTCAATTCTGGCGTACCCCGTGGCTCTGTCATCTCCCCTATACTCTGCATTCTCTTCATAAATTACCTACTTACCTGTACGTCATGTAGCATTCCTTTATTTGCTGATGATACCTTCCTAAGTTGTTGGCTTAAGGCTTTTTAAAGAAATTCTTATCAAGTCTTTTTCCATCAGACCCTTCTCTCGTTTGAATGCGTTTGATTCATTTGCAAAATGAGAAAAAAGGAAATCGTATTTGGAGAATTTCAGTGGTAAAGCTTACGTTCTTGACGAAAGATTCGAGGGTTAAGATTTCATGAGCGGTACTGACACATCTATTCCTGGTCGAACAGCGTGCCAGCCTTAGATCAGAGGCTCAGCTGGATTTTTATTAAGAGCACTTTGCATGTAGTGGCTATGATAATCATTACATCAAAAGTAAGTGCGTTAACCACTGCCTATATGCAAATTAATTTTTTCATTTTTGAAGCTGAATAGTTTAACTTATTTGCTTTATTCTATTTGATTCTAGCAGACAAGCAGGCAAAAAAGTCAATGAACAGAACAAAAGAGACCAAAAGTCAAAAGATTTCAAAGAGCCATCCCAAAGATGGAAGCAACTTGATTTAGTGGTTGATGTCAATGACCCAAAAATCAAGTATGTTTAGACCATTTTCAACAAATATTTTCAAAGAAACAATTATTCAAAGGAACGTTTAAGTGTATTTTATTTGCTTTGGTAAATCAAGTTTTTAATTATTCAAGTCGTGAAAATTTCTCAGTAAAAAGCGACCTTTTGGTGCTAGAGTATAGAAAATTGACCATCTTACCATCTTACCATCTTGCCATCTTACCATCTTACCATCTTACCATCTTACCATCTTACCATCTGGTAAGTAATTGATTCCTGATGTTAGTCCACTTCTGCCCATTGGTCAGCTTTTTAAATGGCCTCTCCAGTGGAAAATTTTTGTTCAAGAATAAGGTGAAATCAAGAGTCTGGTTATTTTTCTGATATCTTAAACCTTTTCCAAGTTATAAGCGTTTTAAATCAGACTTCACCGAAAAAAAATGAGAAAAAAGCTAAAATACTAAAATATACTTAACATTGCCACAGAATTTGTAAATCTCGGAATTTTAAGCGACTGGCATTTGAAGGTGGGATCATAATGTATAGGAAATCAATAATAGTAATGATAATGATAATCTATATTCATATAGGATAAAACCTGGCCAGCTTTCTCAGAAGCTGCTATCAGTCAAGGTCCTGTGAAAATTAAAAGTTAAATAATCAAAGATATCAAATTACAAGATCAAGTTTAAAAACATCCTTAGAATACATAGTTAAAAGCCAAAATCACTGTCAAGCTGGTTGCATTGTCTCTTTAAGTTCGTTATAGAATGTTCTTGTTTCAACGCATCAGGTAGTTTTTTGTACAATTTTGATCCCTGAAACAGGAATGACTTTCTACCAGCTTCTGTGCGAACTTTTGGAAGCAAACTATTTTTTTTATTCCCACTGGTTTCCTTATAATGCAGGATGTTCTTGAAATAGTCTTTGAAGAGCCGAGGTGCCAGTCCATTTTTGCATTTCAACACCTCAACTAGGCATCACTTATTTCTCGCATGATTCACAGCCGGTAATATCACTCTTTGGCTATTGCCATTGATTATAGCTAAGACTTGAATCTGGATTCTTTCAAACTGCAATTTGTGTGCATTTGACATACCAGTCCGTCATTTTGTTCATAATCCGATGGATTCTCGTGAGAAGAACGAATGACCGAAAAAATGTTGCACGTCATTTTGACGTCACTAATTGCATCTCCGAGAATTTTTCTTGAGCAAATTCTGAATTCGAAAATGAACTTTAAACTTTTACAAAATGAAAACGGTGCGAGGTATCAGAAAAATAATTGCGGATTCGAAAATCAGAGAACTAGACTAAATCTAATTCGAAAATGGAAGTTTTTCACTGGAGAGGGCCCTTAAATTTTAGGTAATGACTTTTGGATGTCATTTCATCTAGTCTTGGGAAATTATTCCGAATGATGCGAGTAAAACGTTCTTGTTTTAGTGTCCAGTCTCCAACAGGAAAGGAGAGAAAGAACAGAGTTTCACAGTCCAGAGGAAAGCAAGAAAGCAGAAACAGAAAGTAAGCATTTGGAATTTTGCAAGTTTATCGATCGCACGCATGGAACGTTGAATTTTTTTCATATGCTTCTAGTTAGATTCACGATGTGTGGTTCTAAAGGCCAGGTATTCATATATTGCATCAGTACGTTTAAGCTCAAGATTTACTTGTTCCATGGGATAGGCCTATAGGTATTGTCACAAAATCAAACCAAACTCATCCAGCACTGCTTTTCATGACAAAAAGGGTAAAATTTTTCGTCAGTTAAAGGATGCATAGGGCAAGGGTTCTGAACCGTCTTTCATCCCTGCCGAGCCTAATATGTTTTTTGTTCTTACTTTTGCAGGCGCACAAAAAGATTTATATTCCATATGCTTGCATTGTTAACTTCTCTATTTTAGTTCCATGCAATGTGTCGTTAACTTCCTTTAAGCACCTGCAACACCAATGTTTTTCGTATCAATTTAGATTAATTTGATAATCTCTGTATTAAGATAGTGTTCTCTAAACATCCTATATTGAAATAGCTATCTTCTATCTGAAATAGACGAACATTTTCTGGTGATTTAGAGGACTTGAGTGAGAGCTCTTCTGACAGTGAAGAGGAGGAGGACTCGCAAGAAAGACGACAGGTATGCCATTGATTCGGTTGCCAAAGTCAATCTTCAATAAGTGGTGCTTTTCATCCATGCAATTGAATCATACATTGACAAGATGAAAGCTTGTTTATTTAGAATTTTGTCCTGTTTTTATCTTACGGTCTATCCAATCTCAGTACAGACTTTGCACCCATGGTCTTGCAGTAAATTCATTCATTTTTCTCTGTTGTACTATTCAAAAAAGATTGACAAGGAAATAAAGCAATGCTTGGCTGTCTCATGACAGAAAGACAACATAACGTCAGGACTTTTTCCATATCTTCTTTCCAAGCTATTTTTTCACGTTTTTGATCGGCTGATGCCAAGCTATAAGATACACGTTGCTTGATCAAAAAGTTATCATTTTGTTATTGAAGGGTTACTTGACAGTATTAATCTTTGTTTTGTACAGAAATGTCCATGTTTGATGGACAGGGGTTTGATAAACTTAATATTGAATGGTCGAAATATTGTGAACGCTTTTTTGTATTCGCTTTCCATCTACAGGAATCCAACGCTGATTTGCCATCCGAGTATTGGCAAATTCAAAAGCTAGTTAAGTATCTGAAAGTAGGTAACTTCATAGTTAAAGTAGTTCTTAATTAAATCTGCTTTTCGAAAATTTGCAGCATTTTTCCAGGCAAAATTTCATATTGCGTGTGTCGCTATTTGAAGAGGGAAAAATTGCTTCCAAGCCCTGCAGAAAGAGTCCTGCTGCCCTGATTTATTGGAAAACAAAGTTGAAGTTCTTTTGATGATTTGTATAGCATAAGTACATAGTGAATGGCATGTATGTAAGTCCCTTTGAAGGCTAAGATATGAGGCTCTGCTTTGTAATATTCATCATTCTATCTACCTCACCAGTTTGAATATCATCCCCAATGGACAGTGACATTTTTCTTTAATGGCATAAGACTTAAGAAACAAGAGCATATCTGTGATGGTTCACTAAATCTTAAGAGTCCTTTTCTTTTTCATCGCATAATTTCTTTTGATGAGTATTGAACAGCGAATTATGATTCAAGCTTTCATCTGATCAGTTGCTCTAACATATATTGCCATTCTTGTAAGTCTGCTTACTCAACTCTCTTTATCCTCATCATTTTGAAAATGCATTGCCTACATACTGAGTCAATGTTTAATGAAATATATAATGAAGATACCATCTTTAAAGATACCATTTAAAGATATCCAATATCAAGAATTTTATCTTGGTAGCGAAGCAGAAGTTCAAGACCTCCAATATTTGCATGCTTTTTCAGGGAGGCAATCAGACTGCTACAATTATAGCTTTGTGTGCCATGCGTGATTTTAACCTCGCACAAGAAACATGCCAGCTAGCTATTCGTGATGTTGGTGGACTAGAAGTATTGATCAATCTTTTGGAAACAAATGAGAGCAAATGCAAGGTATGACATTATCTTGATTCAAGTAACGCGATGAACAAAAAAAGAAGTATATTTCTAATGCTATCATAGATGCTCAATGTTTGATGCCACGTTGCCTCACATTACATGATATTTTGATCTTCAGGTGACAATGGATTAATTTTTTTTCTTGAATTTTCAGCACTTTAAAATCATCAAACTATCTCTCTCTCTATCTTTCTCTCTCTCTATCTTTCTCTCTCTCTATCTTTCTCTCTCTCTATCTTTCTCTCTCTCTCGTTCTCTTAGCTTTGGTGCTATTTTATTTCGGCAACTTTGCGTCGCATTCGTTATTTTGTTGTCTCGTTTGCCATGTTTCGTTTTGCGAGGCATATTGATAACTTGAAAGTGAAATGATCATTCTATAAACCATACTACATTATCAAATGCTATGCGTTTCTTTTGCAACAAAATACTTCTACGATTATATATTTTGTTAAAATCGTTTGAATGACAGAGAATTTGTTGTGGTACTTTTGAAAAATTGTCGGATTAATGAACTAATGAACCCGAAGTCAGTCTGGCATTTCTCAGCCATTTTTTATCTTATGCTGGTGCTTCGTTGCCAGATTTCTGCCATTTTCCTTGCGATTTATGAAGTTCTGTTTAAATTCTGAGGTTGAGTTGAAAGTTCTGCTTTCTTCTTCCCTTTAGATTGGGTCTCTTAAAATCCTGAAAGAAATTTCAAGAAATACTCAGATTCGAAAATCAATCGCAGACCTTGGTGGATTGCAGACGATGGTGAAGATTTTGCAATCTGATGACAAAGGATTGAAGTGTCTCGCTGCAGAAACCATTGCAAATGTTGCGAAGTTTAAACGAGCCAGGCGAACAGTTAGAATGTATGGTGGCATTCGAAAACTTGTAAGTTGAGCACGAAGTATGAATGGTACTCCTAAACCCAATATCATTTCGTATGATACTTTCATGCAAAGGAGGCTGTATCATGCAATGAATCATAGAGCCTTTTATTCACATTAATTTTGCTTTCGTCAGTTTGCTTTTCAGTCACATTGCTTGCTGGTCATTCCCCTCTAGCTCCCATCGGTTCAATCTCTTTCAGACTGTTGCCAGAAGAGCATGCTTTTCTGTTAATTCTGTTACATGTTCCCTAGTTGTTGTTGCTAGGTTTTAATATTTCACATTGCTCTAAGCAGTGGTAAGTATTACTTGCAATATTTAGTTCTTAATTGGTAAACCCATATGTAATTCACCAACTGATGTTTCATGTTGCATTGCTTTAAGGACTCAAAGAATAGGAAATTTTCATAGCTGCACATTTCAAAAGATTACCGTTAAAAGAAAACTTAATTCTATAGTATTTGATCGTCTCACTTCTCTTTTACATTGTTGACATACTGATGAAGCATGGAAAATGATATTCTTGCATCTTTAACCGTGGCTTGATAATTCCTTGTTTTAATGATGCCTATCGTGTCTGAAAAATGATTGGTCCTATCTACTCTTTAGATTTTAGTCCATTTTTACATTTTAATGCCTCATTAGCCATTTGCTTCATCTTAGCAATTGCCCTTTAACAAGCTCATTAAACTTATTGCCAATAATAATGTCACCCGATATTTTAGGTTGCCTTGCTTGATTGTGGAATCGTTCTGTTTGCCACTGAAATCGATATCATCGTTGCTCGTGCTGGTGCACTGGCATTGTGGAGCTGCAGCAAAAGCACGAAAAACAAAAATGCAATCAGAAAAGCAGGAGGAATACCTTTGCTTGCAAAGCTGCTTAAATCAGACAATGAGAGTATGCTTATACCTGTTGTCGGCACTTTGCAAGAATGCGCTACGGAGGTAAATATCTCACCAGTAGTTCTTTTTCAGAAATCTTCAAACAGCAGGAATAATCTGGCAGTCATCTTTTATGATAAAGCTAAATTTAGCAACATGATAACTTAGTCTGCTAAGTTTTGATCTCTTAACTTTCTTAATGTTAGATCCTTTTGATTGCCCCCAGTTGACTCCTTATCTTCAGTATAAGTATAAATGAAGAGCTTTTACGAAACCAAACTGTAGCAAGTGTCAAGTGAAATATGACAAGAAAAGAAACGGTTGGGATTCTGTGATTATACTTTTATGATATTTAAACTATCATTGATTCAACAATATCTTAGGACTTGAAGGACGCATGCTCACAATAATGAATGATAGGTAGATAAATTAAAGCAACATGTAGATCCATCAGCAGCAAACTTTTATGTCAGACATCCCTAAATCACATTGCATCGTTTTGGGTCTGGATAATGCCGCCCCTCAAGTTGCAGAAAAGTGTCCATGTCGAGAATTGAATTTCATTTCGATTACTTTATGACTGCATTAGAAATCAATTCTTTATATCTTGTATCCGAATATTGCTTTGTAGGAAAGCTATAGACTAGCAATCCGCACAGAGGGAATGATTGAAGACCTTGTGCGGAATTTGAAGAGCAACGACCCGGAGCTGCAGAGGCATTGTGCAAGTGCTATATTCAAGGTACGCTAACATTTTACAGAATTATGTGTGCTCTATATAATAGACCATCTTCTAAAGTTCTGAATAGCCATTTTACAATTTTTGCGAACTTTTGCCATCTCATCTCAAACTAAGGGTATGCCGTAAATAAATTTTTGCACGTCTGGCCACAACCGTAAACTGGCAAGATAATTCTATAAGGTTTCTCATTCTTTGAGCTTTCTGACATGCTATTTCACGGTTGAAATGACGTGATTATTATGCTGCCATAGTTATACGTTAGAAAGCAAATTAGAAGCAATGCAAATCAACTGTCATTGTATCGATCTGCCAATTGGGCAAAGCCATGCCCTACTATGTTCTGACGCAGCATGCTTGTTCAGCTAATGTCAGCATTACTTTCGTCTAATCATCCTCAACATTTTGATTTATTTCTTGCTACGCGTTGCCTTATTTTAGTTCCTGTTTTTTTAGTGCGCCGAAGATGAGGAGACAAGAGATTTGGTGAGGTCATATGGTGGATTGGACCCTTTAGTTGCTCTGCTGGCAAACTCTGATAATAAGGCTTTACTTGCAGCAGCCACTGGGGCCATCTGGAAATGTGCCATAAGTGAAGAGAATGTTTTGCGTTTCCAAGAACTCAAGGCGATTGAGCAGCTAGTTGTATTGCTGAATGACCAGCCAGAAGATGTAAGATTATGATAAGATTATCTTGTGATATAAAAATCTCAATTTCTGCTTAATTTTGAAAAATTGGACTTTTGCTGTCGCAATTGGTGATTGCTGCAGAGAAGAGGGGGGGGGGGGTTTCAGGGAAATTTCATTCTAGTCGTCGTATGTGCATTCTCCATACATATTTTCCTTATTTTGAATGCCATCAATCCAATTATCTTCCCCCCATGCCTAGATTTTCCACGAAACTTGGGCAACGTTCAAGATTGATTATCAAACCAACCTTGGTTTCAATGATCAAATAATCTAACTGCTCTTTTAAATTCTTGATAATTTTTATTCTACGAAATCTTTTCCTCTTTTTGCATTAGTAGGGCTCGAGGGAATCAGCTTCTTTTCCTGATCGATAAATTTTTCTGTCATCACCCCCAATGAAGATTAATAAAGTTGTTTGTAACGTATAACTGTATTAATTTTTTTTTCAGAGTAATATCTCTTTATCCTTGAATACAGCACCGCTTGCTTACCAAAGGGTTCATGTATGCGTATGCTGACTTCCAATGTCCTCCACTCCTGCATCTTCATGAATATTCCTTCTGGTAGCTCTCATGCTATCCTGACAACAATCAATGACTTGTATTGGAGACATTAAAATATCCCCACCTTGCAATCTTTTTAAATAGAATTCCTTTTTTATCGCATTCCATTATAATAGCTGCTGATTCATCATCGTGCGACTTAGCCGATCCAGATAAAGATGCAGCCATGTCACACCACTGCTAGTATCCATTTGGTGCCTGGCAAACTGTGTTAAACAACATCTGACAATCTGACTCCTATACTTTTCTTACAGACTGTCTTGTCCAAATTGTTCCATTGATATATTATTATCCGGTCCTTTGCTTTTCATAATATTTACCCCATTAACCAAATTTATATTCAAGGTACTGCCTCATTCACTTTTTGAGGATTTTAAAGAAAGGTTTCTGAGATCTCGGAGCTTTGAAATATCAACCGGAAGAATCTCAGCAGCTAGCAGTTAACTACCCCCGGTGCCTTGGGTAGTTAACCCCTATTTTGCATCGAACGGATTTTGAGCGTATTTGATGTTTTTTAGGTGCTGATCAATGTGGTTGGTGCCCTTGGTGAGTGCGCCAAAATTCCCACCAACCGCATGTCAATACGTAAAGCTGGAGGTATATCTCCAATGGTAAACCTTCTCACTGGAACTAACCAGCAGCTATTAGTTAATGTCACAAAGGCTGTAGGAAAATGTGCTATGGAAGGGGAAAATATGGCGTAAGTGCTTTTTCTTCCTACTTTCAGACAATTTTTCTGTCAATATGTCGTACGTATAATGAGATCAAGGTTAGTGACTGTAGATTTGACGCCAAAATAAACACACACGCACGATGTAACTTCAACTAGATAGATATATGAACGCAGCGAAAAAATTTAACTTAACAACAAAGCGGAAGCTCTATATACTTAAACAAAATAAAGTCCAGCTCATTTGTATAACGTAGCGTGACAAATCCTTTCCAACAGTGACCACCTGTGTCTTACTGAATCTTGATGCTCCTTTTACTTCAAACGTATGTAAGGTTCTTCCCGTAAAATTCGTTACTCATTTTGGGGATTTTTTTGTGCTAAGTTAAATTCACTTCTGTTCAAATGCTTTACTTGTCTTTCTGATTAATCAAAAATGGATAAAGCCGTCGCAGAAATTTCACATGCTTTCCTTCGGCCTTAACCATCAACAAAAGCAGCAGGTGGAATGATGAAGATTGACAAAAACAACAACAACAACAACAACAAAAGCTGTAGTAAAGCAAAAGAAGAGCCTTTTTGCCTTTTTGTTGCATAACGTAATTATTCGAAATTATGTAATAATAATAGTAATAACATTGACATTGGTTTAAGAACATTGACTGTAGCAAAATCAACCTCACCATATTTCTGGATCTATCAAAGGCCTTCGATACCGTAAATGACACCATACTTCTACAGAAACTACAAAAGTATGGGGTAAAAGACCGAGCAAGGGAATGTTTTGAATCCTACCCATCAAATAAACAGCAATTTTTCTCCTTAAATGGTGTAAAAACTAAGCCTAGAAAGGCCCCACGCGGGATTCCTCAGGGATCTTGTTTATGCCCCCTCCTTTCCATAATATACTTTAAATGACTTTGAAAAATGCTTGCAATCCTCTCATGCTGACATCTATGCTGACGACACAGCTATCACAATCGCCTCGAATAATGATGACGTAGTAAAGATGACTGAAGATGCACGCAAAGAGCTAGAAATTATCGCGGAATAGACGAGGGTTAATAAACTCAGTCCTCATCCCCAAAAGACCGAATTTATTATCACAGGGCACCCATTCAGCACAAGGAAGCCAGAGCTTCCAGAGACACTTGATCTTAATGGCTCGGAGATAAAACGGTGGAAAAAAACCAAATATCTAGGAACTATCATTGATGAATGAAAACTTGCATTGGGATTAGCAGTTGAAGCGAATTAGAAGTAAAATAAATACTGGCCTTATTAGCCTAAAGCGGTTTAAAAGCATTATGCCGCCAAGTCAGCTCTGCTGTGTTTATTATTGTTTTGTTTAAAGTCATTTGCGATATAGTGATGTTGTTTGGGGTAGCTTGAACACAACAATGAAAATAGCTCTCCAACGTCTTCAAATGGAGCTTACTACATAATTGAAAATGCACGGATTAAATATGATTTATCTCGTTCCTGGATAAATTTAGAAAATATTATACATTACGATAGGAACATTATGACCTATAACATTATGAACAAACTTGCCCAGAAAACCTTTTCAAGAAATTCCTCCCAAGATCTTCAGTTTCGAAATACAATACACGGCACTGTTGAGATCTGCAGATACCGAGATATCGGACTGAATTTGCAAAAAAAGGATTTCCTTACTCAGCCATTAAGGCTTGGAACGATATACCTGCTGAACTAAGTGAGTTATCTACCTAAATAGTTTCAAAAAGCAACTGAAAAAATATTTGAAGGGCTAGACTCAGAAGTTAAAACACGAATACCTTGAAGATCAGCCTTCGTTTATAAGGTCAATTTTTTATTTCGTTAGGATATTTAGTAATGATATAGTTACCTGAAGGTATACTTCGTATTAAAACAATTATTATTGTCATTATTATTATTATTCTCGGGGATTGCAGTATTGCATTGAGTTCTCGTTGTTTTTCTTCATTTTCCCAGCATCATCGACCGTCTTGATGGTGTGCGCCTTCTTTGGTCACTTTTAAAGTCTGCCAATCCGCAGGTAACTCTATCATACGTCTTCCACTTCTTCCATTTGTGTTTGAAAATCTCATTTTATATCGTATGGTTTTGTTCTTACGCTCAATAACTTCATTTGACCAACTATGCAAGCACGTCACTAAGCCGATCAATTTCAGCCAAGCAACCATAATGGGATAAAGGCTTTCTGATAAAGGTTGTGCCATACTTGTTTATAGAACCGAGCTATTCATTTTATCTTGAAGTGAAAATTGAATTTTTTCTCTTTACCTGTGTCGTGTGATATTTGATTCTATTTTTCAAATGGTTTTGTGTCGAATTTTATGGTATGAATGATACTTGTTCACGCTAATTACATTGATAATGATTTATTTCGCAGTGCACCACTATGTTGTTATGCAATTTTCTAATACGCATAAAATGTGTTGCATGCTATTGCCTTGTATGACCTAAGATCTTTCTTTATGTTCCATGGCATTGTGTTTCAGTTTGATAGGTGGCATTGCTTTTGCTGCTTCGAGTTTTATTGTGTTGTGCAGCATTGTGCATTGTATTTTATGCACCTTGGAAATTCTGTTTCAGTTTATGTAATTGTATATTGTATCTGATGATTGGCCTTTTCTGTCGTTGCCGACGATCATTGAATAGGTTGCTCCTGCTGTCGGTGCTTCATTCGGCGGTCCTCCAGCAGTTTGAGATACTGGCTATCGTTGTGACGACCGCCTTCTTATAGTCGGCGCCGCCAGCTGGCTCGATCAGTTGCCAGTTCTTGCCCGTCCGCTGGGCGTATGCTGAACTGGTTCAGGCCACGCTTCACTACGTCGTGGCAGCAGAGACGTGGGCGACCGATGCTACTTTTTCCGTGCGCTGTTTCACTGAACAGGACTCTCTTCGTGAGTTATCCATACGAGCAACATGGCCCAGCCATCTCAAATGTCGCTGTTTGAGTATCTTGAGCATTCTTGCTAGGCCGGTGCGCTGGAGGATTTCTTCATTTGTAACTCTATCTTGCCACTCAACACCTAATATCTTACACAGGAGACGGAAATGTAGTGCATTGAAGTGTTGTTCTTCATTACTGTACGATGGCCAACTCTCGCTTCCGTATAGTAGAGTTCCGAGAACATATGCCTTGTATACGGATGCTTTGGTCTTGACCGTGAGTTATTTTTTGGACCATAATAACTGTGTCAGATTTCATCGTGGGCCATTCTATGCATTCTAATTGCTTTGCATTGAATCGATTTGTATTTCATTCTTTTCTGACAGGTACAAGCTAGTGCAGCATGGGCCATATGTCCTTGCATTGAGAATGCCAAGGTATTTACAGTCACGTTATGCCATTAGCTACTCGGTATGTGTGCGATTTGATGTCAAGTGATGAATAAACGATTTGGCATGTGAAAGCACTACGATCTTGCCTTCTATGCTGCATAGTCTGAACTTCCAGGAAAGATGAAGAGTGCTGATAGCAATAAGAGAGCAAGTATTAAGATATGCATTCGGCTTGCTGCTTGACATTCTAGCTTCGCACAAAAGTCTGTAGTGACTTTTCTACTTTGGAATAGAATTTCAGAGCGTCATTGAAAAATTTTCACTGCGCATCTAACTCTTATTCAGGTCCAGTTTATGCAAAAATGTTGTCTTCATCTCAACTAGAACGAATGAAAAGATTCTCATTTACACGAGCATTTTCATTAAAGTTTTCTGTCTAAACGGAAACGATGAAAATGGATGTCAAAGAGCGTATAATTAATTGAATATTGTTACATTGTATTTATTTGTGCTCCTTGCTTAAAAATTTCACCCGGAGTCCATTTTTTGTTGCAAATGAGTTAGGAGCAGGATCTAAAAGAGTATCATGTAGACTTAAGTTCGCAGAAATTTTTTTCACTTTGACTTAATCAACAAAAAGCTGGTTGTTCTCACCTTAATCGAATTGTCTTAGCCGGTTATGTGCCCTGTACTGTTCTATGCTGAAATGGTATGAAAATAATAAAGTTTCTTAGCTGGCTGTATAAGGATTTATATGGATGGATGAGATGTTCTTGGCTGGAGGTCAATATACTATGTTTATGCTATTCAAAGCTTAGCATTAGGTTGGTGTATTTTTTCTCACTACCAAGATACAATCAAGACTTATCATTTATTGTGATAGATAGATACTTAGCGTGTCAGCTGAGAGGATCTGACATTTTGCCACTGTTAAGCTGCTGCATTCGTTGTTATATATTTTCTCTTTTGAATCTCATTTTAGAATTTATGGTAGATCATCCGACGAGATTTCGAGTTATTTGCATACCGCAATGGTATTCATTTTGTTTCAGGATGCAGGAGAGATGGTCAGGTCGTTTGTTGGTGGGCTTGAGCTGATTGTAAGCCTATTGAAATCAGATGACAGAGAGGTTCGCATCGATACTTCATTGCAAAGCTATAGCTAAGTGATAATAGACTGATGTCATTGACGCAAATATAATTATGATTTCGCTAGTTGCTTTTTATTAGTCTGACTATAGTACATTTATATGCAAGAGACGTTAATGACTGGTAAATTTTCTATTGCCCAGACAAAATGCATCATTTTTCCTCGACCACAGCTTGACTGTATGCAAACTGAGATGCAGGCGTGATGAGTAATTGCTGCGAATCAATTACAACACTGTTGGTGTACCTTACTTAGATTTACTTTCCTGACATCCACAATCCTAATCTGAATCTTAGGTCCTATGTTTGTCTTGAAATGTGAAGGTCCTAAATGGCGGCTTTCTCATCGAGTGTTTAAGCTAAAACAAATAATCTGTCGCTCATTTGTGACACTTGAGTTTCGTATAAGTTGTTCATTGTTGGTTTCGTATAAATTGCTCTTCGGTATCTTTTCTAATTCCCGCTGGCAGCAGCCAGAAATAGTTTGTACTTAGACATCTTGATGGAAATATCCATGATAAGAATTTATTTTGGTGTATAAACATTGACCACCGTTCGAGCTCAGCCGAGTGGAAGCCAATAATTCCGCGTAACTTACGGCGCGTTTACCACGTTGGATATGAGAGTATCTTCTTGTTTATCCAATATGCAAGTACATGTATTATCCTACCATTTCATTCTTAGACTCTCCCAGTTTCTAAAGCTATGCTGCCAATTTTTTTATATCTTTCTAACAGTCATCTAGCTGGAAAGGATTGTTTTTTCCACGCTGTGGCCAAATTAGACCCTATTAGTTAACTGAGTTTTTCATCCCTTAGTGCCTTGAAAATTGAACTGTTCGTTTCTTTATTGCTCATTTTTATTAACCTGCATCAACGCTCTAGCTAGCTAAGCTATCAATGTTTTCCCTGGCTAGTCCCTTGCCTCTCAATTCAATGGTCTACTAAATAACTGTTTAATGCGGTTCATTCATTAACCAGTTTGCTCAGATGATGTGTTGGCTGATATTTTCACGGCTACAACCCTCCTCTCACTAATTATCTCTATTTATTTCTATTTATCAGAGCTTAGGGCCCGCTCTAAATTTTATTGTTTAAATCTTCCAGCAACTTTTTTCGTTAAATTATCAGCTACACAATTCAAATGATTTATCCGATTTAATGTTTTTCCACTACAGGTTTTGGCTAGCGTATGTGCTGCCATTGCAAACATAGCTAAGGACGAGGAAAACCTCGCTGTTATTACTGATCATGGAGTGGTACCGATGCTTGCGCGTCTAACAAACACGGTCAGTACCAATTTATTGCATTCTAAATTCCTTCAGATTTAACGTATATTTTATTTCACCTTATACTTCCTGAGAGCCATGCAAGGAATGAAAAGACATCCTTCAGTAACTAACGTCGTTTGTGTAAGGAGCAAAGGTATTTCTAGTGAATATAGCATTCTAATAGCCATATTTTCAAGCAAAATAGAAAGTATCTGCCGGCCAATCATTTCAAATAGCGCATTCACTCTATCGCTAAAAATGCACATTAAAAACTTGGTTTTCCTTTTCAGACCCCGTGGAATATTTCTTGTATTTTGACAATACAAAAATCGCATTTCATCATTCTCTAGATAACTGCTCCCATATTTCGGTTGGTGCAACTAAGTCCTCTTTTTTCATCTATGACAAAGTACAGTCTAATGCCATTCGTCTCATCAGCTTTCTCAACCTCAAAGAATCTTTCCAAGTCGTTTCTCGTCGAATTCTAATCATGAATTCTTGCATCTTTGATTGATACTTTCTCTTACCGTACCCTCTAATATCAATCCTGATCCCTTGGACGTATTAGAAGCACCAGAGCCTCAATCCGCTTGCCACCTTTTCTTTGGACACAAATCATCATTCACTCAAAGAACTTGCAATTTATGAAATATCGTGCCTTCTTTTCCTTCCCATGGTCGTAAATATTTTCTTCTTTCAATTGAACAATCAAAATATCTTAGCCTTTCCCTTTTGTCTTTCGTTTGGGCTGCCTTTCCACAACAAAGCAAACTAAAAGATGTTGAGAAGCTGAACTATGATGCAGCTGACTTTTTGAGCATTTAAATGTTCATAGTGTCTACGCTGGTATGCTTTTATGCAGTTTTTGGAATTTTGCTTGAATGGGGCAAACTCTTTTTTTGAATGAATGTAATATTCCTAGAAATCATCTCAAATAAACGCACAAAGCTCATTTCATGTACATGGAAGCATGAATGGCGTGACTTATCACTACGAGCTCAATTCTCAGACAAATCACTCACTTTTTACCAAAGTTCAATCAGTCAACTGACTGATTTCAATTTTTCAAACTTTAATATCGGAATCCTGCATACATAGAACAGATTGGCCACCAGTACAGCTATGATGTTATCACGGCTTCTTTTTACATTTTCTTAAACGTTTTTATCCAATAACCTGATTCCGGAAGTTTTAGAAAGCTGATTGAATTCTGTTCTTTTAAGCCTGAGTTTTAGTTTTCTATGAACAACCGGTATAGCTAAAGAACGAGGTATCGTTTTGGACTTTGATCTTTTGTATTGAACAATTGTGACAATGCAAAGGCTAAATCTGATTTGGTCCTCTGTAGGCGGTGATTTTATTTTGCACAACTGCACTCGTCTCGCTCTGTGAAAGTGCTTCTCAGCAGGGTTCTAAACTCCCTGCTTTGTACGCGTGCATCGCTTCATTGCTGCATCTATACATGATCTTGCATTCACAGCTCAACCTACCACAAATATGGTATATTAAAATGCACAATCAATTGTTAATAGGAGAGGGTTTTGGAGTCGTACTGCGCTTTTCTTACATTTTATAGACGATTAGATAAGATTTCATAGATTAACCTGATATCCATTAATATCCGTATACTATGTTTTTGCTTGGCAAAAGATCCCCCTGAATCTCTCACTTATATTTTCTTAAGATAAATTACCTTCGGTTAATTTGCCAGTGAGATTTTACTTTTGCTGTTCATAACTATTGCAAGTACCTTTCTCAGTTCCAGCCTTTTACAATATAGAAATATGCACGTTAACACACGCACGTGCACTCGCACACCCACACCCACACCCACACCCACACCCACACCTACATGCACGGTGGTAATGCATCCACCTTTGTGCGTGCCGGTTGTCTCAAACGGCTGTAACAGAAACCGTAACTCTCACTCTTTGATCGCCAAAGTCACAATGCAATACAGCCGAAGGAATTTTATGCAAAGCTTCTGTTGAATCATTGTTTATGCCTACTATAACACGTCTCTTGATTGAAGACTTTGGAGTATCATTGGGCTTAATAAGATCCTCAATCTAGTAGTATCCGCTGTGGATAGTTACATATTTACAGTCATCCATTACATTTATTTTCTGTAGTGGCTATGGGTCATCGATAAAGCTGCAATTTAAAATATCGATTCTTCAATTTCGCCTCGTGTTCATTTAACCATTTTGACCATTTTAAACATTCTACTCAAACTTGAAATATCAAATAGATTTTTGCGTATTTATTGGAGAGAGATAGTATTTTCTGGCTCTGAGGTGAGCTATTCTTTTCACAAGAAGTGCGGAAAAAAGATCTGATTCCATGTGATAGAGTTGGGATAATTTGATTCATTCTGATTCAAATGTATCGGTGTGTTCAACCTAGGAATTTACTTCCTGGTTGATGACCATTCTATCTTTTAAATCGAATGCACAGAGCCGTGTCAGGAAGCAAAGATAAAATCATCCATTACAGACTAATAGGACAATTGGAGGGAAAATTCTACTGATTCATCTCTTCTGTAATTAAAAGCTATGGTCAACCGCCATAATTTACACTTCTTTTCACTCAAGCCGTAATGTTAATCCAGAAGGGCAAGCTGGGGTTACCTTTGCCTTGTATAGATTGGGTGGAAAGAGGAAGAATATGGCACCGCGGATTAATGTTCTAACAAGAGCAAGTTGATTGGTCTTATGCGGGCTGCTTGAATAGTAGGTTTCCATATATTTTTTTTTTTTTTTTTTTTTTTAGTGGGTTATGTTGAGGAAAGGCCATGGTGACCTATCCAAAGCCCCAACAAAGGAAGAAAGAAGAAAGCGAGATGGGTGGTAGATGGGTTTTACTCATCGTCCGGGGCAGTACCACCACTCTACCTCTTGGTGCCTTCAGTGACTATGTCACTTTCAGCACTAGGGTAGAGATGCCGGCGCTTGTGGTTGGTTTGTCATTATGAACAGGGTCTGCTGGAGACTGATTTGCCAGTCTGTTCCCTGGCTATACCTGAGGGTACCGTTGGAAAGGGTGCGCTGCAGGCCCGCCGCCAGATAGTACAGAGGCCCAAACCCATTGGTAGCGCTCTGGGAGGCTGCCTCATCAGCTGGTGTATAATCCCGGGCTGCCTGTTATGCCAGTTCGCAACTGGAGCCACTCTTAGCTCGCAGCTCCGGGGGGCCCTTCTGAGGCCACAGGATAGCTAAGGGAGCTCTCAAGGGATTTCAGTTTACTGACTGTCCCAACCACCACTCACCATTCCTTCAACATGACTCAAAACAATTTAAACATATATGCATAGGAGTAACATCTTGAGCAAGTAGGCTTTTCCGACAACCTCAGTAAATTCGTTGCAACAAAATTTTGGCACAAATAGCTTTCGCTTGAGAAGTTAGATACCAACTGTCTTTAATGTTTTGTTCCGGGATTTTAGATGCAAATATATGCTAGTTTTACTCCAAAGGTCCCATTTTGGTATCTACATGAAAGATCTGCAACATCATGAATTTTTTTGTAGCAAATATTTTTGTTGCGACATTATGAATATACTTTTTACTAGAGACCCATTTCCATCACTAGTGGGCTCCATCAACTGAATTAAATTTGGAAACCGCCTGTCCTCTGATTTTCAGTCATTTTCATCTCTTTGGTAATAAGAGAAGCAATTGTAATTAGAATCCATTTGCCAGTGGTAGAATTATCTCTTTCTATGCGGTGGATCGGGGTTTGATACCCCGTCGAGTTACGCCAAGCACTTGAAAAATAGTACATGCTATTTCCCTGCTTAGCATTCAGCATTTTGGGAAAGAGCATGTAAGTGAAACTTGCAGTGCTACCAGATGGACAGCCGCTGTAGTATTCACTGTGCTTGCACAAATGTGTGGCCCAAATGCTAATAACAGGAGATGGGTGGGAGATGAGATGATCATACCTCTTATCAAGGCTTTACATGAAATTGGTAGGGGTTTGTCCGTTTCCAAAAGCTGCTATAAGACAGACACTCATTCAACTTTGGCATTCTCCTTTGTTGGGGCTTTGCATAGGTCACCATGGCCTTTCCTCAACATAACCCACTAAAAAAAAAAAAAAAAAAACTTGGGCGTATTGCAGACTGATTCTAGGCGTTGATGTACTCTATTGATAATTAGAGAAGTCAAATATTTATAGGCTCTCTTTGCTTACTTTCAGACTGATGACAAATTGAGGCATCATTTGGCTGAAGCAATCGCTAGGTGCTGCACTTGGGGGAACAATCGCGTCTCATTTGGGCAATCTGGTGCTGTTTCCCCACTTGTTCGCTATTTGAAATCAAAAAGCTTGGATGTTCATCGATCTACCGCGAAGGCGCTGCATCAGCTATCACGTGATCCGGATAACTGCATTGCTATGCACAGTAGCGGTGTTGTAAAGGTATCTTGTTTGTGACTTATTATACTGATTATACATAACTGAGTAGTGCCGGGCAGTGTGCTTGCCGGGGGTAACCTATCAAGATATAATACATTAAATGATGGAATTTTCTTCTTCCCCGTCTATTGGGGTTGGTCTTGAACCTGTCCCCCTGATTTATGGACTGGGAATCAGATAGGTAATCATCCCTTCGTCTAATCTTCATGGGAACTATCTTCTCAAGTTATAGATAGTTAGTGAAGATTCGCATTAGTTTTATATTTTCTATTTTTAATAAACGAATGATAAGAATATAGATTTCAATCGAATAGATCACATTTTGTTCCATGGTTGGTTACCCTCCAGTGAAAAATGCGCTATCTTTCTGAGTCACATCCCGCAGGCATTGTTCTGATGAAATCGATAGCTCTTTTGTATGTCAGATTGAGCTATGCTGAATATGCGTATGAAACATTCCAACACAAAATTTAGTTCTTTCATCTGTTCAGGCTGAAGCCCTGGTCAAAGGATCTAACATTTCACCCAACATGAACTGAACGTTTGACCGCCATGTTCAGTCACCCAACATTATTTCGGACGATATTGGGTGGATTTCGATCAAAAACTGTTTTCAAATGTCCATTTAGATGATGGATCGTTTGACCATCCCTCCAAGCATTTTCCAATAGGCCTACCCGTAGTTGTTAGAAATTTCCCGCCAAAATTTATTTGTCAACCATGTAATCATGTAAGCTTATCTACCACTCCCGTCTTTTAACGGAATATGGCAATTTCAAAAACACACTGCAGCCAAGTGTCCACAACAAGAGTGTTGATAGGTTAGGGAAAGAAAGTGAGATTTACTCCACTAATCTGTTTTGTGTGATATTTCTTTCAATGAATTTCAATAGTTGAAGAATTCTCATCATTACGTTATAGCTGGCGGTGTCCTCAATGGCCAATTTTCTCACGATATTGTTGAAGCAACCTTTCCCTTTTCTTCTCTTAACCCATCTTTTCGTTCTCTCCCGTCTTCTGCTTCCTTTTTCATTCTCTTCTATCAATTCCATAATAGCTAAAGCAGCAGCTGCTTTCCGTTTACGTTACATTTTCCAGCCATCCGCTATGTTTTTTCGCGATTAATATTTTCGATCGTGCAATCCAACCCTGCCCCGGCTCTAGTGACTTTCCCATCTCAAATATTGGCGGAAGTTTTCGGTGAAATGTTGGATGGTTTTCCGACACTTCAGTTTTCCAACCCTTCACTGAACATCATCAAACATAAAAGCCAATTTTAGCGGAAATGTTGGGTAAAATATTGGATCGTTTGACCAAGGCTTAAGTTTGTATGTTTACTTTTCAACATTAAATTGTTTGACCAGTGGCCCAATCCTGTTCTAAAGGTTTTCTTCAGAATGTAAGAAATTTTATGAGGTATAGTGGTCATGGAAATTAGTTACTTCTTATCCAGGATGAATCCTTTGGTGCCTAATTGCCGTCCCCCTCCGCTAATTAATTGTTGAAAACTTAGGTAATCTTGGTTTATCAGCTCAGTTGATCATTTTCTCACAATCACCTTTTTTAGAATGGAAAGCATTACAGAGATATGTTTGTTTAAAGGCGGAAACAGTTCTAAGTTGAGCACAGTTCAATCCAATCGAATTAAGAATTCCATCTTACATCATACTGAACTATTTGTTGCATGTGGTAGATGGGTTTTACTCATCGTCCGGGGCAGTACAACAACTTTCTGGTGCCTTCAGTGACTATGTCACTTTCAGCTCTAGGGTAGAGATGCCGGCGCCTGTGGTTGGTTTGTCATTGTAAACAGGGATTTCGGGAGACGTAATTGCCAGTCTTTTCCCTGGCTAAACCTGAAGGTACCGTTGGAAAGGGTGCACTGCAGGCCCCCCCGCCAGATAGTAAAGAGGCCCAAACCCATTGGTAGCGCTTTGGGAGGCTGCGTCACCAGCTGGTGTATAATCCCGGGCTGCCTGTTATGCCAGTTAGCAACTGGAGCCACTATTACCTCGCAGCTCCGGGGAGGGCCTTCTGAGGCCATAGGATAGCTAAGGGAACTCTCAAGGGCTCTCAGATTACCACAAAATTATTATTATTATTACAGAAATGGCTTGACACAGGTAATATCAGAGCCTACACGCGTTCCTGATCGTGCAGGAGACAAAGCAAATACTCTCGATCTTTTCCTCACATCCAATCCTAGCATTTGCTCTCCTCCCACCAATAGCTCTCCTCTTGGTAACTCTGATCATTGTCTAATAACCTTATGGCATGACTTCCTCCCTCACCTGGATAGACCCTTTGCTCCGCAAGGAGTCTTCCACTACAGCAAGGCTGACTGGGACTCCCTTCACACTTTTTACTCTTCTTTCTTCTTGCCCCTGGTCTTCAGGCTTCTCAAATGATCCTTCCTCTTTTGCTTCTTTCATCACCGACGCAATGCTTCTTGGCGTGAATCTTTTTGTTCCCTCTTCTTACAAGCCTGGTAAAAAAAATCCCCCGAAGTGGAACAATTGACAGTGTGCCAAAGCTCTTAATAACAAAAACCACTACTTCAAGGAATGGAAGCGACTTCAAATCCAACATTTAAGAGCTTCTTTCACCCACGCTCGCAATGTTTGCTCCAAGACCATTAAGAATGCCGAATCATCTTTTAGCTAACACATCAACAACAAAGTCGCTTCCTGCCAAGCTGGCTCTTACTCCTTCTGGTCTATGGCCAAAGTTGTCTCCCAAAACTTTTGCCAATCATCTTTCCCTCCACTAAAAAACAACTATGACTCTTCTTCTACCAGTCCTTCATCCAAGGCCAATGTTTTTGCGTCAGTCTTTGCCTCAAAATTCAAAATTCACTATGTCACCCATTAAGTTCTCCATACGAAAAGTCCGCCAAACCCTTCTCCAGCTGGACACCTCCAAATCCAAAGGCCCTGATGGTATTCCAGCAATAGTTCTCAAAACCTGTGCTCCTGAACTTGCCCCTATTCTTAACAAACTATTCCAGCTTTCCTACACTCTTGGCACATTTCCCACCGCATGGAAACAAGCCTACGTCCTTCCTATCCCAAAAAAAGGTGACAAGTCTAATCCACTCAACTATCGTCCCATTGCAATCACTTCACTCATCTCTAAAAGTATAGAGACCATCATCACTAAACAACTTCTTACCTTCCTTGAAACAAACAATCTTCTCTCTGATCACCAGTATGGCTTTCGAAAAGCCAGGTATACTGGCGATCTTCTTGCTTATGCTGTCCATGTCTGGTCCTCTACTCTAGAATCCTGTGGTGAGAACACAGTAATCTCTCTCGATATCTCCAAAGCCTTTGATCGCGTCTGGCACAAAGGTCTTCTCGCTAAACTACCGATGTTTGGTCTCCATCAGACTCTCATTAATTTGATTGCTAGTTTCCTCTCTGTTAGTTTAATTGCCGTCAGAGTGGATGGCTGCCTCCCTAATTTGTACGCCATAAATTCTGGGGTACACCCATGGCTCTGTCATCTCCCCTGTATTCTTCATCCTCTTCATCAATGACCTACTTACCTCTACGTCTTCTAGCATTCATTCATTTGCCGATGATACATTCCTAAGTTCTTCATTTTCATTCAATCCAAATGACCAATCTTCCACTGATATCTCACTCCACGGAAACATTTCAGCCTCGCTTCTCTCCAATGATCTGACAGTTATCGAGAAGTGGGGTAAAGACAACCTAGTTTCATTCAACCAAAGCAAGACGAAACAGGCTGTCATTTCACGCAAACGTAATCAAAACTCTCCACCTGTCCTCACGAATGGCAATGAACTGGACACTTCAGCTTCTTTCGCACAACTTGGTCTTTCTCTCTCATCTAATCTCACTTTGAAAACTTAGCTTAAGCTTACAAGAAGCCTGTGTAGATGAGTCTTCATGTGCATCCGTACCATTTACCGGGTGTCATGGGGAAAGTTCCGGTTTGCCACCGAATGCCGTTCTTGCCGGCAACCTGTCCCGTTTATCCATGCTTGGGATCGTTACTTGAAGTTTTTTCCTTTGCATCCCAGGGGGTGGTTTCGTCTACTGCTTTTATGTCCAATATAGATTCTTTCGAAAGCTATTTTACTGAATGATTATGATTACTTTGCTCCACTCTTTCACACCCTTTCCAAGTTTCACTGCCTATTTCACGAACTCTATCTCACAATCATCATTCATCCCAAGAATATGCAATTTGTAGAACGTCTTGCCTTCTTGTTGCTTTCTTGAGTCCTACAACTTTCCAGCTTTCAAATCTAAGATCAATAAACTTGATCTTATCTCTCTCTCCTCTTAGCTGCTCGCTTTCTTCTTTCCTCCTATGTTGGGGCTTTGTATAGGCCACCATAGCCTCTCCTCAATATAACCCACTAAAAAAACAAGATTTGATGGTCAATGCGACGTCAGTGTTTTAATTCATGATGGAAGAGAATGATGAATTTAGGAGAAGAAACTTTGCTCGTCAGTTGGAGAAATATTCATTGGAAGAGAATCAGGAGCTCGGGGAGTGCGTTGAAATGTTTAAGAAAGAATATGATCCTGAAAAGGAGTATTTTAACGGGACGACTCAATACGATGCTAAGTGCATAAGGTTGTTGTCCAGAAACCAAGACAGGGTTTTATCGCCAAAGCAATTTCGCAGCTTGAAAGGGAATGCGAAAAAGTTTAGCACAACTTTTAAAATTCTTTTTTTAGCATGATCGTTCCGACTCCCCCTTTCAGTTTTCCAGAAAATTGCAACCCACCCCCCCCCCTCGCTATTTCTGACTCCCCCCGGCAATTAGGCACCTAAGAATACTCATTGCCAAGTTTACCTCACAGATTTTGCCAGTGATAAGGCCCTTCTTCTGTGATAAATGATTTTACGGCATTTTAACTCTTCGGAAGTTCAGGGTAGAAGCAGTAATGATGTAGACTCTGCTTTGCGTTGAATTGTTGGCCTTAGTGATAAACCAATGCTTTGTACCCTTGGGTGCAGTATCCAGCTTTCCTGCTTTCCTCCCATGAGACTCTGGTTGGATAGCTCATTGATAAGATTTTTGTCTATGTGGTCACTGTTTCAAGTCGACCTCCACTTAAACTTTCACTTAGAGTGAGGAGATTCGCCAGTAATTCCAAGCGTAGGGATCACGACATGTGTTCAGTTGATTGCTACAGTGTATACTATCATAATTTTTTCTTACCGTAGCCACTCTTACTTATGGTGGGTGAATCAGATGAAGTCCTTCAAGAGGCTGCCGCTGGTTGCCTAGCAAATATACGAAGGCTGGCATTAGCAAATGAAAAAGCAAAGTATCACTGAAAGGTTGACTTGAACTGTACACATCTAACGTTTTGCAGGGAAATGTAAATGTTTCCAAGTTTGCACGAATGAAGAATTTATGGCCATCTTGTGGGCATTCTTGTGGAAATTCTTTTTGATGCGTCTGTTGCTTAATCAAAAAATATCTTTATAAATGGCCAACTTAAAATTTCGCTTTCCATCATGTAGCATCTTAACGTCATTTTCTTTGAGATGGAAAAGGCAGCTTAATGATGAACGTTATGACCAATGCCATGACGATTACATGAGTCAGAATCAAAGAAAGACGCCTTTTTCCGTTGTATGATATTTATTGACAAGATCCGATGACATGCCAGTGCAGACAATCCATAATACCACTTTAGACAAATCCATAATTAGAGAAACTAATGCGGAAATTGATACCTAAGATGTTAAAGTTTAAGTGCCTTTCATGCATATGCTGATGATGACAATAGTGTTGCTTCGAAACGTTCATTTAGGCCTGCTTTAACATCTTTGACACACTTAAAGGCAAAGATGCATTTTCTCTCAACAAATTTTGCTTTTTTAGATTTTCTAACAGTAATTACATAAGCGAATCTTCAGGGGAGGCGTTGCGTCTTTTATGATTCACATGCTTGTACAAAACACTTCCCCTTCGCTGGTAAGAATAGGCCAGCAATTAACTGCCACTAATGATGTTGATGGTATGGATCTAGTTCTCACCATTTAAATAGAATATGCACAGTAGTTCTAGAAGTACGACGCACTGAATCGATGGCATGGCATTATCCTAATCACTGTGCAGTTAATGCATGCTTTTTGCCGTATGCCTTTGGTTGTAAAACAGCAATTTATTTCATTTCTTGAAGTTTTTATAGAACAAATATTGACTTGGCAAGATTTTGTATTGAGCAAATTATTGAAATTCTTTCGCAGAAGACCAACATGAGTATTGAAATGGTAACTTCTTAGTATTTAGAATAGAATATCGCGGGAGGTAAAGTTTTTCTTTGATGCCTAAAGTGATGTCTATGTTCACCGTTATTTTCAGAGGAAGCCAGAAATCAGCAATTCTTTGCAACTTAAAAGTGTTCACGGTGCAATCAAGCATAGCTCAACGAAACCGCTTTGCATTTTGATGAACAGGTAGCATCAGTCTGCTTTAATGCAGCCTAATTCTCTCTAGCGCTATCTGTGCTAGTTCATCGTATAGTTGTATCGGATAGTAAAAACCTATCTGATAAAACTTTTGCTCCCATGAACGTTGTGGTTACATGGTCTCGGATAGCTTTTTGTGCCTGCTATATTTCCAATTACACGGTATCAGAATCATTCCGCACCTCGTGGCCTTTCTTTTGTTTTCACTCTTCTGCGGAGATTATATAGCAACTAGTGTAAGCAAACATGGATTTCGCGACAACTTAAGCGAGTGAAGTGAAAGCACACTTCAGACCAGACCCACGATCATATATTCATGATTTATTTATCATTTATTCACGATCCATCTTGGTTATGCGGAACCTGAGTGCATCGGATACGTTCTTGTGTCACTTTCAAATGAGAGCACTTCTTGTGCTGGATAGCAAATGGAATGTGTATCGGAAAGCAAGGTGCCATGTAACTGAGGCCGCAGACGCAAAATGTAAGAGTATACAGCTGAATGCTATGCGCAAAATATCGCTATGACAAAGTTGTAAAAAATCTGACATCCTATCGCCATCCTCGGACGAATCACAAGTTTTTGACGGATGTGCTCAATGGAATATACGTTTGTATTAGACTCAATTGACAGTGGTGCTCAGATCGCACTTGAATCCTTCTCCATCTTGTTGGCCTTTTTGCGATGCCCATTTTTACTTCATCAAAAAGCGTTTCTTGAATTTCTTATCAGTAGCTCTCTTCTCACAGCCTTATGCTTGAAAAATTTTGGAGGCAAGAGGGTGCAACGGAAAGTCGAATCTCCTGCATTTGTTATTTTTTAATTTGATCATAGCTTCTAGAGGAGTTACAACAATGTTACAATAAATATCAATTTGGAATAATAACTAATCTATCAAAATTAGGATAGAAAGCAATAATTGCACTCATTGCTATGATAAATTATTCTTGAAGTCTTCTCAGCTGCATGCTTTATCTCAGGTCTAAAGCCTGTTATTTTTAATTTCTTGAACACATGTTAATCGCTCAAAGCGCCTTTTGATGCGGACTACCGTTAATTTCTGAGCTCCATCTTACCAGGAAATTTTTTATTCAATCAGTACCTATTAGTAAACAAATCAATTAATTTATTCATCTTCTTTGATTATAGCAAATTTCAGTAATTCAAAATCGTACTTAAGAGCAATTTTCTATTTTATGGTAGCTATGGAGGAGCTCTATGGGGCTTAATCATGATGATGTTAGCAAAAATCAAAATGTATTGGGTTATCTCGTGCTGTTTTTAAAGCAGTAGTTGGTGGTTTTCTCTCAAAGAGCCTCTTACAAGCAGACCCCAAATTGCCCTGCAACTAAAGTATTTGACTATCTAGAGCAATCGAGAGTGACTTCAAAAGCAAATAGGATCTTCTATTCTTCCTCTCTGCAAAAGTTCAATAGCGTAACTCGAAGACGACTTTCAGCTTCTTCTTTTCAATTCGAATTATCCTTACGTTAATTTTGCCTTGAAGTACTTGATGTAGCGCTGTTGAGTAGCTGGTGTTTATGCAAACATATACAAATCTCATTTTGCAAGCCCATACTCGTCACATTCATTGCGTACATGCCTCTCTACAGATCATGTGCTCCGGAGTCCTTTGTCACCTCCTGACAGTAGTTTCTTCAGTACCTCCGACCTTTTCCGTCTTCTGTTACAAGGTACGCACGAGCAAGCTTTTGGTTCTTGAATGGTGTGCTCCTCAATCTGACTCCTTCCTAGTTCATCCATACACTCTACAAACACTCGCTTTTCCTCAAATGTCACAGGTTTGCAGCATGTACAAGTGCTAACTACCGAATCAGCATTCTCAGGCAATCCATCCCAGGATATGCATGTACCTATGCATTGGTCCAATAATACTTTGCTTTCTCTACAGTTTGGAAATTTAGCTCTAACAAGTCCCGTCATTGGTCTACATGCTTGAAAGTGTCTACCAAGCGTTTTTCCATACGAAGTGGAGATTTGGATGAAAGAGATAATGCAAAGATAGAGTATTGTCAGATCCATAATGCTTTAATCTGCAGGAAAAAGGAATTACATGATTAAACTGAAGAACATCACGAAAATGACTAATACTAGCAGAATTCTTTTCACTGAGCAAGCGTAAAAACTTTCAATGAACAAAAGAATATGCAGATGCACATTTTAGCAATGGAAACATAGTCTGCGCTACAATCGTAGCAGGCAAAAGAAGGTGCGGTTTTTTAAATAGCTGCAGTTAATTTACTCATGAAATCGTTTGCTTTCATTCAGAGAAAAGGTTTTATTTACACGACTTAGGGATAGTGTTGCGTGGTGCTGGATGCAATGCAATGCATGGTGCAACGTGGCAATGAATGGAATTCAGTTATGTTAAAAGTGTATTCCTTTATCTTCTACGACTCAGTTTCACCGGCCATGCCAGCTGGAAATTTTCATCTTGCAGTCCTACCGTTTCATATCGTTTTAATAGATGGCTTATTGAGACATTGTCATTGAGAAGCAGTAAGAACGATGAAAATGGAGTTCCATCTATTGGTTGGCCATTCAAACCACCCAAGAAGATTGTTTCATAGAAATTGGTACTTTATGAAGTTAGCTAAACCGTCCGCGTGACCAATTGACAATTAACCATGAATACAATGTCAACAACTGAACCAATGCACCGCTAATAATCTAACTGATGACTTGCCAAATGTAATTTTTGATTCGTAATAGAATATAGCGAAATTGGGTAGATGAAGGCGCTTTTTGATTCAGGCACTATTATTTCAAATTCGTAATCAAAAGATAGCAGTTGACCTCGCATGAAAAACTTCAGCAATTTAACTAAATTGTTATTTACGTTTGTTCACATATCCCACAAGATACTGTTCTTAGCATCCTTGACCCAAAGACTGACAAACAGTGTTCTTGAATCATTTCTTTTGCAAAGAAATAACTCTTTTTGCACATTACAGAAGGGAATGGAAGTCAGTTTGTGTTGCTTGACAGATGTGCTATGTTTATGCACGTAAGCTCGGAATACTTAACGACGTTGACATTTATCCCAGGGCAAACATTTTTCTGTTCTCATATGGAGACGAAAAGAATTTTCGACAAGGCCATGTACTGCGGTCGACGCAAAATATTTATTGAAGATTTTTTGGATTTTTTCCCTGTTTAAATGGACCTGTTCTCAAGGATAATTGCTCACAAAACTTTATTTGTTATTTTGCCAAACCATAGAATGATCGAGACGAACAGCCATGACTTCTACCAATGATCTTTGACGAGTACAATCGATACTGACATTGAACCAAAAGTCAGGAAAATAAAATGAAGCTGACTCTGCTATGGTCTGCGTGGCTTTGCCTTTTTATATCTGGCTGGTTTCTTCCAGTGAATAATTCATACAGGAAATAACTGTACTCTGAGCCTATAACGATCCGTTAAGATGTGAGCATTAAAGCACCTTGCATTCCTAAGTACAACAAATGTTTAAATGGATTCTAAAAATGCAGTCTTTAATTGATTGCAAATTTATTCACCGCCAACTTACCAGAAGCATCAGTGCTAAAACTGACCTCTTTGAGTATACTTGTTTATTACAGCTACTTGAAAACCGAATGGTCTCGCATCCATTTGGCAATTCGCATTGTGTTTCAATTTATAACGAACAGAGCGGTCTCTTTTCTTGTGTCTTTATGTGGCCAATGAGTTTTGCACGAGTTAACTATTCAAACGCTAAGTTTTTTCAAATAACTTCATTGGCTCTCAGCCGCGCTTTTTCTTTGTCTTGCAAGTCGAGTCTTTTGATTGCAAGAATTCCATTGACCAACTGAATCACAATTTCTTTGTTTTGCTTGACAATCTTTAATCCGAGACTACCACAATAGTTACGCTAGCCTCTCTATTAAACATTGATGCAGCGCAAATTCTGTAATAATCCTACCAAAATAGAAGGCTTTCGTGGAGATTTCCCCCAACGGTCTTAGTTGTTCTATACCGCCCATATTTTATCCTCATGACAATAGGTGCATAATATACACAGTTTTATAAAGTAGACACAAAGGTAGCAACTTTCGCAAATTCCATATCAAGAGATTGCTAGAAATGGCTCCCAAACAGCAAACACCAGATGCAAAATGCACCAGTCTAAATGAATTTATATCATTTTTCTACATTTGATCACTTATTCACCAATTCAATGATCAAAGTCTTAAAACTTTAGCTTCAAAAAGTCATTTTAGCAGCAATATCATTTATCAGTTTTTAATCTAGCCTTCTGAACCAGATGGAAGGCTATTCAGTTGCCTGACAACGTGAAAAGTGACTTTGTCTCATAGTCTTATCAACATTACAATGGGGAGCATGTTTTTGTGCATTGGTAAGAATGAAACGCGATCTAGCCACTACACTGAATTCTTACTCGGCTTCAAATGAGCCACATAATCGATTCTAATTGAATCTGGTCGGAGCATAGTTCCAAAAATCCTCCACCCCTTTGCAACTTTTTGTTGCGCAGTAAAGATTGCATTTTTCTCATAGATATTTTTCAATTCCTTCTTCTTCATGGACTAAAAAGAATCAATTTTATCGGTCTACGCCGTTTCATTCACCGTCTTTAAACCAGTTCGTCTGATTGGATAATATTTTTTTCTTTGGGAGAGACATATTTGCTCCGTAAACAAATACCGCTGACCTACTGTATTGCTGATTTTCACCGCCCGGAACAAAACTTAGCGAATAGGAGATAAGTTTGGGTCTCGCCGATTTCTAAAGTTTTGATAACAGCCTTTGCTAATCTCCATGTGTTGTGTTTCAAAGGGATATTTTGAAGCTGTAAATGGCCAACAGTGAAATGCATCTTAAATATTTCCAATGCAAGCGGACGTTTTGTGTGGCTCGAATTTAATTTTAGCACAATCCAGGCTTAATCTATTTATTAGCAATTAATTAGAATAATTACATTTATCGAATTAAAGATCTTCTCGTGCGATTCATCATCTTACGACGCTGGTTTGAGAATCGCTTCGCTGGTTCTTCAACGAGGTCGCTTGAGTCATTCAACTGAAATTCCATGTAAGTCTGTTCTTCGGGTTACTTTATTTGCCATTTCCTCTTAGAGTAAGTTTGAGAAAGTTAAATTGAATTATTGAAAATACTTTTAGCTGTTAGCAATGGCACTTTAAAAGTTTATCTGTTGACCAAAATGCTCCTATTGCAATTCGTTTGTCGTGCAATAAATACATATGATCTAATAATTGAATTTCCACCCACCGTTTATTCGAGCCTCAACTATAAAACAGTTAACAAGGGACGAATCTTGCGCTCATTTTCTATGCACCAAAAAATCGAGCATCGGCTCTACAAGAATTCAAATTTGAGGGGAAATTTCTTGGCCAGAACATTTGGAAATTTATTGCACTTGCTTCATTCCCCTATCATTCGTTACGTGTAAAACCAATACAAATAGGCAAGGAATTACAATACTCTTCTGTGCATGAATAAAAGATTTAGCCGCTTTTAATTATAGATTGCAAACAACGAACTTTGGTGCATTGCAGGACATGCTCAATGCAAAGGTATAAAAGCCTAGACCATTGAGATTTTCATGGGCATAGGATTCAGAACACATTTGATACTTCATACCTCTGTGGCAATATACATTTTCTCAACGTAACTATATTTACAAGCTGATTAGATTATTTTGATTTCAGTTAGTGAATCTTTTGATTCAGTACAGAAATTTTAAAGGCCATTGCATTTAATGCCTGTGTCATTACTGTACTTATCATAGTTATGAGGAGCACTTGACCTTGAGCAAACTAAAGGCAACTAGCTGAAAGTCATAAATACACGCCCATCTAGCTTCCGAGTTTCAGCTGCCTTAAAGACTACTATAGTAATTGCTTGCAGTTCAAATTGGATATGTTATCAGACATGAGCTTCATAGAGAGTTACTTAGTTAGTTAGTAAGTTAACCTTTTTGTAGATGGACGGCCCCTTGTAAACCAGCACTGCTGAATGGGTTACCGTCCTAAGATAATTGAAACTATTATTATTATTATTACTTTGGTCATCGGCGCAAAAGAGTATGCCCAAAAGTATTTTCAACTTTTCAATTAGACATCTTAACAACACTCTTGCATCAAGGAAAGATCTCTTTAAATGGTCCATCTCTCAATCATATGCATGCTCTTGCTGCCTCCAGGCTGAATCTTCTAGCTGCAAGTCGTATCTTGACGATGGCCGTTATTGACACTTGGCGCCATAATTAAATTCTTCTCTACCTTGCAAATACATTTTCCTCGTTTTCAAACTGCTCGTTATATGCCAACCTTCCATCTTTTTTATCTCCAATCTTAATCCCCGGTGACTCTCTCAGACTAGACCTTGTCTTGATAATGTTTACATTTTGGAACTTACTCTAGGGTTCGAATCCAATATGCAAATAAACAGCAACCGCAAAGCAACGAATTTTGGGTTCCTCTTATGACTCACTTTTTTCAATGTTTAAGGATTTCAATTTAGACCAAAACCACCAAAATCACATTATAAAGAAAGTCGTGAGCATCGCTATTAGGTGCACATGCCAATTATTCTGTAGGAGGAATAAATCGTGGCCTAATCCGCAATTATTAGATTTTTAACTATCTATTCATTTTTTTCTTTCTATTATCTTATATTCCTGTTAACCGTTTTTCGCTATTGATTTTCTTTGTTACTGTATCGAAGCAGATAGCCAGTAATACACTACCTGTTATTAGTGAGGTGTGTAATTATAGATTTTAACTATACTCAATGAATTGAAATTTCGAAAAAATCATTATTAGAGTTATTGCACTTTCGAACAGTGATGCTATGATGAATAAATTTCACTGTTGCTACCATCTTCAAACGGAAATGATTTGAATATAACTACAATTCCCAATAATTTGTTCAGCACCGTTAGGCTATCGCTAGCAGTGCTAGACCATATAAAAGGCTTGAAATATCTTTAAACTTTATAGCTTGATTGTACATACAATCAATACAAAGCAGTGAATATGAAAAAGGATGCAAAAAATGTTGCTGCACCTTCTAATGGAAGCTAGAAAGAATCTCACAGAGGGTCATATAATCAAAAGAAAAATACTGCAGTGGCAATATGGCATGGGAGAACCATAGCTACTCTCATGAAAGTAGAGATTTTTGACAGTCCCTGTTGTGTGATTCCATTTGAGAGATGCGCACAGGCTGGCATAGACTTACCGATTTTATAAATAGCTAGATGTTCCTATTAGATGAGGACTCTTGACCTCTCATTTGACCTTTCTCTCTTGAATCAAGAGTGATGCTATGTCGCTACCTGTGATGATTCCTTCATTTGCGTCAAGCCTAGGGCTATAGCTCTTTGATAAAATAATCTCCATTTTCAGATTGAATAGAGTGTATGCACGCTCCTTGATTCTATAAAGGCAACAGACTAAATAGCCTTTTGAATAATTAAAAGATCGCAGTAAAGCGCAATAGAGGCTTTAACCTCGTTTGCGATTGCTACTCCAGGGCAACCAAATGATGCCATTTTATGTTTATTGAAATAGTACACAAATTGATGAATGAAGCTATGTATGAAGGATTTCGTTAAATACTGCTTCCCGAGAACTTTATTCAGGACAGTCTGTCTTTCTATTAGGTTCGTAACTTAAGCCAAGTCTGATCATAATTTCTTAGTATTTTGCATTTTCATTCTCCTTCCTTAGGAGATTGTCACGCTAGCGTTCCTTCTAATTCCGATCCTTCCTCTGAATACATGCATTGACGAATGTATTGGAGCATGCAATCTCCCTCCATGTGGTCCAAACGTATCTCAGATTGACGCTTTTTAGACGATGAAGAGCTCATTAAGAGCCACATAAGCAGAGTTCATCTTGTAGTGAATTAAACCACATAAAACATTTTTGCAATTAAGTATTGCTGTCTCTCCTTGTTTCGTTAAAAAAGATATTGAAATATGCTCCATGGTTCGAAATCTGTTACTATAAACAAACTTACACAGGCTTCTGCATGAAATCATTATTTTGCTTGTATAAGTCATTGCACGGTCCCATTGTTGCATTAAGAAAGCCTTAGTCCCTTACTCCTCTTAGCAAGATATTCACTTAAATTTGCAACAAAAAAACGCGTGCAGTTCACTTGGATAGTTGAATATTGCAAAAGTCTCGAACGATAATGCTTCACTGTTTGGATGCAGACCAACCCAGCACAAGATCAACACAGAGCATAACAGCAGGAAAACTCATTCTCTATTGCATGCAAAAACAGACTATTGGCTCTGGTAATTGATCAACATAGCGTTCTGGTAGCAATGATTTTGCACTCTTTTTCAAAAATTATTCACTGCGGTATGAACAATAAGAACATTTCCTTCTAGGGTAAATGGCCATTCTATCCACTCTACATGCAGTACCTGGTTTTGCCTGCAATAATCATTGCACCAAATAATTAAGGGATAATAACAATCATCCATTGCTTACTAGGTGCAAAGTCAAAAGTTGCTGTTTAGAAACATGGGCTGGCCAGATACAAATGGATTGAATGCGCTTCCTTCTTTGTTTGTAATTTTTCTCGCTCAAGAGAAAATAGGTCTCAGAATGAACTGGTCTCTGTCTAAGATGGCTTCATCTTCATGTAAATCTTTTTGCATTTTGCATTTTGTAAATTTTGATGCCAGGTCATAAAGACCATGCCGCGTTTCCTTGACATAGTATGATACTGCAGCATTTACCACTCCAAGGCTTTCATTGTACTAAAAAATTTTACTTGAAGGTATTTTGAAATTTTGTTTAAATTACCGCTTTTTATCTGCTATTGAAAATCTTTTCCGTGTATTGCTCTTCCTCGGCTTCTAATCGTACGTGTCAGCCTTCTCTTGCTCTCTTGTCTCGCCTCAGGCACTTTGATTCACTCTCAATCTCATCCACCTGCCAGGTGTCGTTGTACTTTCTGAGCAAAAATGCTTGTACACTGAGCTTTTATATGCCTTCCTCATGTGATCACGTTGAAGTGGCGAGGTTGCTGTCAGGGATACATGAAATTTTTCCCAGGCTATGTTGAAAGCTGACCGCAACTCCCTCTGGTCTCTTTGCCAATCATCAATGAAAGCATGAATGGACGCATGAATGATTTAGTTGCGCGATGTCTTTTTAAGCTGCTTACAAATTAATTATGCACAACAGTATCCTTTCAAACTCTGAGGAATTTTTAGCTATTCAATAGTTGGCTCTCTGAATAAATCAAAGCTTAAACAATACCGCTTTGTCCCTAGATTGCGTCATCGATGGAGAAGCATCTTCCATTTTTTTCAAGAGAAAAATTCGGCTGAAGTAAACTCCTTGTCTCAATTCATTGTTCTGTATTAAGCTCTCTACATACGTACAGTACGTTAGGCACATAGGGGATGAAATCATAGAGATGGGGCGTATCTTTATTGTAACACGTGCTCTACAGCAATGAAAGAACCATCTATAATGGCCGTAGATCAGTTGAATCTTTGCTCTTTCCGCCATTAAACAACATAATCTATTCTCAACAATGAATTAGCTGTTATGTTTGTCCTTATCACATGGCATCACAAAAAGTGAAAATTTATCTTAGCATCCAGAGATCCCGATTTGAGACATTGATACAATAAGATAGATTAAATCAGGCATTTATGTTCTGGAAAGGGACAGCTACCGCCTATAAGTCTTGTTCATAACTGTCTTTGTCTCCTTTTCGCTGTTTTAAGTGGAATTAAACTTAGAAATGACTAAGATGTGAAATTCTGCTGATGTGACGTTCTTGACCCCTTCCAGTGACAATCTTCTTCTTAAGTTGGACCTTTTTAGAATTAATCTTATTTTCATTGGTATTTTCAAGCGTTCTTTCTCCATCTCTCCACTATTCTTAGGAAATCATCATCTTTTATATTGATGCATTTGAAAATTACGCGCCAGACATTTGCTCCGGTCATTCCTTTGAACAGTGATTCCATCCTTTGTATGAGAGCTGCTGCCATTTCTAAGTGTAAATTGTCCTTTTGACATTATTTGATATGAAGTTCAAATTTCCTCAGTTTCTTAAAATACATTTCTAGTGACAAAATGCTTCCCTTGGTAAATACCATATAGCTGTAACTGCCTTTTTGTATATTTTGTCACCTCCATCAGATAATTTTCAGTTCGTTTGGCTTTGAATTAGACAAAATTCGTCCAGTACCACATTACACTGAAAGCTTTCAGAGAATATGGAAGAACTCTTAGTATTCTCCAAGCCGAGCTAAAGCTTGATTCTCGTCGGAGGGGAGTGTCCATGGCACACCAATTTACAAAATAGCTAGCAATGCAGTTTTTTGAATATGGATCTCGCTCTCTCTGCATTGAATGATGCTACTGGAACGCGTTTAATTGCTTGACAAAGCATCTTTAATCTTGCATCAAAATTGAAAAATGATTAAAAAGAATGAAAAACAGGTTTCTTTATCCCTCAAAAGCATTCAACCAGTTGCATAAAATGAGGAGTTATACTAAATGATTGCAATCGAGGCCGTTGGCGGCCGTTGTCAAAAATGATGACATTGATTGAGTTGGTCATTGACATAAGAGAGAATGAATTCCAAATAGCTGTATTCCATGTGAGGGAATTTTTATGGTAGAGAAAACGTGAAAGATTGTCACGTTTTCCAACTGCAATAGCTACGACAGGTAGAAGTCTTTAAAAGTGAGATAATATTTGGATTGTTACGATGAGTTACTCATTTTTCTTGAAGGTAGTCAGAATTTAAATGGGGAATCCTGCCATGATCCCATAAAAGATGAAGCTTAAAGCAAAAAGACGGTGATTGCTCTGGCCAATTACTATGCTTTATCAAGATACTTCAATTATTTCTAAACACATTCAAAAGTTGTGCATAGTTTGACTGCCTGCAATTTTCTCCATGATGCCAACAGTAAACTCCTATTCAGCAGAAGTGATCTTTCAAGTGAGACTTGTTGTTTCCCTCTACGGCATTCTTTATTGTTCTTTGAATTGACTTACTCTCGAGTTAAACACTTTTTTAAACTGTTTATTTCATTATTTCACGCCTTATCAGCTAGCTACACCAGTTGAATTTTGATGGACATGTCAAGTTTAGATAAGGTGATTTCAATAGGATCACAATTAGCTAAGATGCCATTCATGGTCTCCTATGGCCGCACAGGACCCTCCAAAACAAGCCCTTTCCAGCTGAACAATTTTGCCACGTTGAATGTCTGATGATCTTCTAGCCAGACACTGCATTTACAATGTTTACATCTTCAAAAGCCACGCATGAGCACTGCTTTCCGGCTTATTTGTAGAATTATAAATGGCAAGAAAGCTTACCTGTGAATGAGCACCCTTACCTCTGATCCTTTTCTTAACCTTGTAGTGAACAACCACACTCCCACAGGTACTCTCTTTCTAGAAGGGACAATGCCCATTTAGCATTTGCTATAACCCCTATTGTACATCTGTGTTTTTCAAAGTGCACCGTAGAATGCAGAGATCTTGCTCGATAAAAACATGCTATGCTTTTCTTTAAAAGGATTAAAAATTGAAGATTTTGAGCTAGTAATGTTGAAAAAGATCAATGCACCAATCGTTTACCGTTCATAGTTGATAAGGGAGGCATTATGTGCGCAGAAAGACCAGCGCATGATGCAGGACATCCTTGACTATCTGCAATTATCAAGACAAATGCGCATTACCTGCAACCTATCAGGCTATAGCCAGAAGCATTGTCTCGACTAGATTTGAGAAAGAAATTGCAAACAGCTCAAACTTTGAAATAAACTAACTAAGGGAGAGAAGAAGAAAGCGAGACCATTGGTCCTTAAAAAGGAACGTTTGCTTGGGTAGAGCACCCATTACGAGGCATACTAACATCATGACACTCCCTTCATACTGAAGTTGAATGGAAATTCACATTGCTTTCGTGCATAAACCTAATTTGTATATAAAAACACAGGAGATGTGAATGGGAAGATGTCATATTCCATTTCCTTAAGCTTTTTCTTGGACTTTATTTCCAATATTCTTTTATAATACTATTTTAGTGAACTGCATGATACACCTGCCGTGCTCTTTCGCTATTATCCTTCAGATGGACACGTCTTCGTCACGTGTATTAGCCTTTGAATGTCACTGCCACCTTAATCAGCTTTCGATATTCAAGTTTTTACACTACTTTTCAGATTGAACTAATTGTACCCCTCAACTGCAAGATGATATGAACGCGTGCCTTCTAAGTAGATACCTTGCAAACTAACGTACTTTTTGTCTCCTTCGTAAAATGAATCGTCGCTCCTTCATCACATATGTAGGCAAGCAGCAGTACACGTGCAGAGATTAGATTGCTCCAGGTATAAGCCTTTGAACCATCATTGACAGAGAGAGGCTTTTAAATCATCTTGAGCCCACGCGCACACATTAACCTACTGGCACAATGGAGAAGTTAGCTTCTACAGCAGCTTAAAAGCTACATAAAACTCTATGATTATAACCCCTTGCTATTTCACATTCGAAATTTATCAATAAATCTACTTTAATTTGACCACGTATCCCTGTTTAGTGGTTTGGTGGTACTTGATGGATCCTCAAAAAAATTTTCATGGTTTTAGCACAGTAATTTTTCAAAATTAAAATGTTGATCAGTTACCCTCTGTATCCATCTTTCACAATCAAGATTGTAAAAATGTCACTTGAAGGCCATCATACTAGTCTTTCAAAAGAAGCTTTTTTCCAAAGAAGATGCACATAGTGAAGGCATCTTTAGTGAACTCGCCGTTGCATTATTTGGTCGGATTTCTTTATGCTGGGAATTTCAGACTGCTAGAGATTCTTCCCACGTAATCAATATGCCCTGCATTGATGCGAAGTTACTGCATGCAAAAACTGCTCTTTGGAATGAAAAGCAAAGGGTCTGCAGGCAATTGGATTAATTCATTCTACTTTTTCTATCAGCTCTTGAACTTATCTTTTTTATTACAGAAAGCAATGCATTATGCACGGATTTCTTGTTCATATCCTGGTACTTTTCTATTCAGAATGAAATTTGTTTCAACAATTTTTGAGCTCTAAGTGGCTGCATTTTGCAATCCTGCATCTATAAATCAGCTTATATTACATAAGCCATCATAGCTTGCATTCTACTGGATGGATTAATCAATCCCCGTCTTTTATTCTTCATTGCGCTCTAAATCAAAATTGGACAAGTCTCCCTGCAGGTTGATTGTGCTAATCGAGATCGAGCTAGCACTCAACCACCTGCAAGGCCGGAGTCCCAGAAATTAAACAGATTGAATATTGAATGCTTATGAGATTCTTTCACAATACTGGTTTCCTTAGCAATATCTTTGCAATCTCGCTCAATCTCTGTCTGATAAATAATTAATGTCCAAGCGGCTCTTGATTTAGAGGCCTGGGAAACTAGTTTCTTATATTGAATGCCCACCCCCTCACCACATCCGCGTGCATACCAGACCATTGACCCCCGCTTAGAGTATAATAACAGGGTTGGCGATGAGATTTAAGGGTAAAAAGCAAAGAAGGACACGACAAGTACTCATCAAGAAGAGACTGAGAATTCGAGACTTGATAGCTGAATAGAGTGAGTGAAAAGATTCATCAATCCCCTTTATAACAATGCCTTCATTTCATCTTAAGCATTCAGCATCTATAAATAGCTATAGCGTCCTTTCGACGCAGTAAGGACACAGTATGGTATTTTTGTAGTAGGCCGCTTGTTGGTTTTGAACACTACTGGGGGCTAGCTTGCTTTATCCATGAAGCTGGTCAAAGATCTTCAACTAGAGAATTTAATGCAGTTGTTTTTTCTGTAATGGGAAATGTGACACCAATAGAGGGCAGCAGATCTCAGTTTAACAAACTAAAACTACATTATTAAAAGAGACACTTGCGGTTAAAAGATTACTAATACTCCATTACATCCGTTGCTTACTGGAAGATGGAGATGTGGCCCAAGCTAACCCTACATTTTTCGAATGTTAAGAAGTCTTACGGCTCTTTAGAAAGTTTTCCAAAGAAACTTGATAAAGATTCCCGCAGTACTAGACAACTCTTTGCAGATTCAATGCACTTAACCTAAGCATGCACTTAACCTAAGCAAATTATTAGCAAATAAAGAAACCGTATGTCAAGCACAGTTCAAATGGAAGTAGAATTCTTAAGAATAGCCAAAGCTGTGTTGGTTTTACGTGTTCTATGCCCATGAATAAAGAAGAGAGTGTCAAATTCTAATTGAGATGGTTGCGTTTCAGAGCATAAGAATGCATCACAGCTGTAGATTCTATCATTGTTTTGCTTCGATGAATTTTCCACCATTATACATAAATATTTATATATCTATTTTTATATACTGTATATGTATATATAGGTATACATTTTATATGAATAATGGTAGACAATTTAATGATATATGTCTGACATTTATCTGATACATATATGATGTACAGGTCTGCCTGACTAAAGGAAGGAACAGGTTTGTCATATGGTCATTGAGGATCTAAGGATGAGTCCTGTTGCATTGTTGGTTTTTTTCTGATTCTAAGTTTTGCAAAACTTTTAAAGCAAAAGAAACTTCTTGCTGCACTCTTGAATTTCCAAATTTGTTGAAATTTAGTCCATTGCTCTGTTTATGAACTTCAGCTTACTTAAACAGTTTTGCAAAGAAAAAAGTTGGTTCAACCATGCGTCCCATAAGACTTTGAATAGAGATCTCACTTCGCATTTAATTACAATTACATTTCATACAATCCCATAACATTTATTTGCTATCTGATCATTTGTGTGCATCAATGTTGGCATTCTGTCTTCTGGCATAAACATGCAAATTTCTAGCCATCAACATTGTTAAGTAGATGATGCTGTTAGCATCTTTTTGTTAACTATTTTCGATCCTTTTATGACGCTCCTTTTTGGCTGTGATTATCCAGGATTTCGTTTCCAAGTAACAACAAATACCAGAAGTTTATACTGTCTTTTGCATTATCATCGTTGTCATCATCAGCTACGACAAATTTTTTTTGAAAAAACTTCAGTTCATTAAGCATAGTTAAATTCTACAATTTTGTACCTCTCTAGTAACAGGTAATGTAGAATAGGCTATCTGCTTCAAATAAAATAGTAAGGAATATTAACAGCGAAAAACTGTTGAAAGGAATGCAAGATAATAGAAAGAAAAGTTGATTAATATAATTAACAATCTAATGACTTAATCCACATTAGGCTACATTTTCTTCCCTCTACAGAATACGTGATTTGTACACCTAATAGCAATATTCACGAATTTCTTTGAAATGGAGTTTTGGGAGTCTTGGTCTCAATCAAAATCCTTAAAAATTGAAAGAAGTGAATCGAAAGATATATTACCAATAATGATAATGGCGACAATCACTATCATAATCATAATCTGGCTTACAAAAAGAGGGCTGATACCGATGAACCTTAGATAATCAATTTCCATCTGTACATCTCCATTTTAAGATGTTCTGGGTGTTAACCAATGTCAAATGAAGGCATTTAGAATTATAGTTGTGCTCTTTTCAATCCATCTAAAACTTTCATGAATCCGTTAAGATATCTATATGGTAACGTCAAGGCAATACAGCTAGTTTTCTGTTCAGCTTACCATTGTTGTGTATAATTCATGAAATCTTTTTGCGTACACTTCTTGCTTAAGTGTTGCAAAAAAGCAGTTTTGGTTGAATCGTTGAAAGAAGCGCTTTCCATGCACTGTATATTGCATAAAGATTACTATTTTCTTGAGTGAAAGATAGTTGAAATAGCAGGAAGTACTGTCCTGGGAGTAACAGGCCCTGTGAATCGCTCCTGCAGATCTCTTGGCACCGTCTACTTATCCACTCAATAGTAATTGCTTGCTTAAGCTGCAGCTGGTGATGACATACTGCTATACAGAGTTTTTGTGTGTGTTAGAAAACAGATAGTAAAAATTTGAATGGCTAGAGAACAGTGCTGACAAGATTAAATCTGATAAACATTATCAGCAAGGAGATCGCTTGTTTAGTTAATTTGCCAATGTACAGAATATACAATGTGGGGATCTTGTATTCAAATTTTTGAACAAGACTGTCCAAATGTATTCTATAACCTTATTGAGAAAGTTGGTCATAAAAATCCATAAGCTTCAGGGGATATAACTTGAAAATTCCAAAAGTTAAACTTGAAAGCGCAAAAAGAGGACTGCTTTTTAGTAGCGTAAAGATCTATAATACCTTACAGATGCACTTGACGAAGGAAAAGCTCTATCTTCTGTTTAAACAAGGACTTTAAGAGATTTCCATTAGTTGATTTTCTTCTTAACTTTTATTGATTTAATCTTTACATCTTTGATGGACTGTAGGCTTTTGAGTTCTTAAAACTTTAATTTTTTCCTATTTTCTTTTTTACAGGGCCTTTCTTGATAGCAACTAACATTAAGTAGCTGACTGAATTACCCTATATAAGAAAATGCATGATTGAACGTTAATGTAGCACGTACTTGGTGACCCCATATTAGAAAGTTGCGATTTAGGATAGTGTCTCCTTTAGACGGTACTCCTCAACGCCGCCTTTATAGAGTTTGTTGAGTGGAACATAATTGAAACGAGGCTCTGAAAATGTGAAATAGATAAGGGGTTGCTAGGAATAACTGTGCAAACCTGTCTGCATGTCTATGATGGTTAGGTACAAGTATTCTAGGTATATTTATGATACATGAAAATGGACATGTTTAAGAGAAAACCACAACAAGCTTTCTCATGGAGAATTCTTATATTATTAATGTGAGAAAAAGGGAGGCAAAAACTGCAGGAAAGTCATTGAAAAAGCAATTTTAATCAAAGCAATATTAACTTTCTCACGAGCAAACGAAGAACCTGTGTGGGAAAGAATACTTACAAGGTATTTCATGAATCCTATTTAAGAATAAACATCAACTTTGAACAAATTCTACCTGCTCTCTCATGGCCACCCGCTTTTCGATCAATTGCACTTAATCGTATCAAGAACAGGCCACTCATTATATCTCACTGATCTCCGAGGTCTTATAATAACACTGATCTTCGTCAATCAACCTCCCATCCATCTGCATGGCTGGAAACTGAAGAGGAAGTAACAGCACCTACCACATGAGGGCATCCAAAGAATTAATATCACTGAGAATTTTGCGCTTAAGTCAAGGCACAAATTAAGTTGATTGCCTTCTACTGTATGCTTCATATCAAATGCCTTTTCATGATCACATGCGTGCTTTTTAGCGAGCTTTCTGGTTTAGTAAAACAAAATCTAGTTAAGATACCCAACATACAGCTATATCACCAGTCTTGGTACTTGGCATCCATTTTTGTGCATCTTATGTTATCAGGAACTCAGCTTGGATTCTTTTTGGATAACCTAATCTTGAGATTTAAAGTATTCAATTTTCTATTCAAAAATGCAAGAAAAGTTGTAAAAACATATGATGTAAGTGTCAAAGACTATTTTCCTTGTGAGGGGGAAAGACGTGAAAACGCTCTTTCTTCCTAAAACAATCGAGCAATCTAAAAGACGGGGGTGACATGTGTTTGACCAATAAATGGACACGATGAATATTGCACAGAATTTAGTACCATGGCTTATCGCTTAAGATAGTCATGCCAGATAATTAGATAATTTTTTTTGATATTCAGCCGTTTGTTTATTCCATTGCAAGAATTGGATAGATCGACCTCAAAATATAGAGTCACTGCTAATCAAGTAATTTGCTGTTACAGAAAATTGGCAACGATGAATAGCATTCTGTATTTGCTAGCTTTGGTAATAGCAATATACTTCGCGGCTCCAGTGAGAACACAAGATCCATGGGCAGATATGGGCGTGACCTGTGATCTAGAGACAGCAATGGTAACCATCAAAGGAGAAAATGGATGCAGTAAAAGTGGTAAAACATGCAATTCTAAAATTAATCTTAACATTTGGATCATTATGTTCCGTACAAAATAGTTGACTGTACTTGTTTGGGGAATTTATGAATCTACTGCTGATCAAAATGATTATTGCAGGAATGGCTCAAAATTTTGCACCTGAGTTCACTTGTAAATATGAACAAGCATTCTGGGATAATTAAGACTGGACATGAGACGGAATATTCACAGTTGTTATGGAGTGGTTATTTTCTTAGACTGCACTCATAAGAGGCTAAATAGTGGAAACAAGTGTACTACCAGACGATAACTATTCATTTATTGTGGCGAATATTGTCGTCACGAAAGCTCTTGCTTAGACTCAATCTATGTAGGATAGCTCAGTGGTTATATTCTTGTCTATTTATCCTATTGTCAGGGTTCGAATCCACCCTTAATTTAAGTCAATTAGAGTGAGGAGAGTCGTTAGGTCTTTGTTATTCCAGACGTGGAAATCACGAGGTACGGTTACATCGAGAGTAAAGACCTGGCCACCACACACTTAAAAAGGCTTGTAAATAAGCAACCTTCGCGTGCTAGGTAGAAGTCATAAAAAATCCTAACAGAGTAATGAAATGTAGTATTTGCGATTTTAACTCTATGTAAAGTTCGTGCAAATCCTTCTCCAGATGTCAAAGTAAAATACTGCAGAGGCACGTGCCGATCTGGAAGCATATTCCAATTTGAGTATCCATACTTCAAAGTGGCCTGTAATTGCTGCAAGGCATTGAAGAGTGTGACACGGCCAGTATTGCTGTCTTGTCCAGGTGGATCGTACAAAGTCAAGTGGATCAAGTACGCAGCAAAGTGTGGTTGTCAAAAATGTGGCTAAGTAATTGAAACTACGGTATGCAGCCAGCATTAAAGCATCGAAGGACAAGACGCGTGGTGATTGCATGCTGTATTCAATGAGGATTAAATTATTGCTGTTACATTAATTGAATAAAGTTTGACAAAAGCGAGATTTTCTTACTTGCTCATTGTTTCCCAGGTCGTTCCTTCGCCACTTTCCCCAGCACAATTGATTTTGCCATTTCATAGGTTCATGAAATTCTACATCGTGCTTTTTTAAAAGAAATATCCCGCTCAGTACGGTCACTAGTAAAAAGAAGGAGCTTTGTATGAAAGCATCTACTATTCATCACCGAACAACAATCATCATCTAGATTGTCACCCTTAAACATTATAGGTGATGCTTCTAATATTTCTCGCTTTCACTTTGTCGTCATCAATCCGTATTCTAGATGCACAAATCTGCCTGCCATTGAAAGATTTTGTGAAATGTTCAATATAGAAATTGAGTCTTAAAATTGTAAAAAGAGGTTTTTCCGGTAGACGGGCGAGAAGTTCAGAAAAAATAGCACCCTGAAAATACCTCATAACATAATGAAACGTCTGCATTTGTATTTCAAGGGCTATTTCCTTTTGCAAACACATGGGAAATCAGCTATTTCTTAATTCAGTTAGGCAGTTGGGGATTTTAAACTGAGAAATCGCAATTCATATAACTACATTGAATTGCTTTTAATATCAGGTTTCCAGTGACAGATGCAAACCTAATATGTAGCTTGATGAAGGGGAGAGTGCGTAACAGATGAAGAAAGTCATGTAACGTGAACTGAAAGACAATGTTGCATACAGTATTGGAATGCATCGTTCGATGCCAATTGCATTTGGTAGTTTACATGCCATCGTCTAATGCTAAATTCAATAATCATTGAAATAAATCTGACATCTTTCTTATATACAGTCTACTCTCGCTATCTCCAATGCCGCCGACGGAATGTATTCTAATGGCTGCTTGTCACTCACTCTGTAAAGCTTGGTATAGAAATTATAGCCGTTAACTTCCTATCTCGAATTTTTCACTACCTCGAACAAAATTTCCCTCCCTTGAAGAAGACCCCGGTTACCTCGAGACGTATGACATAGAAAGACTTCCAATATTCTGTTATTACTGAAATGGAAGTTCATTTCTTTAAATTGAGATAAGCTTAGGTTGTCAAGCAAGAATTAGTTTGCAAGGAGTTTGTTTTCCCAAGCTGTTTCTTACTTTTACTCGACTATCATCTACCACACAGGCAATTGATTCTCCATGCAATGAATATGCCTGTGTCTGCATAATTTTGGCATCTTCAGCATTAAGAAGTTAGATATAATGGGAAGGAAAAGGATGCAGCTGAAGTAGTTATTGATAAAGTTGCGATGAAGCCATCGACTGGCGATGGGAGAAATGCTATTACATACATACATAGTCATACATACATACATATCATGATTAATATACTTACAAAAAAATGCTTTAAAAATAGACGTAGTCATTGTTTCTTTGGTTGATAATTGATGAATGTCCAAAGGATAAACTATTTAAAATTCTACAGTTTTTAGAAAGTTCCCATTTAAAAGCAGAATATGATGAGGTAGTTTTAACGTTCGTTGGAAGTACATTCCATACGATTGCTGCTCTGTGCTTAAAGCTTGATCTTCCTATTTCTGTTTTTGGTCTTGAAACTTGTAGTTGTTCCATATCCCTCATGCTTCTTGATGATGTTTTCGTTGCATTAATTCATTCAGAATGCTAGGTCCTCTATTGTTATAGATCTGATGTGTTAGGCATGCAATACGCCTTTTGTATATATACTCAATCGATTTCCAGTTTACGGAATCCAGGACTTTATCCTCAGGAGCATTCTTTGGTAACTTATGAATAACTAATAACTTATAAATCTCGTCTTTTCCCAATGTCTGCTTTCCCGAAAAGCAATGAGAAAAAGAGATTTAATTACATTCAGCCTTCGTCACTTGTAGATAAATGATAATAACAATGATGAATTAACAAAATGGCGATATGTTAGAATTAAAAAAAGTGCCTATTGACAAGCTCAAAGAAGATGAATCTTTGCATAACTGCTTAAAAAGTTTTATGATGGCGTCTGTTTTGCAGAAGCTGACAGTTCGTTCCAATTTCTGCTCTCCTGGAAGTGAATCCATTTTCCCATCAATTTGTCATTGCAAAGACATTCTAAGATCACATTGAGTATTTCTTAGAACTCGCGAAGAGCGATGAAAGTTGCGGGTGAGCGGATTTTTAGATAAAACGGGGCAAGGTCATTTATACGTCATGACAGCTACTTCAATATCTATGAAATGTTGGGCAGATTTAAATAAAGATTCGAGAGCCGTGGTTTACTGGAGAATCAAATTGGCAAGTATTTTGTGTAGTTCATCTAATTTTGCTGCACCATAGCAGCTCCAAGCTGCAAGTAGCATCTACACTAACATATTACTTCTTGAAAGTTGCTATGGAAAACATCTGTAACTTTAATACAGAGGGCCAAATGTACGCGGAACCTTTTTCTAACAGTATTAACATGCTTTTCAAAGTTATAGAATACATAGAAAGTGACTAATTCATGATTGCGTTGGGCAAATCATTCATGTAGACAAGAAACAACAGTGGAACGAGACAGGTGCCTTGTGGCACTCTACATGCAATACATTCTATCGTTTGCATCTGAGAGTCCTTCTCATTTAATCTACAAAACTGCTTCTTTTTGATGTTATCAATTAAGCTAACGAAACTCTTCGTTTTGAATTCCATGATAATTAACCATATTACAAGGGAGTAAGTGATTGACAGTATCGGAAACCTTCTATGGGTCTGCAAATACGACAACAAGCAGTTCACTGTCATCTGGATTGACTTGGTGGCAAAAGACTATCATAGTTAAGATAGCTGCACAATAGCGTGTAGATACGGATCTAAAAATAAATTATCGAGTTGACGCAAAGGCTTATGGTATTGGTTTGAGGACAAACACAAGCAGCAATGGCGGCTAGCGATCTTACCTCAGCAATGACAAAGGGAGCTACGACGCAACGTTGTTGGGAAAAATGGGAAAATGTTATAGGCATCGGACGAAAATATCCACCTGAGATTGAATTTATACGGTTTCCAAAGTCAGGAAGATAAAGGATGCGAAGACGGAATGGGAAAAGGGAGAGGAGAAATGAAAAACTGAGAAACGTTTAAAACGGAGTCATGCATTAGGAAGAAGATACCTTGCATTATGTGAAAAAGATGATGTTAAAAAGGCACTTGAATACATTCTATTCACTTTATTAGCAATCAAGGCTCAACAGAAGAATAGCCTGATCCTATTTTACCTGCATGGATAGGGGATAATTTAGTTAGAAAATTAAAAAGTGGAAGCCTCCAGCAGAGTTATTTTGCCTAGAGCAGCTAAGAAAATGCAACTCTTTAGGCCAAATTTAGAGTTTAATGATTATGAAGATAAGCAATTTAAAGATACGGGTGACAATGAAAAGAAGGGCAATGTTTCAAATGAAGATTCTGCCCCTTTCAGTTGAAGTATTTTAATTGCAAGGCTTGAAAAACCTACACAAACACAATTAGATAATCACCTTTAGGCTGCTAGGATAAATAACACAGGCCAACAAAAAATTTTTTTTTCTGCCCCTTTGTTACAAATAGATATTTCTATATAATTTTGATGTGCTGAATTCAAAAATCGCATCAGATTTCCACTATCACATCTAGCTACTGAAATAAATTGCAACAAAATTTCTTTAAGGAATGTCAGTCTTGGGAAATATCAGAATAGAGTTATGCAACCAAGAAACTTTTCCAATAATATTTAGGTATTTCTATGCCAAGAATACATATTGCAATAAGCATTGCAAAGTAAACGAGCACCAAATCAATTGTACAATAGTAATGCTGGTATGAATTCAATGAAGAAATAACTTTCTTTTGCTAGACTTTCTTCGATGGCAAACAGCAACACAATCTCTATCCAAACTCCAACAGTAACCTGCCATCATGTGCTGGTCCCATCTACCTTGATACCGCTTCTCTATCGTTTTAATATCTTAATGAAACCTTTTTCCCTGTTCATCACTAACGTCTCCGAGGTTTTCAGGAAATCTGTCGAGATGGCTATGCAAGAAATGCAATTTTATACTCATGTTACACCCAAGTGCATGAAAGCTTTTGATTAAATTGTCGACCAGAGTAATGTAATCACCCTGCTTCCTATTACCCAAGAAATTTATGACAACACTAAAAAATGCTTTCCATGCATTTGCATCACATCATTCATAGATAAAATAAAATTAGGGTCCTTGATCAGTTTTCTAATTTGAGGTCCATCAAATATCACTTCTTTGATTTTTTCTTCGCTTACGCTTGGAAAGGCAGCTTTGATGTACTGGAAACAGTTTCCTTCCTTGCACAAGGCTTTAACAAATTGCTTGATAAGACCTAGTTTCATGTGAAGTGGTGGTGATACTATCTTTCTCCTGTCAATGTGATGTTTTATCTCCCACATTTATTTCCTTTCTAATTGGCCACTCCTTCAGCACCCAATGCTTTTGCCTGGCTCTGCTATCCCAAAGACACAGAAAGCATGGATACTTTGTGTAGCCACTCTGTTGACCAAGAGGAAGACAAACCATTTTTAGATCAAGCTATATGATCCATTGATGTTCAGTACAGCTAATCAGCTCCAGAACAACTTTGATGCTGTCATATGTCTCCTTTGCTATAACCGAATGAGCAATGGGGATTGAACCATACATATTTACGTTGTGTGAAAGCACACGCTTTAAGCTTTGCTTGGAACTATCAATGAAGAGCCTCCAATGTTCTGGAATATACTGGTCTATTCCCATTTCATTAAGAAGACCTGGGATATTATTGCAGTACACAGAGTTTCCTTTATTTTCGAAATATTGCAAGAACTTGCTCTCTCTAGTCCTATAGAAGGAAATCCTTGTTCCTGAAAGTAGGAGGTTTTTTCTTTAAGCCTAGAAGCTAGAAGCTCAGATGATTCTTTTGAAAGGGAAAGATCTCGTACAAAGTCATTCAATTTTGATTGCGAGAAGAGTTGTGGAGGTTCTGCTTCCACTACATAGTCTTCATCTTTGCAATCAAAATTTCTAGCTGATTCAACCATTGGGGCATCATAATCGTCGTTGTCTACCATGTAAAGATCCGGGAGATTTTTGAAAACAGGTACAGGGAAATTGGACAATGCTGCACTGGTCTTATGGCTGATTTTAAACTTGGAAACAAATGTTTGGCATTAAATCCTTTTGTTTCAGCAATGCAAAAATATCAGTCACTTATGTGGTTCTGAGGCTCTCTCCATATTATAGGTATTCCAAAAGCAAGTCCCTTTCGTTTCCCCAGTGACAAGCTCCTAAGATTTGCTATATATGTTTTACAAACAATATAGGGTGCCCAAGACTTCTCTTGATCTCCTAATTTCATTTTGAAATAGGCAAAGTAGAGCTTCTTTACAAAGTCAGTAATCTTTCGTCTTTGCTTCGGTAGAGTATACGATCCACAAATGTAACAAAACTGATCAACATCATTGATGCATTTTCTTCTTTGTGAAGCCATGAAATTTGAACGATCTGGTATACACCACAAACCTAAGAAACTTCAAGCATATGTCAAATTTGCGGAGTTGCACAGTACAACAAGTTCTGGTTTGACTAAAAGCACAAAATGTTTCCTCAAGCCTGGGCAATGTTTTCTAAAAATTGAGCAACAGTCAAAATATAGAATTCACTGTATCAAAATATCTTGATGTGATGGGCTAAAATAGAGGCCATATTTTTTAATTCAGCATATCAACATTATCCAGAAACACCTGTTCCCTTTAAAGGGGCAAACAATTATTGGCCTGTGTAATCTAACTTTACGGAATGAAATAAGCACCAGCAGTAGTAGAATTACAGATCCTGCTTCACATAAGTATGAGAGTTGCATGAACAGGAATGTTATTCCTAGATCAAAGAAACATTCAAAATATTTCATTAGCCTTTCACCATAGCATTTTTGGAGCTTGTATGAGTTTTTAGGTCCATTAAAGTTGCGTTTTAGGTATTGGGGAAAGATTACTGGTAGAAACTTCAAACTCACGATTTCAGAACAACATTATACATTTAGGATTGCGCCGTGGATTTAATATTTTCACAACTGCTCAATTTTTTCAAAGTCACCGAGTACCTTATTCCAACAACGTGGATCATGCTTCGATTTCGTTATTTCAAGTTGTGGAAATAAAGGGAGGTTTAACAGAAGCGAATCCTTCACCCTTTTGGATCAATGCATTTGTTCCCTTCCTGTTAACTCCATGACACTCCAGCCACCTTCTCGGCTCCTCGAAACGCATCTTCTAGATCCTTATTCAAGGAAACACCAGGGATATCTGAATCGTCTAACTTCAGTAACGCGTTGTTTGCCATGTTGTTAGACATCCAAGTGACTTTGTCCGCAAGCCAATCCAAAAGCCTTAGCGTGTGGCATTCCTGCATAATTATGACGTAGTGGTATCCACATGCTATTGATCGAATGCAAGTTCGTGGAAAAGTTTTGAAAGGATCATTTTTCTTTTTTTTTTTAGTGGGTTATGTTGAGGAAAGGCCATGGTGACCTATACAAAGCCCCAACAAAGGAAGAAAGAAGAAAGCGAGCAGCTAAGAGGATAGAGAGATAAGATCAAGTTTATTTACATTAGATTTGAAAGATGGCAAGTTGTAGGACTCAGGAAAGCAAGAAGAAGGCAAGACGTTCCATAAGTTGCATGTTCTTGGGATGAATGATGATTTGTGAGATAGAGTTCGTGGATTAGGCAGTGAAACTTGGAAAGGGTGTGAATGAGTTGAGCTTCTGGTGGTCCTGACACGCCTCAGAGGAACTGGAATAATATCCCTGATCTCCTGAGAACAATGTCCGTTAAAGTATCTGTAAAAGATGGAAAGATCTCCAACTAAACGACAATGGGAAAGAGGTTGGAGCGATTTGGTGAGGTTAGGATTATTGATGAGACGAATGGCTTTGGACTGGACTTTGTCGAGAAGACAGAGAGTGGATTTTGGAGCACCGCCCCACACGTGGGAGCAGTACTCTAAAGAAGGACGGATTTGGGACTTGTATATAGATAGAAGGTGAGAAGATGAGAAAAACCCGCGGGCTCTGGCGAGGAAACCGAGCTTTTGAGATGCATGTTTAGCAAGGGAATGGATGTGAGTTTTCCAAGTGAGATTAGATGAAAGAGAAAGACCAAGTTGTGTGAAAGAAGCTGAAGTGTCCAGTTCATTGCCATTCGTGAGGACAGGTGGAGAGTTTTGATTACGTTTGCGTGAAATGACAGCTTGTTTCGTCTTGCTTTGGTTGAACGAAACTAGGTTGTCTTTACCCCACTTCTCAATAACTGTCAGATCATTGGAGAGAAGCGAGGCTGAAATGTTTCCGTGGAGTTGGATATCGGTGGAAGCATGGTCATTTGGATTGAATGAAAATGAAGAACTTAGGAAGGTATCATCAGCAAAGGAATGAATGCTAGAAGACGTGGAGGTGAGCAGGTCATTGATGAAGAGGATGAAGAGTACAGGGGAGATGACAGAGACCTGGGGTACACCAGCATTGATAGAGTGAAGATTGGAGAGGAAGCCGTCCACTCTGACGGCAATTGACCTATCAGAGAGGAAACTACCAATCCATTTAATGAGAGTGTGATAGAGACCAAACATCGGTAGTTTAGCGAGAAGACCTTTGTGCCAGACGCGATCAAAGGCCTTGGAGATATCGAGAGAGATTACTGTGCTCTCACCACTGGATTCTAGAGCAGAGGATCATTGGTAAGAATGAGATCGGACTGTCGTTAGGTATTTTAATTGTTTGTATGTCTTTGAAAATCAGTTTGCCCCTGCGATTTTCAACGCTTCTGAAATTTTTCTATTCACGATTGAGGCAAATTTTCACAAAACGCTACAGCCAGAGGTTTCGCAATTGCCAAACGTTTTCTGGCTTTAAGTTTATCCATATTCTTTTTTATGCGAGTGGATGAAGTTTCTTTGAATTGGGAACTTGACCCAATCTGTATTTACCATGTATTTGCCGTTAATCAACTCGAATACCTTTCACCAAATCTTTCCCTATTGAACAAAAGTAATCATTTTTTGAGTTGGTAATGCCATCATCTGAATGCCTCAATCCCGTTTACATTTAAATTCTTAATGTTAGTAGATTTAGATCTTCTGTTTCAGAGCTGGTTAAAACTTTTCTATATTCTTTAATATTGCCTTACGTGGTGATTATCTTTAAAGAGAAATGTTTTTTAAGGAGCTGGTTAATTGAAGTAGCTCGTTATCTGAGATTTGTACGCGTTCATTAGTGTTACTGACCTATTTTTGGTAGCAACCTTCATTACATTGTCCCTATAGTGACTATGATTTTTAAGCATGGTTGAGATCCAGCGACAAAATTTCTCAGATGCCCAGATATTTCACTGTATGGAACATGCTTACTGTTGTGTTATACTTTCAAATTGATATTTTATATTTATATACCCAAGGGACTTTCGTCATGGGTGCTTTGGCGTAAACAACTTAAAGGTATAAATTAGACGGGCTCAAGGGCGTAAAGGAAGATTGAGAATTGTTGGCTTATAGTACAGGCGTATTTTCTGTGTCTCCTCTCAACTAACTCAACATGGTGACAGAAGTGGGATCCGAACCCACGCCACCGAAGTGACTGGTGTTGTTGACAACATGGTGACAGAAGTGTAACGAGCCTCAAAGCGACATTCTGGAAGTGAGCTTGGAAAGCTACAGTTGGGGAAGAGCGGTCGTAAGACTACGGTCGAAGACTTACAGGCGCCGCGGCTGTGAGCTCGAATGGCAACATTTCAGGTTACACCTCCAGAGAGGTTCTCGTTCAAGCCCGAAGAATGGTCGAAGTGGATCAGAAGATTTGAACGCTTCAGACTAGCGTCAGAGCTGAACAAGAAAGACGAAGAAAGTCAAGTGAATACGCTTATCTATTCCATGGGAGATGAAGCGGACGATATTTTACAATCATTTGTAATGAGTGCAGATGACAAAAAAAAGTACAACGCAGTAAAGAGTAAGTTTGAGGAGCACTTCATAATCAAACGCAACGTGATATTCGAGCGTGCTCGCTTCAACATGCGTGTACAAACGGAAGGTGAGTCTGTTGATAACTTCATAACTGATTTGTATGCCCTTGCAGAATTCTGCAACTTCGGCGTTTTACGCGACGAATTAATCCGAGATAGGATTGTGGTTGGAATAAGGGACAAAGCCTTATCCGAGCGACTCCAACTGGAGGCAGATTTGACCCTGACAAAGGCAGTTAACCTGGTTCGCCAGAAGGAAGTTGTCCGCAAACAACAACACTTGATGACCAATTCACTTTTCACATCGCCCGAAATTGACGTCCTGAAAGATGTAAAGCACGCAAGGCAGAGATCAAATCAGCAGAAAGCCATGAGAGGGGAAAAACAATCACGAGCAACTTATAGAGAACAAATTTCTACGAAGCCAGATGCAAAGAAATGTGACAGATGTTTCGGTCCTCTCCATAAAAGAATTCACTGTCCGGCACGAAATTCACAATGCCATTCATGTGGAAAAACGGGACACTGGAAAAAGGCTTGCAGAAGTAAAAGAGTCCGTGAAATCTCGGGTGAGATCTTTCCAATTTATTCTGCTGATAATGATAGCAATCTATTTCTGGGTGAAGTGCACATCAATGTGATGAAAAGTGGTTCTCCTCGTGATTTGCCTTGGCAGGCAGAGGTTTGCTTGAACCAAAATAAGCTGCAATTCAAACTGGATTCAGGGGCAGATGTCTCTGTGATTCCTCTTTCACTTTATGAAAGGCTTGCTGAAAAGCAAAGTTTGAAATTGGAGCCAACAAATAAAATATTATTAGGGCCATGTAATTATAAAATCAAATGTTCAGGAAAATTCCTAGGAAATTTAAGCACAGACAGCAGGTCTCTACAAGAAGAAATTTATGTTGTAAAAGGTCTTCAAACACCTTTGCTAGGAAGAATGGCTAGTTCTCAGCTAAAATTAATTCAAAAGGTTGAAAAATTGACAGCCATTCCCCAAGAAAATGATGAACAGTATACCGAAAATATCATTAAAAGTTACCCTTCTCTTTTTAAAGGTCTTGGAGAACTAGAGGGTGAATACAGAATCCGGTTAATAGATGAGCCTACTCCTTTTGCTTTGACTGTACCTAGAAAAGTACCAGTACCACTTCTTAAGAAAACAAAGGCAGAAATAGATAGAATGCTTGAGATGGGGGTTATTTCTCCTGTCCATGAACCAACTCAGTGGTGTGCACCAATGGTTGTTGTTCCAAAACCAAGTGGTGATGTTCGCATATGCGTTGATCTGACTAAGTTGAATGGAAATATCTTAAGAGAAGTCCACCCCTTGCCTTCTGTGGATTACACCTTAGCCAAATTTGGTGGGTCAAAGATATTCTCCAAAATGGATGCTAACAGTGCATTTTGGCAACGAAAATTATCTAATGAGTCTCGTTTGTTGACAACATTTTTAACTCCTTGGGGGCGTTTCTGTTTCAACCGTCTACCATATGGTATCTCCACTGGCAGTGAACAATTCCAGAGATGTTTGAGTGCAAAACTAGAAGGTTTAGAAGGGGTTGAAGTACTTATTGATGACATAATTGTCCATGGTGCTGATCAAAAACAGCATGACAAGCGACTAACTGCTGTCCTGAACAAATTAGCTAATGCTAATATAACCTTAAATAGAAAAAAGTGTGAATTTAATGTGAAAACTGTGAAAGTTTTAGGCCACATAGTTTCTCCAAATGGAATTACGGCTGATCCTACGAAAGTAAATGCAATTATTTCCATGCAGAGACCTAAAAATGTAAAAGAATTGAGATCTTTTCTTGGGATGGTCAACCATCTCAGTAAATTTCAAAGTCATTTGGCAAATGAAACAAAACCATTGAGGGACTTACTTTGCAAAGAGAATCAGTGGTTCTGGGGCCCGAAACAAGACAAATCCTTTCTAAATGTAAAGCATTCACTTGTATCCACACCTATTTTAGCTCTTTATGATCCAAACAAGGAAACAAAGATTAATTCAGACGCATCTTCTTATGGCATTGGCGGTGTTGTTCTTCAGAAACAAGATGATGGAAACTGGAAACCAGTGTCATACGTTTCAAGAGCACTTACACCTACAGAGACACGATACAGTCAGATCGAGAAGGAATGTCTTGCTTTCACTTGGACATGTGAGCGTTCAAGTGACTACATCCTGGGTAAAGAAATCATTGGTGAAACTGATCACAAGCCACTGATTCCCTTGTTGACAACATACATGTTGGAAAAACTTCCACCAAGAATCCAGCGATACAGAATGCGACTCATGCGATTTCAAATAAAGAAAATGATTCATGTTCCTGGCAAACATATGTACACATCAGACACGTTGTCACGTATGTCAGCAATTGCGCAGTCCGCAGAAAGCCTGATTGACCATGATGAGATGACCCAATATGTAGCAAGTATAATTGAGACATTGCCAGTTTCTGATGTGAGGCTGCAGCAAATAATCCAGGCCCAGGGCAGTGATCCTGTCTGTTTCAAACTGAAAGAATTTATACTAGAAGGATGGCCAGAGAAGTATAAAATATCTGATTCTCTTAAACCTTATTGGAATTTCAGGGGGGAACTCAATTTGGTTCAAAACGTCATATTGAAATCTGTGCAGATTTTGATACCATCTGCAATGCGACTTGATGTTTTAGATAAAATTCATCAAGGACATCAAGGTATAGTGAAATGTAGAAGCCGAGCTAGACAATCAGTTTGGTGGCCAGGCATTAGTCGAGAAATTCAAGATATGGTTCAATCCTGTAGAATTTGTGCAGGGTATAAAACAAATACCCCTGAACCGTTAAACCCCACAGGATTTCCTGAAAGACCTTGGCAGCTTGTGGGTATTGATTTCTTTCATACCAAGGCATCTGATTATCTATTAATTGTAGATTATTATTCTAGATACATTGAAGTTGCAGGTATGAACAAAGGCAAAAGGGCACCTGATGTTATCAATACATTGAAGGATGTATTTGCTAGACATGGGATACCTGAGGAGATCAGATCAGATAATGGACCTCCATTTGATAGCAGTGAGTTCATGCATTTTGCCAAAGAGTGGGACATTCACCTCAGCCCATCTAGTCCATATTATCCTCAGTCAAATGGTGAAGCAGAGAGGTCAGTGCAAACAATTAAGAAAATTTTGAAGAAGGAAAAAGACAAATATCAGGCATTGCTAGCTTACAGATCAACTCCACTTCAGAATGGTTTCTCGCCTGCAGAATTGTTGATGGGAAGGAAGCTCAGAACAACAGTTCCTGTTTTCCACACACAGCTTCAACCAAAGTGGCCAGATCTCGACAAGTTGAATGAGACTGAAAGATCATACCGGCACAAGCAGCAAGCTTATTATAATGCACGACATCATGCTAAACCATTACCTCAATTATACCCAGGACAGGAAGTGAAAATAAAGACTCATGCTCAACCTGGCATTGTTGTTGAAAAGTCACAAAGTCCAAGACAATATGTCATAGCAACACCTACCACAGAAGTGAAACGCAATAGAGTTCAGATCACTCCCTTACCACCTTCAACACCTTCAGTCAAAACAGCAACCACACAAAGTCAGTCAAGCCCAGTGTCAGTTTCTGAAAGACCAGTAACTCCCCCTTTGAACATTCTGAGCAGACCAAAGAGGATTATAAAACCTTCACTAAAGGCACGTGAAAACATGAACAAATAATTTCGTATGAACTTTAGAAAGGGAGGTGTTGTGTTATACTTTCAAATTGATATTTTATATTTATATACCCAAGGGACTTTCGTCATGGGTGCTTTGGCGTAAACAACTTAAAGGTATAAATTAGACGGGCTCAAGGGCGTAAAGGAAGATTGAGAATTGTTGGCTTATAGTACAGGCGTATTTTCTGTGTCTCCTCTCAACTAACTCAACACTTACAAGGAAACATAAAGGGATGACAATTAGAAGAGGATATTTTCTATATCATTCGATGATGAAATTACAGGTTCCCAATTATTGGTGCAGCATAAAGCCATTCAATGCATGAAAAATATCAACAAAGCAAACTTATGAAGTGAAGTGACTGACACTTTTACAGTAAATCACACACTGTTCACTTTTTTCAAATATCCACAGAATACATTCATTTTCACAGAACTTTATCAGGGTGCATAAGTCTATCATGCAGCATTTTGGGGTTGCCCACTGTTCATTTTACTCCTGAAACCTGGCTTCTTTCAGCTTTCACAAATGCACCAGTATTACGCATCACATCCTGAGTAGTAGCCAGTTTCAAGATGTCGTTCAAGTGCTTGTGCGTGAGCCTTGAACGAAACTCTGTTTTATTGATGTTGGTTACAGAGAATACTTGCTCACAAACACATGTGCTTCCACATGCACAACACTTTTGCAGCAAGGGCTGTCAAGTTTGGGTAACCTGGCAAGAGATGCTGGTAAAACGTGTCCAAGCTGTCCTTACAAGTTTTTGTATTTTTCGGCATGAAGAGTCTCATAGTGGCGTCGAAGGTTATATTCAAAACAGCAGTTTCTTTCATTGAAAATTTGCAGCTAATTTTAACTTAAAATTATCTCGCGGAATGGATTAAACCCGTTCGCGGGCCTGATTTGGCACGTGGGCCGTAATTTTGACACCCCAACCCTAGTGCATCGCTCCGCTGCTCATATAACTGATGTTGACAACGCTCAAGGGAAACACGCAAGTGCCAATAGGAAATCTGTACCAACTTTATGTCTCATTACAGCGAGAAACTGCCTGTTTCACAGTTTTGTGCTTATGGTATTGTTTGCGGATTTTCATTACGAGTATAGCTTTGCAAGTTTAAGTACCAGTTCAGCTCAGCTGTTACGAGATATAGCAAGATACTGCAGTAGGCCTTCAAAGTATTACGTTTCAGTATGGCAAGCGAATCAACGATTGGCTACTATTTTCCGTGAAACAAACAATCTCCTTTTTCATCACCAGTCCGAGAGGAACTTTTTTTGGAAATGTGACATCAATTATTATCATTTTCAGATAATTCTTAAGCCATTCCTCAGGGTATGGGGCCATGTAAAACAAAAAATAGAGCAGGAGAGAACCTGACCTGACATGATGCTTTCGCTTGTCATGTGACCAGACCTCCAAAAGAACTCGAAGTGGATATACAATTTTGCATGGCCGTATCCGTGAATCGTGCCCATGTTAGATCAAGATGGAGCTGGAACGGAGAAGTCCTTTCGTTTGAATCTAAACAGTGCGAAAAGCTACCTGACTTGGACAGTTAAGCATAACATTTCCCCAAAGTGTATATACCAGTATATACCATCTTGTGGAAGACAAATGATATCTCAATATTGTTAGAAGAAGTCACAATAACAAATATTGTACCAATTAGTAAATCAATCATAAGCTAACAAGTATTGATATAGTAAGTTCGATTTTATGAAAAATCTTTCTCGTGTCCATTATTAAGACATGCAATTTTCAGTCACAAAGAACGCTTAGAAGGCAGGAGAAGCTCGTATTTCTAGCATACTTTGTAACGCTATTATTAATTCCGCCTTCCACATGCAACTATCGGGCTTCGACTTTGGGCAGGTCTCTTTGAAAGGCAGATTTCTTTTCCACGCTAGGGAGAAGATACAAATTTATTGGGCAACCATGAAGTAGAACCGCTAATGCAGTAGTATTTTCACGAGTATCTGCTAGCAACGCACTGTATACTAATCTCTCAACCAGCGCCGTTGCAAGGAAAGATGGCTTAGCTTCATTGGACATCCTTCCAAAAAGCTTGCTTGATGTATCAGCCTCAAGGGCTTTTTCATGAAAAGATACGACAGGGCTTTTTTCGGCAATCGGATCGTTGCATTCGGTACCATTATCTTCGGCGTAAAAAGATTCTTTGGCCTTGCCATAATCTGCAGCTTCATCCTTTAAATTTTCATTAACGTTTTGCCCTTCTGCAATAAAATCCCTTGCCGGTTCATTCAAAAAACTGTCTTTTTCTTGACTCTGCTCCACGATATGTTTTCTCAGGGTTTCGATTTTCGCCATATCAGGTATAATATCTTCAAGCAGAAGCATAACTTCATCATCGCTAAAGACGTCAGATATCCCGGCTGTGTACAGCACGAGGAACTGGTCACTTGGGTCAATCATTGACACTGTAATGTTCGGCCTTGATATCACAGCTGACTTCAGATTAGGGTCACCATGGTTTCCGAGTCCTCTGGTGCTCGAGACTAATCCATTGACCATTGAAACTTTCTCATTGAATGATAATCTACCATTTTCTCTACGTAGTCTGTCTCGTTCTTTCTTATTTTTCAAAGTATGGTCAGTCACGAGACTAACAGCAGAACCATCACCCTTAATAAACAGAGCTCTCACATTTCCAGCATTCGCAACATACAGCGTGTCATTCTCTATGTAGCACACTGCTGCAGAAGTGCCACTCCAACGTATTTTCGACGATTCAGACTCACCAGTAAGAAGGAACGAATCCATTTTGGAAAAACTGTTTCTAATGGCCTGCTTGACGACGTGCTCCCTTTCTTTTACCTCGCTTTCCGACATAGCAGCAAAGTCAACATTGTTACTACCCAGTTTGAGCTCACCTTTTAGAAAATCATAAAAATGACTGCTACATTTCTCAGCAGCTGCTGCTCCATTATAGCCATCAAAAAGACCAAAGAAACCATGCGTTGAATTATAGAAAGTGTCCTCTTTATAAGAATGCCTAGAAGTGAAAAAAATCATTGCTTTGGAAAGTTTCTGCTGTCAGCACCAGCAAACAGAATTGGGTTTATAGCCTTTCTATTCAATTCAGTTTGAACTTAGGATTTGCTTAAACATAAAGTCTTCTACAAGAGAAATTCTCATGCAACTCAAATGGATTTATTCGTGTACTCTTATCAGTAAAGTTGTTAGTAAATGAGCTTATTAGTGCAAATGAGTATGGAGCTATGATGATTGATATCTTACTATGCTCCGGGGAAAACATGGCTGCAAAGGATGAGAGACAAAACCATGAGAGAGGATTTCACTGCTTGAGAACTAGGAGGAAAGATGCAGGAAACTAGGTTACAGTGGATGGAGCACGTGGTGTTGAAAATTGAGACTTGAACTCATGATTATGACTATGATTATTGCCGTGTTATGTTGACCTATATTTATATTTCCTTTCATTAGTTAATCCCGTGATTAAAGCATGCACATTAAGTAGTACAAACATCATTTACTGTTATACCCCTTGATTAATTCAATTATCTTTAGATGTGTATTCGCTCAATAAAATATTCCACAGCCTGAGTCTCTCATATAGTTATTGAGCGATTTGTTAATTTTTTTTGCGGTAAAAATTCGGATTGGAAATGGCTTTTTCATCTGAGGAATCGATGGGTAACAATGCACTGAGATTTTTGAAGCTGAATAGTTCGAACTACAGATCATGGGCTTTCAATATCCGTCTCTATCTTGAAAGCATGGATTTGTTCGAATTCGCTGGTGGATCGGCTATTTCCCTTGCTGCTGATGCTACCGAAGATGCAAGACGGAGGTTCGCGAATCATGCTAAGCAAGCATGGACGTACATTTTTTTAAGGGTAGAACCGGAGCAAACAATTCATATTCGCGATACTAATACACCGAATGCAGCCTGGGATGCCTTACAAATCAATTCGCAAGAGTATCAATACTGCAGAAAGTAAGATTACGACAACAGTATTATTCAAGCCGTTTTGAAACTTGTGGTGGTATGTTAGAGCATTTGAATCACATGAAGTCATTCATGAGCAGCTAAGAGAAATGAGCTATACCATGCAACATACGTTAACGATGGCCATCCTAGCTAGATTACCAAATGAGTTCAAACCGCTGCTTACTGTACTCGACGCTGTTGGCGAAGCAAAGCTCTCGTTTGAGAAAGTCAAAGGAATGTAGCTGAATAACCTTGATCGCCAAAATAATAGTATTGGACCTGAAAATGCCTTTTCTGCAAAAAGATCACAGTTTCACAAGAAGGGCAAGCAAGGAAGTACCTCATTGGCCTCCATAAAGAACAATTCTAAAAAGAGAAAATTTTTCCTGGAGTTTGTCACAATTGTCACAAAAGGGGTAATTTCTCCAAAGACTGTCGAAAAAGAAATGCAAAAAGTAATTCGCCATCTCTACCCAATTAAGTCAACAGCAAGATGTCAGCACATTGTGTGGATGCCAAGAAAAACCATCCTGATAGAGCACGAGGAAGCACTGGTAACTTTCGATCAAGTTACTGATGATGGGTGGATAATCGACTCCGGAGCGTCACAGCATATGACGTTTGCCAGAGATGGATTGGAAGATTTTGCTGAATTCAAAAGCCCTTATATTATACATCTGAATGATAACCGTCAAATATTAGCTTATGGAAAAGGTACCTACTGTACAATTGCAAATGTTGGTGATGGAACACAATGCATTGCTCTTAGGATGTTTTGTTTGTACCTGATTTAGAGAAAATGTTCGATCTATAACTAGATTATGGGCTCTGGTTGCCTTTGAAGGAGATCAATGCAGAATAATAAGAAGCTCAAAAATCTTAGCAACAGGCAAGATTCAAGGATGGCTTTACAAATTTAACATTATTCCTACAGAGTCTGTGAATGCTGTAAATAGAGAGACTAACACCAAATCAAATATGGAATTATGGCATTATCGCTTTGGCCATTTAGGAATGAATAATCTTAAAAGTTACAAAACGATAACTTGGTTGATGGGATGCATACACAGTCAAACAAAGCTGAGCTATATAAGCCATGCATAATGGGAGAACATAATCGCAGCGCTCATCCTAAAGGAACAGCTAAACGTGCGACTGAAGCTTTTGAATTCATTCCCAGTGACGTATGCAGACCTATGTCAATAAAGCCCCTTGGAGGATCAAACTACTTTTATCGGTGATTTTTCTTGATTTTACTAAAGTGCAATTCATCATGGAGAAGAGTCATGTCTTGATCAAATTCAAAGAGATTGTTAATTTTGTCAAGAATCAGTTTGGGAAAACGGTGAAAGCATTGCGTTCGGACAATTGTGGAGAGTATAAATCAATATTATTTGGTTCCTATTAGAAAGGAGAAGTAATCAATGAGACTACTGTTCCTGAGAATCCAGCTCAAAACAGTACAGCTGAAAGAATGAACAGAACCATTATTGAAACTGCCAGATCTATGATGTACCATGCAAACTTGCAGATGAATTCTGGGCAGAAGCAATTAATACATCTGTTTACCGAAGAAATCGTAGCAACTCAACATCTATGAAAGGCATGGTTCGATTTGAATGCTTGGCTGTCTAGCATTTGTGCACATTGAGAAGAAGCAACGCAAGAAACTTGATGTTAAAGCAGATAAGTGCCTATTCATGGGATATCCAGAAAGAGCTTAAGGATGCAAACACTATGACTTATCAACAACGCGTTTTGTCCGTAGTAGAGATGTAATTTTTAATGAAAATAAATTTCACCAGTTTGAAGGCAAACATCCCATGACAAAGGATTTATTCTTTCATTGCGCTGATTATGATGGCCTGAAATCAACTGCAGGAGGTGAGCCAACAGATGATAGAGGCAATATGCTTAATTATTACGATCAAGTTGAAGATGCTGAGCCTGTATTGCATAAACAAGCAATGGGAGCAACATATGAAGAACATTTTCTGCAAGATTTGAGAACTTTAGAAGAGAAAAGGCAAAGAAGACCACCAACAAGATATGATGAAGAGTTATATTATGCTGCAGAAGCACTTACTGCAGATATCAATGAACCAATGAATGTAAAAGAAGCGTGGACAACTGAGTATCCATTTCAGTAGAAAGATGCAACTGATTCAGAGTATGAATCCTTGATTGACACCCAAACGTGGGAGATTGTACCTTTGCGTACAGACAAAAATGAAATTGGCAGTCTTTAGGTGTTCAAAGTCAAGATAAGAGCTGATGGGTCTATTGATCAATTAAAAGCAAGACTCCTAGCTCAAGGATATCCTCATTCACAAGGAGTGAGGTATGAAGAAGATTTTCTCCTGTTGTACACTATGATTCAATAAGATCTCTACTGGCTGTTGCAAATGTCTGTGACTGGGATTGCTTTCTATGTGGATGACATACTGTTATTCTGTAACAACATGGATCTTCTTGACAAAGAAAATATGTCACTTAAAAGGCGTTTAAAATTGAAGATGTACGTGAATTTCATCATATTCTCGGAATTTCAGTGAAGCGAAACCGTGAATGAAAGGTAATGCCACTTGAACCAAAGTATGTTGAAAGAGCTAGAAGATATCTAAAGGGTACAGTGAACTATGGTTTAATGCAAAATGGAAACAGTAAAGATGAGATATTACGTGGTTTTGCTGATATTGATTGGGCCTGCGATGTAGACACAAGAAGATCAACATCCGGATATGTATGTCAGATTATAAATAACAATGCAAGTTCGTGTAGCAAGCAACCAGCTACAGCTGGAAAATTGCCAAATGAAGCAGAGTATGTTGCCTTGAGATCATCTTGTCAAGAGATCATATTGCGGAGGAGATTGCCTGCAGATATTGGAATGTTACAGAAAGGATCATCCTGTACTTTTTTAAGACAACCAAGGTGTTATTGAACTGTCAAAAAATCCAAAAGATCATAACCGCACAAAACGTATTGACGCCTGCTACAATTTCCTTAGAGAAAGTGTTATTTCAAAGGAAATTTATGTGAAACACACAGTGCAACCAGATGGCCAGCCCCCAACTGTAGCCTTCACTGTGCTTGCACAGCTGTGTAGCCCAAAGGCTAATAAAACAAGGATGGGTGCTGCCTTATTCACCAAAAATGGCAAGGGAAGGAACTTGATTTTGACTGTCCTAAAGAAATCATGCTTGCTTGCTGATATGATGACAGAAGCATTACCCAAGCCAAGTTTACATTTCAGAGACTTAAAAATAGTCTTGGTGTGGAACAGATTAATTGAGAAAATTTGCTTGGGGGTGTTGGAACTGAGACTTGAAATCATAATTACAATTATTATCATTATTATCACCAGGGCCATCAAGAGCAGGGGTATGTGGGATGGAGGTCCCGGGCCTGGGCCCCTCAGGGGTCCGCAAAATTTTTATAAAAAAATGGTCTTGGGTGTCTTGGAAATCTATTGGGACCCGTTGCTATGAAATACCTTGGCGTCCTTGCTGGCTCTTGGGGACATGATTTTTACTACTGTGTTATGTTGACCTATAATTATCCTTCCATTCATTAGTTAATCCCATGCTTCTAGCATTGAGTAGCACAAAAATTATTTACTGCTATACAACTTGATTAAATCAAATCTCTTCAGATGCGTATTTGCTCAATAAAATATTCAACATATGGGAGGGAGAGAGAAAGAGTATGTGGGCCATAGGATGAGGGGAAGACCAAAGATAAGGTAGTTTGACTGAACTAGGGAGGATATGGAGGCAGTGGGAGAGAAGGAGCAAGGGAGAAGAAGGAACAAGGTCGAAAAAGGACTGACCTGCACTAGCTACCCTGGCAAAGGGCATGGAACAAGAATGTGTAGAAGAAGAAGGTAAACTGCAATGCTCCTGTCAGATAAGGTAAATCTGTTATCAAATTCTCACCCACCAGTGCTGGTGTGCATGCTGGCCTGGTGTATCAGACAACATAAATTATGTTATGGCACCAAACAAGAGAACAAATAAATTTTCAAGGGCAGCACTGAAAGGATGAACTCAATTTTATGTGATATCTGCAGTGATGCTTTACAAAAAAAGCAAATATCATTGTTTAGATGATAATTTACAACCCAACTATTTTTGACAACTTGCCACTCAGCATCTATCTTTATTTTCTCCAGCATAAGAAGCATTCTTAGGACTACAAGCGTCATTTAACCTACTTGTGACAAGGATCCAATCATGCATGTCTTGGTGTACAAATTACGTCATCATGTAAGCAAATGAAGAACAACTTCAGTATAAAAGCAACTTTAGTCCATGCATTAGATAAATCTTGAAATGTGCTTATTTTGCAATTGCCAACGAAAATATCTGCATGTGGCAATGAGACCACGCAATAGGCAGGTCTCTTCTAGAACAAAGCAAAACTGTAAGTACCTTAAGCAAAAGTTAGATGAAAGCCTCATCATGATAAGAAGTCAACTAAAGCAGTCATACAGAAAACTTCATGGAAGTATGGATGGGGGAGATGCTAGGGAACTTTTATGCCAATAACAGCACTAGGAAACATTTACAGTGAAATTGAAGCTATCTTCTTATCCAAGAGTACCATGTACAACATAGGTAATCAAAATAGTTCAAGTCAAGCTTGCACCCTCCACTGCAATTCTATTTCTGTTGTCTTTTAATATGCAACATTTCATGTTCAGTAGAGGTGATTTGCTTCAATTTACAGTATGATGGAATAAAGTGCATTGGGAAGAGAAATTCATAATGTTTAATACGCTTTTTTTCCCAATACCAAACATCAAATACCACACATCCAACTCCACACATCCCATACCAAACATCCAATTCTACACTAAAGAAGTGTGTAAAACTGGCAAGAAACTTCCGTGCTCTGAGCTTAAGCACATAATGATTTGGCCTAAGACTCTTAGGTCTGAATTTTGTTTTCTGGAAAAAATTTAAATGAAAAGTATTTTTTAACTTCATATTTACCTGTCTTCATTAGTTGTTCTCCATTTACTATTAGGGCAGTGGCAGATACCAACAGCCTGTCCACAGTATTCTAGCTCTTCTGACTCTCCTTCTAATATGAGATCTGTACTATACTGGGAAATGCACTCCTCCGAAAGGCTAGTCGAATGAGGTGCATATTTATTTATTGTAATCGCATCTTCAGCTGCAGATATTCCTTCCGAAGATTGGGAGGTAGTCTTTCTGACAACATCAAATGCCCAATCAATGTTCTGCAGCACTTTAGTGGGTAGAAGATTACCAGGTTCAATCTTTGACATGGCATTATTTATTATCTGTCGTCTCTTCCTGAGTAGCTGCTTCATTGTTTTGGGCACTGTTTCACCATTGCACCGCAAAATCTTCCAAGCACGGTGAATTTCTCTATGTTTCTGCAGGCCTGCAACTGCAACATACTCATCGCATTTTACGCAAGGAATTAAAATGTTTGCTTTTTTTAGAGTTAACGGCAGTTTCTCCATGTACGATTCTAAAAATGGCATTAACTAGGCGGCTGCCATAAAATTCCTCTTCCTTGATGTTTCCCAGACTTTAGTCATGGATTCCTAGCCTCCAAATCAGGTTTGCAATCGAGGCTCATTTGCGGAGTGGGAACATGGCTGCTCGAGGCTCGTTCCTGAGATCAGCTCACTACAAGCTTGGATCTTACAGTCTACTAGGTAAGCTACTCTCTTTAACTTGAACCAGTGAATCAATAGAGCCAAACTCGAACCAACGTTCCTATAGGTCCAATATTGCGGTTCCATCCTGAAGTTTTGCCTGTAGAAGCAGCTTGAGTACGCGAGATTAGGCTCAATCTTGAGGACTTTCCTGTGCACTTACTTGCTTGGATTGATGCGTAGTTTCAAACATATCTTTAAAAAATGTGAAATTCGTATTTTTATGCTTGTCAATGCAATTATATGCAATGTCCAAATTGGTGGACATGTGGAGCCAGGTCAGGTCAGGTCACTCCCGTAGCTGGCTGGCCGTTCGGGCACTTTGATGACTGCACAGTACTTCTCCATCTCTCCCGATCCTCTGCCACCCTCTCACACTCCGTCACTATCTTTCCTGTCCGTCGCGCCACGTCGCCACTATCTTTCTGTTATCCACGTACCCCAGGGGTTTGTATTTCGCAATCTCATACCTGATCTTCACCTTCACTTCTTCGTTTATTACTCTTTGTTTCCAAGTGATGCCCATAATTCTCCTGTAGCAGCGTAATTCGAATGCATTTATCCTTTTCTCCAGGTTCTTGTTGTATGTCCAACTTTTGCATCCGTATAGTGCAATGGATATTATCAGTGATGTTAGTTGGACTTTCGTTGATGTTTGAATGCCCCTTGTGTTCCAGATATTGTTCAATTTAGCGAGTTGAAATGTGAAGCCAAGCAATGACATTTTCGCACAGCTGAAGGCCTCTGCCTGTGTCTTGGGTCAACTTGGTCCTATTCTTCCATTAATTCTTACTTTTTGCGTTCTCCAGAAATAAACCCCACCTTTTCCGGTCATCTGTAGGGACTGACTTCCAGTTTTTCCGATATCTGTCTTGCAGCTCTGCTTGGGTCCCCATGCATTTGTCTTTGTAGATGTCATGAACATGCTACGTCTTGTATGGTGCCTTCTCCCAACACTCAACTTATCTTTGTATCCATAACTATAACTATAACTATATACTGTGCTAAAGGCTAAGAGCCTGTCACAGATCTGAGGAGCGACCTCACCCAGGACTCAGACAATTTTACGGACACAATTCGTGTTAAGCTATAGATAAAAACAAGTGTAACACCCAGCCGGTAGATAATGTCATGAAAAACAGTCTGTCCTGGGAAAAGCCACTCCAATACCCATCGTATTTTCTCAAGAGAGAAATATGTTGTTGTCTTAATCTTAACTATTGAAAAATGTCTTCTGTACAACAAGAGTATTTTTTCCCTCCAAATAAATTGTCCAAATGATTTTGAATGAATTTAACGTGTCTGCATTTACAATGTTGGATGGTAGCTTATTCCATTAAGTATTGATCCTAAGGCTGAAAAACCTCTTTCTTACATTTTTCTACGGTGCTCTTTAATAATTTTGAAGTTTTGGCCGCGAGTACTACTCTCTTCCTGAAGATGGAACAGGCTTTCAGTGTTATAATGGTCATGCGTATATTTGTAGACTCAAATAAGGTCACCCCGAATCCTTCTATACAAAAGATTTGGCAGCTGCAGTTGTCTTAAGTGTTCTTCGTAATCAAGATCTTTTAGGCCTTCAACTAGCTTGCTGGCTCTCCTTTGGACGTTCTCTATTAACTGCACGTCTTTGACATACCAAGGTGACCATACTGTATTCCCATACCCTAGATGCGGCCTTACCAGACACTTAAAAAGGCTATTGAACATTCATGTAACTAAAAAAGCGACTTATCATTCCGCATAACCAGTTTGCTTTATTTGAAACAATCTCAGCATGATTGCTAAACTTAAGGTCTCTATCGATGTTCACTCCTAAGTCTTTCTCACACTCAGTAACTGTGAATATCACTTGAGAATTGTTGTTCCATTATATACTCATGACAAGGATTGTTCCTGCCCAGATGCATAACTTTATACTTGGTTGCATTGAATCGCAATTGCCAGGTGTCTGCCTAGTCTTTAAATGTCTTCAAATCTGATTGTAAATTCTGTGTCCTCCTCACTGTCAACTTGACTTAAAGTTTTGGTATCATCTGCAAACATCCTCAAGGCATTGTGGACCACTTCCGGCATATCATTGACATAACCAATGAACAGAAGGGGCCCTAATACATTGCCCTGTGGAACTCCGCTATCCACAGGGGCCCAACTGGAAAGGTCCCCATTTACTGCTGCTCTTTGCCGCCTTCCTATTAGGAAGCTTTCGAGCCACCTTAAAAGTGTCCCCTTAATCCCATATGCCTCCAATCTCAATAGCAACCTCCTGCGAGGCACAGAATCAAATGCCTTTTAAAAGTCCAGGTAAATTGCATCCACTGCCGATCCTCTGTCTAAAAGTCAAGACCATGTATCAATTGTATCCAGTCACTGGGTGATGCATGAACGTCTTTCAATTAAGCCATGTTGGCAGCTGGATATAAATTTATTCAAATGCTTAATAGCTTGTGCACAAGTTATTTTCTCCATAACTTTACATCCGATGGAGGTTAAACTTACAGGCCGATAATTATCGCATATATTCTTCTTTCCTTTCTTGAAAATTGTTGTTATTTGACCTTCCTTCCAGGCTTTTGGTACTACTCCTTCCTTCAATGACTTCCTAAATAACAAAGTAAATGGTTCTTTCAATTTGTTTGATAACTCATTCAAGATCATTGGGTGTAATCCATCCAGTCCTGGTGATTTGTTCACTCTTAAGCTTTTTAGTTGCTCCATAACTATACTTTCGTTTATTTCTATAGTTTGAAGAGTCAACCCATTGCATCGATCCTCAAAAAATGGAAAATTGTTCATATTCTCCGTCATGAGCGTGCTAGAGAAAAACGGATTAAGTTTCTCTGCTTTTTCTGAGTCCGTTGTGGTTTTGGTACCATCAGCTTTATGTAGGTTTGGTACTGTAGATCTTGTTTTCAACTTTGAATCTGCAGACTTAAAAAAAGCCTTTGGATTATTCTTACTGTCCATTGCAATCTTTTTTTCATACTCTCTTTTGGCTTTCCTGATCTCCCATTTTGCTTGATTTCGGGCTTTGGCATAAGCATCATAGTCTTTGCCCTCACTTGTAGCTAAATAGCACTTGTAAGCAGCATTCTTCTTCCTCACTTTCAGGAGTGCATTAGAGTTCATCCACAATTTTTACCTTTTGGATCCTTGAACTTTTCTAGTGGTTAGATGTTTCTTGATTACATTTTCGATTCTATCCTTTATAAAGCTGAAAGCATCCTCTGTGTTTTTGCCCTTTAACTCTGTTTTCCATATAACTGATTGCAAATCCTTCCTCATTTCTACATAGTTGCCTTTTTCATATAAGGGCTTATTTGAATTAAGTGGTCCATTTTGCTGATAGCAATTGAAACTGATAGCTAATCCACAATTATGACTTCTCCCCAATGGGCTTTTTATTTCAATAGATTTGACCATATCCTCCTCATTTGTAAAAATTAGATCCAGTGTGTTGGCTTGTTGGCTTCCTCTGTAATGGGTTGCTTCTTTGTCATGTTGGTACAGAAAGCAGTCCTTGATGCATTCCAAGAATCTTGATGCTTTGTGATGCATATTCTGAGATGTGCTACATGTATCCCAATCTATCTCTGGATGGTTAAGATATCCTGTTATTAGAATTTGAGAGAAAATCCTTTTGCAAGCCTCTGTTAGTTCTTTAACAATCCTCTTCTAAGCTGCTATTTGGTGATCTATTAACACAGCCAAGTAGTAGTCTATCAGTTCTTTGAAGTGACATTTCAATCCAAACAACATCCATATATCTATCAGATGCTGCAAGATTTGTTAAATGTATCATTCTAAGTCATTTTTCACATAGACAATAGCACCTCGTTTGGGCTTATCATTCACGAAAGTCTGGTATCCATCTATAGAGAACTCTGTAATTTCACATTCAACCTGCTCCTTTCTTGTTATCTTCTTTTCCACTACTTGTTTACTTTGTAGTGTCAGGTCGCTTGATATGAAAACGTTCTTCAGTGTTGGATGATTTTGCAAGTTTTTTGCTTTTCTTTTAATCATTCTCTTGGCTCCTATGTCATTCATTAACACTTTGAGAGGCCTGCCTTTGATTCTATCTTTTTCCCTATCCTTGTAATTTTCTTAACTTTTCCTGTAACATCAACTTCAAGAGCATTACCAATGCTGCCTATTTCATGCATATCATGTTCTTTCCGTTCCTCTGCAATATCTTAGTTGCTCTCTTCCACATTGAAAAACATCAGGTTGTCTGCCCTTTTTTCTCGCTCGTAAATTTTGTCTAGTGCCGATCCAACAATTTCACTGGTTGATGGTGACCCAACTGTGAGGGTACTAAGATCTTCCTTTTTGATGCAATCGTGGAGTTTATTAGTTGATACCTCTAGCCTGTCAAATCTTTCCTCAAGTTTTGTTTGTCTGACTGCCACATCTGAGAGACCTTTGAGACGTGCTTTGGCAGTCCGGTTTTACTTCTGACAATACCAGTGTATGGCACTATTAGCATTTTGCTGTAGAAATTGGAACGCATTTTAATCCACCTTTTCACATTCAATGTGGTGCCAGAACTCACAAATGTCACACAGGATTGCATCATCTTCATCAACTACCAATCTTGTGCATGATCCACACTAGTTTGGTTCATCCTCATCATCCTCATTGATTAAAGGAATTACAATATCCTGACCTTTACTCTCCTTTTTTGCCTTTTTACCTTAGTTGGTTTTGCCTTTTGATGCCACATGTCTGTACTGACAAGATGAAGCACTTCACTATTTAATCAAGGGGCTCAAACTGGCAGTAGGCTTAAGTTGGGCCTTAACTTATCAGTTCTGAAAACAAGATTCTCAGCTCTTTTTCACCGCTTTCACAACACAGACTTCATCATTGAATACTCTTCTTGTATGTGACTAAACTTAATCACATGGCTACTCTGTATTCCAGTTATATTCATGAACATATTAACTCAAGTTCCTTCTAAAAAAATGTCTTGTCTCTTATGACAACAACAACACAATCCATTATCCTATCCATTCCCTCCTGCATTACCTCTTTAGATTTACTACAGATGTGCTGGCTTGCCTAGCATGAAAAGCTGAATAAAACCTATAATGAGGTAAGAAGGCAGACCAGAATAAAGATTCTCCAAGTTCTTATATCACATTGTGATTTAAGGAAATTTTTGCCCTTTACCTGATTCATTGCAGGATCTTAATGAGACTGCCTCTTCAGAACTATGTTAAACTCTTTATTTTAAGTGCATTTGCAACCCATAAAATCTTTGTTTACTTGAACAGTTTCAGCTGTTGTTCTTTCAACTAGCATGGATACAATCTTAAATGTGCTTTGCTGACAGGGAAAGCTTCAAGATATGTGCCAGTGATTACAAAGCAAAAGATTTGTGAAGATAATAAGAGGTGTTTTCAACCTTCGGATGTATCAAAGTTAGCTTCTGTCTTCTTGCTCAGCAACTTAAACATGAAGGAAATTAAAGAGCCCATTCTACAAAAGCCATTCATACAGAAAAGGCCTATATTGCCACTGGTTGATATCCCAGTCAACCCATCCCACATAGATTTTGAACTTCCTTCTTTGACTTATCAAAGTGAAAATGGAATTGTAAATCCTTGTGTTCAAAAAGAAGAAGTAGCTGCAAGCAGTCTTATCAAGAAACGGAGAAAAAAGATGAATAAACACAAGTACAAGAAACGGATTCATAGGGACATTGCGAAAATCCGAAAGATCAGAGGGTTTCGTTTGAAAAAGAAGAGGAGAAGACAGGCTCACAAGAAAGCAGTTTTAATTAAAAAACTTGAGAAAGTGCTAAAGAAAAACCCAAAGTCTGACTTGCCAAATAGGACCTATGTAGTGTACAGACTGAAGAATTGGTGAATGAGTTACAGCATTGCAAATTTAAAGAATTCAATCTGTTCCTTGTTTAAATTTTTATTTCTCATGTATTTCTACTTCAAACAGGCCTATTACATAACCCCCCTCCCCTTAGCAGTATAGTACCACATCACTCTTCACATATAAATTCAAGAGTTAGTCGAAATCTTTCCATTGATTTAGCAAAGGGAAAGGGAGGCAGTTACAGCTTATTTCTGACTATCGTCTCTTTTCAACTTGATATTATTAGGGGTATTAATTGAAAATTGTAAGGAGATATTTCTTTGCCAATCAGTTTCCCTTTTCCAGCACATTTCCCTAATTTTCTATTACTTTGCTGTTTTGTTTTTGTCACCATTGAAAAGCTTAGAGGTACAGGGATCTCTGTATAATCATTGTTGTTAGGACTCATTGTGACATGCGTAGCTTCTCTGAACACGGTTCAATCTGCCCTTTGAATTCTGGAAGAGAGCTGGAGATCAGCAAGATTTCCCAAGATGTGACTCCAAAGGCAAAATGAATTAATTTTTGCTGCCTAAATTTTTCAAATCAGAGAAAAAGAAAAACTTTTTTCATGAAGACGTAGCGTTTCTTGAAATTAAACAGAAAAGTCTGTAAGGATTGTAGCCAAGGTAGGACAATAGGAAGTAGTTGGAAACTGAGCAAATGCTGTGAAAGAATGTTTAAGGGGATGAAAATGGATGTGTATGGAAAGAACCGGTATGTACTGGATTTGTATCTTGTGAAGGTCTTCTCTTGGAAGAAGTACATCAAAATTTGTGCCTATTAATTTGCCTTTTTCTTTGGCAGATCCTAGATCATTTAACACAATAAGCAAAAATTTTACAAAGCGCAAAACATTTGTTCAAATCTAACCCAATAACTAAAACGATTGTTGAAGGATATGAAAGTTTGAAAATTTCTAAAAAAACTACTGAGTGACTGCTCAAGATAGAAAAGATTCCAATAAGAAACTTTATAAACTAGTTTTGCTATAACAGAATCAAACTAATTGCAGTCATTGTATTTCAACACAATTTTCATTGACTGATTTAAACTGAAACTTATTTCGCATAAATTTCAATATGGTTGACTAAAGGAGCAAGGTGATGAGGCAGTCAACGTTAAGCAAAAACCTTGCTTTTGCTAGCCCAGATAAGGCAATTACAAACAAGAATAAGCACAAAGATAAAGGCAAAAATTTCTTGCATTACTTATAGAAACATTTTGTAACAAAGTAAAGCATAACTAACTGCCATTCAAATATTTTCTACCCAAGAGCATACAATTATGCGTGCACAGCAAAGATACGCAACAAGTCAAGAGCAGTATCATCGGAGATCAATGTAAAGTTTGTGGGTTAGTGATATATAATATTGAAAATATTCGACAATTACAATTTGGGAAATGAAACCTCCGCTTTCTTACTCAAGGTATCCTCCTCCCTCCATAAACTTGTTACTGTTTTCAGCTGCGTGTAGAAATTGATTCCCTAAACGAGACCAAACTTAATCAGATACTTTTGAAAAGCTACAATGCAACAGTTTAGCCTTAGGTGAATCCAGGCCCCTCTTGATAACACAGGAAGAATTTGAAAATGGTAACATCTGAAGCAGGAGAGAAGAAAGGGAGCAAAAGAATCAACATCACAAAACACAAGCTCTAAATTTTCCAATAAAGTAAAACGCGATGCAGTGGGAAACAACAGTGATTCATTTGCGTGGCAAGTATCAGAAAGAAATGATTTCATATGACTATCAAATTATCCTTGTTTAGAATCTATGCAGTGTTTTTTTGCAAAAAAGCCAACAATTAATATATTGCAGAACTATAATGATGGGTGTTGGTTCCCAATGCTTCCCTAATTAGGTAAACCTATCTTAATATCACAACAAGACAGCTTTTAGTCTATTTTTGCAAAATCGATCCTCCAAATTTACCAGGACATGCAAAGTTATTCAATATTTTCTTATGTTGGGGAAAGGTTTGGGAACTACAGAGAAGGGCGCAAGAAAGGAAGTCAGAGGAACGCTAAGAGGAGAGGGATGTAAGAAATTCCATTGATTGCCTGTTTTTAAAATGAATGATATTGTGTAGGGTAAAAATCTGGTGCCAAGTCATGCAACTGCAAAATTCCATGAGCGTCAATCACGGCCTTAAAGATGTAGAGGCATAAAGGGCATATAGATGCAGAGGTGTTTAGCTGGAGAAGAGTTTGGCAGACTCGTGTGAAGAACTTAATAGGTGACATTGTAAAATTTGAAGGATAATAGTGATTTGGTAGGGGCCCTTGGTGGTCCAGGTTGGAACTGGAAGCAAAGACTTAAACAAAACGGTAGGATTTGGATGAAGAATTGCTCAAAGAAGAGCTATAGTGCTTTTAGAAGCAGAAATATGATTCCTAATGTTTTGGGAGGTAATTTTGACCGTAGACTGAAAGGAGCGAGTGTAAGCTTGGCATAAAATGATTTTATTGCTAATGTCAACAAACAATGATTTGATACTTGGTATGGTTCTGCAGCAAATGTTACATTCAGGTAAGAAAGAAGCTCTTCAATCTTGGGTTTGAAGTCGCTTCTTTAGCGTGTTGGGGTTTACGAATGACTTGTTGCGACCAATATGCTAAGGTTTGTTTTAATTTGCACCATGCCTTTGTTTTTTGGATTGTGATGCTAATGTTACCTCTCCAGATAATGCTGTCATTGCTAATTTGTCATCTTACGTTCATTAGTGTCCTTTTGTTATAGCTCATAATATATGTTGCTCGACCATTAAATTTTAGTTGAATTTAGAGTTCCAGTTGAAGTTTTACCTAGAGTCTGTTATCCTCTTTAGGTTAGTCCAAAGGACGTTAGAGTTGCTTCTCCAAGCTACCAAAAGAGCCCTGTACATGTTACATATTTATTCCTTCAAGTAGTGGCTTTTATCAATCACTGCTTAGAGCACTGTGAACTAAACAATAAAGTGGAATTATCCTTACCAGGCATGTAAAAAGAGGTTGTAATGTATAGTGATGAGGCAGTGATCAGAGTTACAAAGAAGAGCTTATGGCAGGACCGGAGTAACCATTTGGATTTGATGTAAGAAAAATATCAGATTTACTTTTTGTGCCAAGCACAATAAGGGATGAGTATGTGTCCAGATACTACATCAATTATAGCAAGGGCTTCTGCAACACAACCAGCAGGGTTAGGTGATATTTGAGGAAGCATATCCTTTTCAGAGCGTTGAGATGACAGATTAACTGATAGCTTAGTAAGATGGTTCCAATAAGGACAGCAGTAAAGAGTGGACAAATGTATAAAAAGTGTGAAAGAAAAAATATCAACGATTAAAGTTAAAAGCAAGCAAGGATTTAAGAGGTTGAACTATTTGACGAGTGCACCTCAAAAGCAACAAATGCAAATACTCCATAATATGAATCAACAAACAGAAACTTGCATTCATTAGCCAAGTGACATGAAGCAGGTCTCTTGGAGGCAGGTTCTCTGTCTTCTTGACAAGTCTAGTCCAAAGCCATTCATCTCATTAACAATCCTAACCTCATCAAATCTCTCCAACCTCTTTCCCATCATCATTTAGTTCAAGATCTTTCCATCTTTTACGGATGCTTTCACAGGCATTGCTCTCAGGAGATCAGGTATATTATTCCTGTTCCTCTGAGGCCACCAGAAGCTTAACTCATTCACACCCTTTCCCAGTTTTGCTGCATACTCCACAAACTCTATCCCACAAATCATCATTCATCCCAAAAAAGCATGCAATTTATCAAATGCCTTGCTTTCTTGTTTTCCCGAATCTTACAACTTGCCCTGTTATAAATCTAAGATCAATAAACTTGATCGGATCTCTGTCTCCTTCTAGCCTTTTGCTTTCTTCTTTCTTCCTTTACTTTCCTTCACTTCCAAAAAATACTGTTTGCGGTGATATGGCAGGCCTATTTGTCCCTTGATGATGATGACCCCAAAATTAGGGAAGAGAGACAAAAATAGCTCCTAACATAGGAATTTTAGATGAGAAGAGAGAATTGTGTTGTTATTAGGGTTGAGTGGCTCAACTATGGCTTCTGTAAGGAAGATGGTATAGGGGTTTATGGACTAAAGATGTTGGCCTGCAAAGTTGTTATTAGAAGATAAGCAACATAGAGTGCCACAAGACGGAAAAGGTCTAGGCATAGATAGCTGAAGTGAAGTCAGCATTTATGTAATTCTTAGATAGATATTATACAGGTTAAAACCTTTTCAATGCCAAAATGCACTGTTATCAATAAGGGTCCTGTTTCAGAGGCATATTTGAAACAAATGGTTGGATCAATCAAAATGATAGTAGCAGCACCTATCTGAGAGTCCATAATATTTTCCTTAGCTATTATGTGGCCGCAGAATGCCTCTCAAGAACAGCAAGCTGACAGGGGGCCTGCATTGGAGCTTTACGATGGTACCCTCAGTTATAACTTGGGGTAAAGTGACCTAGCCAGACAAAAATGTAGGCATGTCTACCCTAGAGCAGCAAGAGACATAGTTGCTGAAGACAAGACAATGTTGAGTGATGGTACCAGATGGGACAATGAGCCAAACTTATCTAGAACTAGTTAATGTCACTATGCCTCAAGGTTGATAAGTCACTAGGTCAAACAAGATCGCATACTGGCAAGGTACTCTACATGACAGATACGTTATAAATACACTTACAGCTTTTCCGTAGAAATTCATATCCCCTCGGAAGGATCCACGTGAACCAGTGAATGAGAACATTGGAAGTGGAACAGGAATAGGAACATTGATGCCAATCTATGGTTGCGAAATAATTATCATAATAATAATCATAATTATCAACATCATTAACATCATTATCATCACTATCATCATCACCATCATCATCATCACTATCATCATCACCATCATCATCATCATCATCATCATCATCATCACTATAATCATCAACACCACCATCATCATCACTATCATCATCATCGCTATAATCATCATCATAATCAACATCATCATAATCATCATCATCAACAGTATCATCACTAAGATCAAAAATGAAATCAAAACATGCTGGTTACAGCTGGACCATAATAGGCACTGTAGCATGACTATAATTGTTGTAATCCTGCCACATACTTTGAAGTGCTCTATCTTCCAACAATGTATTACAATATCCATGCTAAACTTTTTAAGGTTGCAGCTATGCTACGCAGTAAACTTCAAAAGATTTATTTTGAACCATTTGGGGCCCTTTCCAGAATCAGTCAATTTCTTTGCTATGAAAAGATACCGTATCCATTTTGATGGGTTTTGAGACAAACTTTGGAAATAATGCCAAGCAGAAGAAAAAAATCAGACCCGATAATAAATTTTAAGTCAAAGTCTAACACATTTAAATATTTTATCATCACTATAAGCATGCTCTGTGTCTTTGGCAAATCCTCCATGGACTTCTTGGAAATCTTTGAAGACTTGGAATTCAACCAAACACGCAAACACTGCGCAATCCAGAAGTTAATGTCATCATAATCAATGTCATCATAATGTCAATGAAAAGGGATTTCTCATTACGTTTTCTGCCATGGAAAGAAGGATTGGGACCATTAGAGATTGGCTATAACTTCTTTGAATAGTCTTTCTTATCAAATAAAACTACCTTTAGTTTTTCATGGGGAGGTATAATTATTGTATCGCCAACTTATCTATACTTAAGTTGCAAAGATACTACTTTTATAACAAAGATTAAAATATAATTTCCTTATAAAGCTATTGGATTGCCACTCTTATATAGCATGAAGCAAGATAAGATGGATGCCAATGGATGTGTCATGTTGAATGGGATCTAGCGGCCAAAGCATGTATAAAATGGGGCATAGGAAGGTGAGTTTATTATACCACTATTTGATATTATGCATGAAATAATTTGAGCATAAATGGTTTAACATGAGGGATGAATAAACTTTTTGATGCATGAAACTTTAACATTGCACTTGAAGGTTGAAGCATCATCCCGTGAAAATGAAGATCTTTTTGTCTGACACTCACCAGAACATTAAACCTCCAACAACGGTCTAAATAAAATTATCTAACATTTGATGGTTGTCAGGTAGAAAGATCTTCATTGTGATGAAATGATGACATTGCTATTCTGTGCCAGATAAAAGAGAGATGTTGGTGACAACCATACCTGTCCACAGTTGACAGTTTCCCTGTATTTTCTTGCAACAGCACCAGACGATGTAAAAATAGCAGTTCCATTTCCGTACGGGTTGTTGTTAACAACATTGATAGCTTCATCTAATGTGTCACAATCCAGAATCACAAGAACAGGTCCAAAGATTTCTTCTGTGTAGCACTTCATGTGTGGCTAAGCAACAAAACATAGTTCAATCAGGTATTACTTGGAAGAGCAATCTATAAGGATATAATACGATAAATTTTAGTGGTGCCTGAAAAGATCCCTGCATGAAGTTATAAATGGTTACATTAAGGGAGAAAAGATGTGACATTGTACTTTCAACAAAACATTTGAAGAGTCCTCAATGAATTTATCTATTCTCCAAAAGCATATCCTCTTTAGTCAAGGACTTTGTTTGCGTAAATTTCTGTGATAATTTCCCACTGTGATACAAAGAACAAGTGGCCATCCTAGAATCTATAAAGACGATCTGGACTTTGCTGCTGACCCATCACTTTTTGAAAACATATCAGCAACTCTCAGGAATTGCTTTAAGTCTTGGTTCAAGCTCCAAGTCAAGTTGAACTCTGTGATAGCAGAAAAAACTGAGATTTTTATCCTGAACCCTTCTAAATATCCTTCAAAATGAATCAAAAGCAGCAAGAGGTATAACAGGATTTAATATTTTAGGTAGCGATAACACTAAGCGCTCTCCTGGCTTTAAGTATGGAAGGGACAACACATCAGCAAACACATTAATAACCAACTTCCATTGACGGAACAGGCAATCAGATGGTCAGTAGCAAAGAGAGAACCATGGAAAACAATTGTGAAGCCTACTTCCACGGCTGTGCTAGCTAGCCAGAAGCCCTATGCTGAAAGATGATGATCAATGACATCTGAAGGGTAATGTCCTGTTCAATGGAAATCTAAAACAGGGTTTTCCCTCCATGTCGACATCCTATTTTCGAAACTGTCCTTAGAAAATTTAGCGCCATTGAGAATCAAATGGTCTACAAAGTCTGACTGCAATGGGAAAATATTATATGCATAAGATAATGATTTATACGATACCAAATCTATAAAATTGGAAAAGACGATTTCAAGTGCGCAGTGGAATAGCAGTTCTTCAATACAAGAGACATATACCTTGACTCCACTGAGAACTGTTGGTCCAACAAAGTTTCCCTTTTCATAGTTAGGTACATCAACATGACGACCATCCAAGACAAGCTACAAAACCCAAGTAAAGAAAATTGATGCATGATATCAACGTCAACAGACTCATCATAAAATGCCAATCAAAATGTGAAGGAAGGAAAGGTTCTATCTTTCTTCAATGAGTTAACTCTGTACAATTGCAACAAGTCCACAGCCTCAAAATACTATAAAAGAATTCATATAGTTATTCGCAAAATTGTGTGATAACATGTGTGATAGGTTAAAGAGATTGGCAGTCAATTTGTGTGTCTTCTGGGAACTACGTAAATTAAGAACACAGATAGCATTGGCAGTTAGTGTCAATGCATGGGATCACTTTTTTTAGTGGGTTATGTTGAGGAAAGGCTATGGTGGCCTATAGAAAGCCCCAACAGAGGGAGAAAGAAGAAGCGAGCAGCTAAGAGGATAGAGAGATAAGATCAAGTTTATTGATCTTAGATTTGAAAGATGGAAAGTTGTAGGACTCAGGAAAGAAAGAAGAAGGCAAGATGTTCCATAAATTGCATGTTCTTGGGGTGAATGATGATTTGTGAGATAGAGTTCATGAAGTAGGCAGTGAAACTTGGAAAGGGTGTGAATGAGTTGAGCTTCTGGTGGTTCTGACACGCCTCAGAGGAACTGGAATAATATCCCTGATCTCCTGACAACAATGTCCGTTAAAGTATCTGTAATAGATGGAAAGATCTCCAACTAATCGAGGATGGGAAAGAGGTTGGAGAGATTTGGTGAGGTTAGGATTATTGATGACACGACTGGCTTTGGACTGGACTTTGTCGCGAAGATAGAGAGTAGATTTTGGAGCACCACCCCAGCTGGGGAGCAGTACTCTAAAGAAGGACGGATTTGGGACTTGTATATAGATAGAAGGTGAGAAGATGAGAAAAACTCACGGGCTCTGGCAAGGAAGCCGAGCTTTTGAGATGCATGTTTAGCAAGGGAATGGATGTGAGTTTTCCAAGTGAGATTAGATGAAAGAGACAGACCAAGTTGTGTGAAAGAAGCTGAAGTGTCCAGTTCATTGCTATTCGTGAGGACAGGTGGAGAGTTTTGATTACGTTTGCATAAAATGACAGCCTGTTTTGTCTTGCTTTGGTTGAACGAAACTAGGTTGTCTTTACCCCACTTCTCAATAACTGTCAGATCATTGGAGAGAAGCGAGGCTGAAATGTTTCTGTGGAGTTGGATATCGGTGGAAGCATGGTCATTTGGATTGAATGAAAATGAAGAACTTAGGAAGGTATCATCAGCAAAGGAGTGAATGCTAGAAGACGTGGAGGTGAGCAGGTCATTGATGAAGAGGATGAAGAATGCAGGGGAGATGACAGAGCCCTGGGGTACACCAGCATTGATAGAGTGCAGATTGGAGAGGAAGCCGTCTACTCTGACGGCAATTGACCTATCAGAGAGGAAACTACCTATCCAATTAATGAGAGTGTGATGGAGACCAAACATTGGTAGTTTAGCGAGAAGACCTTTGTGCCAGACGCGATCAAAGGCCTTGGAGATATCGAGAGCGATTACTGTGCTCTCACCACAGGATTCTAGAGCAGAAGAACAGACATGGACAGCATAAGCAAGAAGATCGCCAGTAGACCTGGCTTTTCGAAAGCCACACTGGTGATCAGAGAAAAGATTGCTTGTTTCTAGGAAGGTAAGAAGCTGTTTCGTGATGATGGGCTCCATTGTTTAAGAGACGAGTGAAGTGACTGCAATGGGACGATAGTTGAGTGGATTAGACTTGTCACCTTTTTTGGGATAGGAAAGACATGGGCTAGTTTCCAGGAGGTAGGAAATGTACCAAGAGTGAAGGAAAGCTGGAATAGTTTGTTAAGAATAGCAACCAATAGTGTAGGAAAGCTGGAGTAGTTTGTTAAGAATGGTAGGGGCAAGTTCAGGAGCACAGGTTTTGAGAACTATTGCTGGAATACCATCAGGGCCTTTGGATTTGGAGGTGTCAAGCTGGAGAAGGGTTTAGCTGATTTTTCGTGTGGAGAACTTAATGGGTGACATAGTGAATTTTGAGGGGGGAAATGATGAGGTTGGACCCCTTGGTAGTCCAGGTTGGAGTTGAGGCGAAGACGGACGCAAAAAGATTGGCCTTGGATGAAGGAGTGGTAGAAGAGTCAGAGTTGTCTTTAGTGGAGGGAAAGATGATTGGCAAAAGTTTTGGGAGACAACTTTGGCCATAGAGCGAAAGGAACGAGAGCCAGCCTGGCAGGCAGCGATTTTGTTGTTGATGCGTTGGACAAAAGATGATTTGGCATTTTTGATGGTTTTGGAGCATTACCATTAGGCAAAAAAACCCAGGATAAAAGCTAAAAGAATTCTGCATATAAAAAGTAGCAAGGAAATTAAACAAACTAATTGCTATCATGCTGTAAATATATGCATTGAATTACGTTTGCTCCTTCATCAACTCCACTTTGCACAAGATCCAAAACTCTTTGCTTTGCGGCAGGCGAAATCAGTGGACCCACATCTGAGCCTGCTTCATGACCTATACAATGATACCAACAGGAGGTAGACATAGATTAGAGAAAGCACAAATCACTATAGCAATTAACTCAAATTTCACTGGAAACTGGACATGAAAGGGTTCAGCTCATAGGAACTGATTACTGAAGAACCGAATCCACCTTTGTTGGAAAGTAAGAAGCGTCTAAGAAGGAATTGGAATGAAACAAAATTATTCTTGACAATGCCTTCAAACCATAAAACTCTTACAATAAAGCCAGAACTTCAGTTCTTTGAGAAAAGGGCAAGAAAATGGGTACTTATACATTGAATTGCCAATTATGAAAATAACACAGCGATTACCAATTATATAAACTGTATAGAAATTGACTTTGTCATTACAAATGACATTATTTCTGAATGATGGGGAGTACTGATAATAGGATGGGTATCCAGCTTGCTATTAGTTGAATGGAACAAAGTCAATGGATACGGCAATTAGAGAAACCTTAAAAAGAAGTTACTGCAACCATATCAAGAGAGAGGCCCAAGATTACCAGCATTAACTTTCAACTTCTTTGCTCGTTCAACAAGTTCAGGGATCCATTCCTTCGCTTCCCCAACAAACACAGCTGTAGAAAGAGCCATGCAACGCTGTCCAGCAGCTCCAAAAGCAGCACCAACAAGCTAAAAAATTGCAAATCCATCACGTGTCATACACCATTAAACTTCATTCGTTCAAGAGTTCTACAATATTTTTTTCTTAATGAAACTTAACCAGAAAATAGAATTGGAGCTACAGATCAATATGTCTTCATTCAAACGCAAGAACGACTAACTTCTTCCTTCAATGTCCATGTTGTGTGTCTTAAATTCCTGTCATTATCACAAATATACATAGCAACATGGAAGCAAAATATTATCACACAAAAATAACATCAGGCTTAATTCACTAAGGCATACCTGCGGTTGAGGATACTATTAGGTTTCTAGTGTGAACCTCAAACCTGAGCTATATATGTATTATCATAATCATGGGAAAGGCATGAGAGAAATAAAAGAAGGCAATGGGAAATAAATACAAACTTGGTTGAGAGTCATCTCTTTGTTTGCATCAGGCATCACAACACCATGATTCTTAGCACCCTGAAATTCCAAAGGCCAATTGTAAGAGATACTTGTGATATAAAGCAATGTGAAATGAACATCTAAAGATAATCAGAACAATATATCTATTTGATCTGACATCTGATTTGAGAAGAAATTGAACCACCACATTGATCAAACAGTGGAATAATTGGGCATTAGGCGCATATGAACACTATAAATAGAGCAAAGGGTCATTTTGAATTGAACATACCTTGACAAAAATTGTAAATTTCATATTTGATGGCAAGAAATACTAAATTGCTAACATGCTTAACTTGATCTTATCTCTCTATCCTCTTAGCTGCTCGCTTTCTTCTTTCTTCCTTTGTTGGGGCTTTGTATAGGTCACCATGGCCTTTCCTCAACATAACCCACTAAAAAAAAAAAAAAAAAAAAAAAAAAATGCATTTCTGCCTACAAACAACTCCTTTTGATCCCAAAATAACATATAAAAAGAAATACTATGTCATACCATATTAGACTGGACTCTCTTTCCATTTTTAGAGCCTCTCTCGTAGATGTACTTCCCAACAAAGTCTGATCCAACAAATGAGATTGCCTGGATATGTGGGTTATCACACACAAAATCAACCGATTCTTTTCCACCGTGGATTACATTGAGAACACCGTCTGGTACCCCAGCTTGTTGAGCAAGTTCTGCTAACATCATAGCCGCTCCTGGGTCTTGCTCAGATGGCTTCAAGACGAAAGTGTTGCCAGAGACAAGAGCAAGGGGAAACATCTGATAAATGAAATAATTGGTGGTAAGATCAGGCAGGTTAAGGAGAAACAGGCTTAAGCACGCAAAACTATAAAAAATACAAAGCTTGGCTGTGTCATGAATAAATCAATTACAAACATATTTTGAATGGAATATATTTTGATATATTGGGTAGCAAAAACACTGCATAAGATTTATGACTACAAATCTTAAGATAAAAATCTAGCATATCTATCAAAAGAAGCTTTCCAGGGGCATTTGATGATCAAAACTACGAATAGATAAACGCTAAAATAGAAATCAGCAATAAAGGAAAAATAATCATTCTACTGACATTAGAGTGAAGAGAAAAATAGATTGAGATTTAAGGCCCATATTCTCTGATTTGACTTTAAATTAAATCAGTAAAGCTGGGGAACAAAAGGATTTCTATTTCTCATAAGAAGTGCTCCTTTAAATTTGATAGATCATACACAGTACTAATTTGTGTGATCATTTCAAATCTTTTCACATTTAGCTTTACATCTGTTTACCTTCTCCTCAAAGGACTCCTACTCTTTGATAAAACACGAATTGATGGTAACAATGTACCAAATACAATGCATAAATCATATCGGGCATTTATAAGAAACTTACCCATAACGGGATCATGGCTGGAAAATTAAATCTACAATAAAAGGATCAATGATCATGCTTCAGCTGATACAAATCTGTTTAATCTGGTGCAATCTCAGCAACAAGCATATAAATTTAAACGGTAAAAATTTTACAGTCTTCAACAGATGTGTAAAAACTGTCTTTGATTCCAAAAAATTGTACTCGAGAATAAGAAGAGGTTCATTCCTCCATGCAGAAATTCAAAAATTTTGACTTAAGAACAAGAATGCTTAGCCTACAAAATGTTATTATAGTTGGAATGGAACAAAATTGCTTAATAATAGACACACATAGTCTTTCCAAAAGGAATATAATAGGTCAGAGTCCTACAACTCTTTCAAAAGAGGTAACGGTAAGGAGAGAAAAGGTTCATTTATATTTTGAGTCTAGTGTCATTGTGGTCATTGCCATAGGCATACATCACAAGGGCTTTGAATCAAGCTCTAGATAGAGTCTATGGCTGCTGATTACATTCAACGACTGGCAGAAAAATATCCAAACAAAATATGATAAAAAAAATGAAGAATCTTACGGGCAAACTCCTGCACACACTCCAATTGGTACACGATATGAATGTGTATCCATGTCCTTTGAAATTGAAGGCATTGATTCACCAAGCTGGAGAGACGTAATGGAACAGGCATGCTCAACAACCTCTATGGCAGAGAAACAAATACTGCATGAGATAAGAGCATGTCAGTCCATACAGCTTTCCAAACCTTACAAAATACTGCACTATGGCATACATTCTCAATATAACATACATGATACAAATATATTTATATATATAGAATTATGCCTCTATGCATTTATGCAGATATATATATATTCATATATATATAAATATATATTTATAGACAGAATAACAAGAGAGAAACCAGCAAGAGTTTCATGCTATGCAATCATCAGCTAAACATATACTAAATAATCTTGACGGAATATCACTCGTCTCTTGGATATTTCCATGTATGCATGTGTATATATGTATATACACACACATATATATTTATCCTCTTGTGATATTTATATATACTTATCATCTGAGATGAAGATCTTTCCAGTTTCTCCTTCTAGATTGATGAAATCAAATTTTGCAGCTGATTTTGATTTTTCAATGTGTTAGAAGGATAACTTTGATTGTGTAACTTTGTGTAACATGCCTATGTCCACAACTAGGTATATGTGTGAACTTTTAATAGCATTTCTGTATCAGGATTTACGTTTAGGTGGTAGATGGTTTTACTCATCGTCCAGGGCAGTACAACCACTCTACCTTTTAGTGCCTTCAGTGGCTATGTCACTTTCAGCTCTAGGGTAGAGATGCCGGTGCTTGTGGTTGGTTTGTCATCATGAACAGGGTCTGCTTGTGACTGACTTGCCAGTCTGTTCCCTGGCTATACCTTAGGGTACCGTTGGAAAGGGTGCACTGCAGGCCCGCCGCCAGATAGTGCAGAGGCCCAAACCCATTGGTAGCGCTGTGGGAGGCTGCCTCATCAGCTGGTGTATAATCCCGGGCTGCATGTTATGCCAGTTCGCAACTGGAGCCACTCTTAGCTTGCAGCTCTGGGGGGCCCTTCTGAGACCACAGGATAGCTAAGGGAGCTCTCAAGGGATTTCAGTTTACCGCTACCACTGTCATTTTGACTCTCCCAACCACCACTCACCATTCCTTCAACATCATTCAAAAAATTTAAACAACTCAACAGCAGCAACTAACGTGGCACCTAAACCTTGTCCATCTCATTCTGCAACATCCATGGACTTTCTTCCAACATCAATCCAGTACATCATCATCTCCAATCCATAAACCCCTATGCACTCTTCCTCACTGAAACCAAAATCAAACATCTTGATCCCAGTAACAGCACTGTTCTCTCTCCTCATCTCAAATGCCCACGCTATGAGTTATTTTCCTCCTTCTTCCCTAATTGATGGGGTTCGTGCATTTATTCGCTCTGATGTGCAGACCTTACACCTCAAACAATTTGATCTTTCTAATCCTGGATTTCAACTCTTCTGGTTCAAAATTTCCCTTCCTCATGCCACAAAGTACATTTGCACTATATACCGCTCTCCTAACTCAAACAATCATGAACTTCTCTTTGACCACCTTTCTAAATCAATCAAAACCATCACTTTGCAATCTCCACGCTCTGAAATCATTGTTCTTGGTGATTTCAACGTCCACAACTCCGGCTTGCTCTCCTATTCCTCCAATGTCACCAACCCTGCTGGTCGGGAAGCTGAGGCCTTTGCCATTGTCAATGACTGGAGACAGGTAATTTCAGAGCAGACACGCGTTCCTGACCGTGCAGGAGACAAAGCAAATACTCTCGATCTTTTCCTCACATCCAATCCTAGCATTTACTCTCCTCCCACCAATAGCTCTCCTCTTGGTAACTCTGATCATTGTCTAATAACCTTATGGCATAACTTCCTCCCTCGCCTGGATAGGACCTTTGCTCCGCAAAGAGTCTCCCACAACAGCAAGGCTGACTGGGACTCCCTTCGCACTTTTCACTCTTCTTACCATTGGTCTTCAGGCATTTCAAATGATCCTTCCTCTCTTGCTTCTTTCATCACCGACGCAATACTTCTTGGCATGGATCTTTTGATTCTTTCTTCTTACAATCCTGGTAAAAAAAATTCCCCTAAGTGGTTCAATTCACAGTGCGCAAAAGCTGTGAATAACAAAAACCACTACTTCAAGGAATGAATGTGACTTCAAACCCAACATTCAAGAACTTCTTTTATCAACTCACGCACCATTTTCTCCAAAACCATCAAAAATGCCAAATCATCTTTTGTCCAACGCATCAACAACAAAATCGTTGCCTGCCAGGCTGGCTCTTGTTCCTTTCGCTCTATGGCCAAAGTTGTCTTCCAAACTTTTGCCAATTAACTTTCCCTCCACTAAAGACAACTCTGACTCTTCTACCACTCCTTCATCCAAGGCCAATCTTTTTGCGTCCGTCTTCGCCTCAACTCCAACCTGGACTACCAAGGGGGTCCAACCTCATCATTTCCCCCTTCAAAATTCACTATGTCACCCATTAAGTTCTCCACACGAAAAATCAGCTAAACCCTTCTCCAGCTTGACACCTCCAAATCCAAAGGCCCTGATGGTATTCCAGCAATAGTTCTCAAAACCTGTGCTCCTGAACTTGCCCCTGCCATTCTTAACAAACTACTCCAGCTTTCCTACACTATTGGTTGCTATTCTTAACAAACTATTCCAGCTTTCCTTCACTCTTGGTACATTTCCTACCTCCTGGAAACTAGCCCATGTCTTTCCTATCCCAAAAAAAGGCGACAAGTCTAATCCACTCAACTATCATTCCATTGCAGTCACTTCACTCATCTCTAAAACAATGGAGACCATCATCACAAAACAACTTAGACCATCGTCGCGAAACAACTTCTTACCTTCCTAGAAACAAGCAATCTTCTCTCTGATTCCCAGTATGGCTTTCGAAAAGCCAGGTCTACTGGTAATCTTCTTGCTTATGCTGTCCGTGTCTGGTCCTCTGCTCTAGAATCCAGTGGTGAGAGCAGAGTGATCTCTCTCGATATCTCCAAGGCCTTTGATAGCGTTTGGCACAAGGGTCTTCTCGCTAAACTGCCGATGCTTGGTCTCCATCACACTCTCATTAATTGGATTGGTAGTTTCCTCTCTGATAGGTTGACTCCTGTCAGAGTGGACGGCTTCCTCTCCAATCTTCACTCTATCAATGCTGGTGTACCCCAGGGCTCTGTCATCTCCCCTGTACTCTTCATCCTCTTCATCAATGACCTGCTCACCTCCACGTCTTCTAGCATTCACTCCTTTGCTGATGATACCTTCCTAAGTTCCTCATTTTCATTCAATCCAAATGACCATGCTTCCACCGATATCCAACTCTACGGAAACATTTCAGCCTCGCTTCTCTCCAATGATCTGACAGCTATTGAGAAGTGGGGTAAAGACAACCTAGTTTCGTTCAACCAAAGCAAGACGAAACAGGCTGTCATTTCACGCAAACGTAATCAAAACTTTCCACCTGTCCTCACGAATAGCAATGAACTTGGTCTGTCTCTTTCATCTAATCTCACTTGGAAAACTCACATCCATTCCCTTGCTAAACATGCATCTCAAAAGCTCGGTTTCCTTGCCAGAGCCCGTGAGTTTTTCTCATCTTCTCACCTTCTATCTATATACAAGTCCCAAATCCGTCCTTCTTTAGAGTACTGCTCCCACGTCTGGGGTGGTGCTCCAAAATCTACTCTCTGTCTTCAGGACAAAGTCCAGTCCAAAGCCATTCTTCTCATCAATAATCCTAACCTCGCCAAATCGCTCTAACCTCTTTCCCATCCTCGATTAGTTGGAGATCTTCCCATCTATCACAGATACTTTAACGGACATTGTTCTCAGGAGATCAGGGATATTATTCCAGTTCCTCTGATGCGTGTCAGAACCACCAGAAGCTCAACTCATTCACACCCTTTCCAAGTTTCACTGCCTACTTCACCAACTCTATCTCACAAATCATCATTCACCTCAAGAACATGCAATTTATGGAACGTCTTGCATTTTTCTTTCTTTCTTGAGTCCTACAACTTTCCATCTTTCAAATCTAAGATCAATAAACTTGATCTTATCTCTCTATCCTCTTAGCTGCTCGCTTTCTTCTTTCTTCCTCTGTTGGGGCTTTCTATAGGCCACCATGGCCTTTCCTCAACATAACCCACTAAGAAAAAAAAGAAAAAGATTTGATCAGAATGAAATCTATCCTTTGCATTCTGCATCCTTTTCTGATCGCATTACATCTCTTTCTAGGATAAACATCCAACCACGTATTTGCAATAACCATGCCATCCTAAATACACTATTCCAGAAGGTGTGTTGCCTTATTTACTGCTCTCTGCTAGTCCGTGCGGACCGACAATTTTGCCTTCTTTTTCATTATCAACCTTAGAATTGAAATACCCCATGATAAGGGTGATGTTGGTGAACTTACAATGCTTGATCACTTCTGCCAAAGAAGCATATAGTGCATTCTATTCCTGGTCATCCGCCTCTGTAGGTGGTGCTTTCACAACTATGGTGTATCCAGCAGTTTATGATAAAAGGGGAATTGTGGTTTTGGACCGACTTTAATGCCACTAATTATAATTGATTCGATAAGAATGTTGCCTGTTCCACAAATGTGCGCCATATTGCTATGCAACTGGTTATCGAATGCAAGTAAAGACAAAAGTGGTGTGGAGGCTCTGCAGAAACAATCATGCATTTTTCACAAGAAACATTTCTGCTGCCTAGAAAGGGCTATGAGAACCCAATTCTTAAATATGTTCTCTTTCTTTCCACAAACTTAAACCTCTGCTTCTAGTTCCAATAAGCTCATAATTCATATAATGAAAACTTGTAAAACCTAATAAATGTGAGTACTTATGCCATTTGCATTCAAAATTTGACAACAGCTGTCAATTACCCTGGTCAATAAAGTAACTTTTGCTTACATCTTTTAGAAACATTTAATCAATTGTTGATTTAAAACTTTCTCGGCCTTTTCTTATGAGGAAACAACAAGAGGTAGATTAGTCTTCCTATGTTGGACAATTCTTGAAGAGTATAAAAGTAGCGATTAAGGTGGGGTGTCAAAGACGTTTACTGGGGCTCCACCAGGGCCACTGCATTTCCATGGCACTAACCTCCTAACCCTAGCATTGCAATAGGGTAACAGGATGGCAAAAATACATGGGCAAGGTGCTATTTAGAATAATAAAATTCCACACAATAACTCATTATGATGACTTTTAAGGTAACCAGTTCAGGCAAAAAAATGATAAGAAACTCACGCAATCCTCTCAAAACATCTCCCTCTGCATCTGGGATGGTTTTCCCTTGCTCAAGTGTAACATTTGCAGCTAGTTTATCCTAGGAATCAAGACATTAGCACATGAAAAACACTTAAATGTACATAAAAATATACATAAACATATCTGTACATATTCACATGTATGTATAGATGTATACCAACATACTTGCATACATGAAGTCTATTTTTGGTGTTTTTATAGTAGTGCCGAATTGTTTCTCTTTGAGTGGGTAGCAGGGATCAAGTCAAAGGCTTTGCTGACATCTATGGCTACAGACGGCATTCGCACATGAGTTTGTTTTCCTTGAAATTTACTAAGCATACTTTGAACGACAGACATGAGTAGCGGTGAAATGGATCAGTAGGATAAGGTAGTTAAGGGAAAGCTTTTTGGCTTTAATTGTGTGATAAATTCAACTAGCTTCCAAGTGGTTGGAATTCTATCTCTCTGTTGATCGATCCATCGATCCATCCATCTATCTAATAATATTGTACATTGATCTGTACTACATACCCTGGTTAGTGTGTTAGTTTCATAAAATTAATGGCAAATGAAAATTGCTTCTTCTCTTGCATTCATCAACATAGCAGGGATAACATAAATATATATTCTGTATTTGCAATAACTTTTGGTCTTCTCCAGAGATCGCGAAATTTTGCTTCAGATTAACAATGCTTGCAATCAGGAGATTCCAATGACCATGCTCAAGAGAACAGGTTTAATTCCATAAAAAACCTTTTAGGAAAAGTGGACACAAAAATCCATTAGAGATAGTGAGCTATTTAAAACAGCTGTTGTTTGATATATGAGAAACATCAACAGCAACATGCAAAGGTAAAAATCTACCAGCCCATAATACCCTCGTATGCATGGGAACATGATCTGAGAGAAGCATCTTAAGCTTCTCTAATGTAAACAATACCATCCGTTATAAATATATGCAGTAATTTCAATCTTTTACCATGTTTTCTTTAATAAGCTGCTGCAGTTTGAACATGACTTGCTGCCTGGCAACAACTGAAGTTTGAGACCAAGATTGAAATGCCTTTGCTGCAGCATTGGCAGCAGCCTCCATTTCTCCTTGTGTTGCTTTGGGGACTTGTCCAATTATCTCATTTGTTGCCTAATGCAAGAAAATTTTCAATTCAAATATCTAAAAAGCTAAAAATACTCAAAGCACTGAAGGGCCAAAAATAAAGCATAAAAAAATGGAAGAACATTAAATTGATTAAAATTACTCGCAAATTTGCATTTTAGGTGCCTTTAAATGTTGCGTATCTCTTTGGCTACTTTGAAACAGCTTCCTATAGCTCTAATCAAATTCAATTACTCTATAATTACATATGCTGATATTTTAGGAATCACCAGTTGGTAGATGCGTGTATGAAACTGGTCGTAAAAAAGCTGATGCTCGATTCAACTCACATGGACGATTCTTGCCTGAGGTCTTCTTTAACATGCATAGAACACGGAGTCAGAGAGACAACGATTAACACTGCTATAGTGTTTGACTGACTGACTGACCGACTAACTTATTGAAATGAAATACATGTTTACATTGAGAAGTGACAGTGAGATCATAATACGAAAATAATCAATTAAGGATAAGAGCGGAAGTATTGGTTGAGAATGACCAAAGTAGATGCATAGGTAATGAGCTGGTGTAAAGTGTGGCAGGGAATAACATCGGATTGAGTGAATAGAAATGCGCAGTTAAGGAAAGCAACAATGACAGCATGGCTCTCGCTCCTTTTGGTCTATGGCCAAAGTTGTCTTCCAAACTTTTGCCAATTAACTTTCCCTCCACTAAAGACAACTCTGACTCTTCTACCACTCCTTCATCCAAGGCCAATCTTTTTGCGTCCGTCTTCGCCTCAACTCCAACCTGGACTACCAAGGGGGTCCAACCTCATCATTTCCCCCTTCAAAATTCACTATGTCACCCATTAAGTTCTCCACACGAAAAATCAGCTAAACCCTTCTCCAGCTTGACACCTCCAAATCCAAAGGCCCTGATGGTATTCCAGCAATAGTTCTCAAAACCTGTGCTCCTGAACTTGCCCCTGCCATTCTTAACAAACTACTCCAGCTTTCCTACACTATTGGTTGCTATTCTTAACAAACTATTCCAGCTTTCCTTCACTCTTGGTACATTTCCTACCTCCTGGAAACTAGCCCATGTCTTTCCTATCCCAAAAAAAGGCGACAAGTCTAATCCACTCAACTATCATTCCATTGCAGTCACTTCACTCATCTCTAAAACAATGGAGACCATCATCACAAAACAACTTAGACCATCGTCGCGAAACAACTTCTTACCTTCCTAGAAACAAGCAATCTTCTCTCTGATTCCCAGTATGGCTTTCGAAAAGCCAGGTCTACTGGTAATCTTCTTGCTTATGCTGTCCGTGTCTGGTCCTCTGCTCTAGAATCCAGTGGTGAGAGCAGAGTGATCTCTCTCGATATCTCCAAGGCCTTTGATAGCGTTTGGCACAAGGGTCTTCTCGCTAAACTGCCGATGCTTGGTCTCCATCACACTCTCATTAATTGGATTGGTAGTTTCCTCTCTGATAGGTTGACTCCTGTCAGAGTGGACGGCTTCCTCTCCAATCTTCACTCTATCAATGCTGGTGTACCCCAGGGCTCTGTCATCTCCCCTGTACTCTTCATCCTCTTCATCAATGACCTGCTCACCTCCACGTCTTCTAGCATTCACTCCTTTGCTGATGATACCTTCCTAAGTTCCTCATTTTCATTCAATCCAAATGACCATGCTTCCACCGATATCCAACTCTACGGAAACATTTCAGCCTCGCTTCTCTCCAATGATCTGACAGCTATTGAGAAGTGGGGTAAAGACAACCTAGTTTCGTTCAACCAAAGCAAGACGAAACAGGCTGTCATTTCACGCAAACGTAATCAAAACTTTCCACCTGTCCTCACGAATAGCAATGAACTTGGTCTGTCTCTTTCATCTAATCTCACTTGGAAAACTCACATCCATTCCCTTGCTAAACATGCATCTCAAAAGCTCGGTTTCCTTGCCAGAGCCCGTGAGTTTTTCTCATCTTCTCACCTTCTATCTATATACAAGTCCCAAATCCGTCCTTCTTTAGAGTACTGCTCCCACGTCTGGGGTGGTGCTCCAAAATCTACTCTCTGTCTTCAGGACAAAGTCCAGTCCAAAGCCATTCTTCTCATCAATAATCCTAACCTCGCCAAATCGCTCTAACCTCTTTCCCATCCTCGATTAGTTGGAGATCTTCCCATCTATCACAGATACTTTAACGGACATTGTTCTCAGGAGATCAGGGATATTATTCCAGTTCCTCTGATGCGTGTCAGAACCACCAGAAGCTCAACTCATTCACACCCTTTCCAAGTTTCACTGCCTACTTCACCAACTCTATCTCACAAATCATCATTCACCTCAAGAACATGCAATTTATGGAACGTCTTGCATTTTTCTTTCTTTCTTGAGTCCTACAACTTTCCATCTTTCAAATCTAAGATCAATAAACTTGATCTTATCTCTCTATCCTCTTAGCTGCTCGCTTTCTTCTTTCTTCCTCTGTTGGGGCTTTCTATAGGCCACCATGGCCTTTCCTCAACATAACCCACTAAAAAAAAATAAAAAAAAAAAGATACAAAACATGAGGGTGAGAAAGCTGAGGTGTCCACACTAACATAGTCATTGCAACATGATTTATAGCCGGAACTATGAATGAATCCTGTAAGGACTGCATTGCATACATGATTTCCAGTGTAGCAGAAACCAGAGACAGGGCTCTGAGTTTTTTGGTAGGATAGTGGAATTTATGAGGTGGTTCCCGTTGCCTTCCTCACCAATGGCGTTTTAAAAGTGACAAAACATGGAGGATTGAACTGACAACCCATGCATTGTGAGTCTGCATGCTTAGCCACTATGCCATAAGGACATTAAGTGCATAAATCTTTGGCCATGCTTCCGATCAATGGTGCTACAGAATTCGTCAAAAAAGCAATATCAAATGATCAAATGTTATTAAGAACAATCTACACCAAACAGATTTTTCATCCATCAAAACACTTTAAATATAAATGATAAGATAGTAGCACATTCAACACTTACAAAGTTTCAGCCTTGTTGGCAACTTACTCTGGTTTAACTTATGACTCAAATTGGATAGACATCTCATAACAGTATACAACTATTCAGTCAACATATTTATACACTCACTGGATTAAATAATGGTATCCATTCATTTGTTTGAGATTCAACAAACTTTCCATCAATGAGCAGTTTAGCAGTGGGCTATGAAGAAAAGCAATAATTCAAAACTCTTATTCAAACAAATCTACAACCCGGCTTCATATCATATGAAATGACTGGTAACTAGAATAAATTTTACCTCAGGAAAGAAAATGATACCAATAGAAAAAAAGGAAAAGAAATATTAAAAACATCCAATCATACCACAGCTTGAGTCTGATTAAGTGTAGATCCAACTGCACTATAGAACCGTGGAGCAATGCATGCCCTAATTGCCTGTCAATAACAAATAAATTAAGGGATGACAAAAATCTATATTGCAACAACTAATAGATACATACACTACAATACATACAAGGATACATAGTCATACATACATACATACATAAATAAATCATCGTCATCATTGTCGCCCAACAGTTCTGTAGCATTGTGAGCTATTGTGATATGGCATTTCCAGATGGGCCTGTTTTTAGCTTCATCTTCCCAGGAAACCTCAACATTGCCATTGGTTGACAAGTGGCATTTGATGCGTCCTTTGAAGCGTAGTTTGGGTCTTCTAAGCATCCTTCTACCTTGTTAAAGTTTGCAAGTCTGACAGTTTGCATATGGAAAGCACATGACAGAGTTCCACCTGTGCAATGCATCTGTGAGGGGAGTGCACATACCTACATAGCCATGCCTACAAACACATATAAATAGCCATACCTACATAAATACGTAGCCATACCTACACAAATACTTACATAGCCATACCATACATACACGGCCATACATAAATATAATAGTTATTTAGTAATGCAGATTAGCATAAAGGCGGCTAACTTTGATGAAAATTTCCTATAAAACTAAATTGGTCATTATTCAACAAGAAAATGCTTCGTAAATCATGCAGGTTTAGTTAAATGCCAGCCATGACTGAGTTGGTAATATATTTCCAGCAAAAGATTAAGAATGATATACAGAAATCAGGTACTAAATTTATGCTTGGCAAATCTAAGAGAAACTCGTCTCTAGGTCTGCTGCCGAAGATGAAGCAATACCGCAATACCACAATACCATGCTTACGTAGTAAACAGAATCTGATTACAAAGTAAAACCGCGACTGGCATGGACTAAAACGTTCAAAAACAAGTCAAAAAATATTTATCACCTTGCTGGCGAAGCTAGAAAGGCAGTGTGTTCTGCTGGAAAATATCTTCGACATGTTGCTGCTTGTTCACTGCAAGTTATGAAATGTTAGAACTGTTGGGGCATGGGCTGTACTATTCGACTATTCCGAAATAGAGGCCTGCCTCCTCGTCCACTCGAGGTTGATCGCCACACCACCACTACACCCTTTTCATTGTATTGTTCCCCGCCAATGCACCAGGGGACAATGCAGAAACCTCCACGTTGGTGTCCCTGGGTATCGACCACCGAAAGTGATCTCAATTCATTTTTCATCAGCTCATAACCGATTCTGCAACCTGTTTCCCTCAAAGCACATTAGAAGGAAAGACTCAATGAAAAAAAACTGCATTGTTCTCCAAGCTGTGCCAGCGTTTTCTGGGTAAACGGTCGTGTTTCTTATTTTAAGAATTCATGTCGCTTTCTTAAAGCTGAAATGCAACAATCACTTAAGTTTTTCAATGATAGTGCAAAACATTGAACATGGCATGATTTCAATTTCATAGAATGAACTCCCTGTTAAAACCAACAATAAGTAGGCTATGCATTTATCCTCAAGAATGGCTCTCAAAGCTCATAGATTCAAACGTTACCAAGCAACAGTTAGTAATTTATTTTTAAAAAATGCCGTTTAGCCAATGGAAGAAACAAAGCAGATCCTTTGGTACAGGCGGAAATATTTGTTCGTGGGGAGGACCGTAGCAAATAAAATTGACTACATGTCAATGGAATTTCATAAGAATACAAGTATGTCACGAGTTCAGAGGAACTGCACCTCAACAGCCAATGGTTTACTGTTTTGAGCAGCAAAGCCGGGCTAGAAAGTCAGGACTGCCTGAAACCCAATGGAGAATGCGATCACCCAGTGCACGTCATGAAGGCTGTCGGAAAAGTAAAAAAACGGAGAAGTCTATGGTCTGACGGCAGGTACCACAAGATAGATGACATGCAAACAGCGATAAATGAAGAAAGGTGATGGTCATATATCCCTTGCTATCAATAATGACAGTGGTAAGGCCTTGCATAGGTAACATCAGCAGGAAGAAAATGATAAACGGATGAGCGGCTCTTTACGGAAACTGTCATCTGTGGTTACGTCAGAATGGGGACAACCGGAAAGCTGATGGGGGAAAGCTGATGGTAGAAGTCTTTGAACTAGCGGGGTAAAACCCCGATCATCATGAGATAGTTGACGATTCATCATTAGAAATGGTAACATTGTGGTGTAGTATGGAAGTCTATTTCAATAGACTACTATGGAATAGAAAGTCACAAGAAGAGCAGAGGAGTCAGTTATATTTGTTGATAAGTCCATAGTAAACACCATTTGGGCTATAGCAACAGGAACAAGAGGACAACATCAGCGAATATTTCAATCCTCCAAGTGTATGCACCAACGTAGGGCTCATAATAGAAGACATCGAAAAGGTTTACAATATGCTACAAGAAACCCTCCATGGAACTCTAATACGAAATTTTATCATGGTACCAAGAGATCTAAGTGGAAACATGGGTTGGGGGAAAGAAAGGCAAGATTCATGCTAAGAAACTTCTACTATGCAGACGACCTGATGATTGGTAACACAATGATCCAGCATCATGCAAGAAGGTTATACATCTGGAACAGTCCTGGACATCGAGTGAGAAATTAACTGTGTGAGTCACCAAAAGCTGTAATGAGGATCTAGTAGAGATGGACTACCAAGAACACTTGACAACGATCACCAACCAAATCTATCTCAAACAAGAACAAAAAGTGAGAAGAAGGCTGGGAGACACATGATGGTTTGGCAGTAGCAGAGGAATGAGAGAGGGTTGCACAATGTCCCTTACCCTGACAGTTAATAATACGTTGCAAATACGATGCAAGATATATGACGTAAAAGAGACTGGGGTATCAAACTTTGAGGCTTAAAAGATGAGCAGCATGGGGCTTTTCTGGTGATGTCACTCTGCTGTGTATTGAAGAGGAGGAATTGATGGAAATGTTCAATGAGATTAAAAGCGTTTTAAAGACTAAGCTTGACTTAAGAGCGAGTGCTTAACGCTAAAAGTATAATGATTATTGATAACACCTGAACATGGAAAGACTTTAATTTAGATGGTGAACGCATTAAGATAGTTAAAGCTTGTCGTGGCGAGTTGCGCAACATTTTTTACGTGCGTAACTAGGACAATGGGTCACAGTGATGATCGTATAACCACGCTGTGCCACTCGCCGGGTCTACATTGTTCACGCTGATTCTAGAACATTCCCGCTCGCACAAGAACTAGTTTATTATTCTATATATACCTTTGCAGTCCAGTTCTAGTTATTGTATCAATGAGTCTGAGTCGAAAGTATTTCAAATGGTTGCTATTTTATGTGCTGATTGAAGTTCTATCTCAAATAAAGTTTGAACACTTGTTTATTACATTTTTGCTGTTGGTACTTCACAGAAGACACAACATTACCACTACTACTACTACTTCTACTGTTACTACTTCTACTACTACTACTACCACTACTTCTACTACTTCTACTACTACTTCTACTACTACTACTACTACTACTACTACTACTACTACTACTACTACTACTACTACTAATACTACCACTACTACTACTTCTACTACTACTACCACTACTACTACAACTACTATTACTACTACAAATACTACTACTACTACTACTACTACTACTACTACTACTACTACTACTACTACTTCTACTACTACCACTACGTCTACTTCTACTACTATTACCACTACTACTTTTTAAAGAAAATTCCAAAAATGCATTACAGCTATCTCAGAAAGCTGCAATTATGGGAACTCTAAAAATATTCAAGTCATTTTGTGGACTTTAATGCGTTAAATCTCAATTTAAGTTGTAGTACTGTGTTTGGAAACTTCCTGTTTCCCCAGCGTCTAACGTACAGTTAATTGTATCATGCATTTATTGTAAAAAGTACTACTACTACTACTACTACTACTACAACTAATAGTACTTCTTCTACTACCACTACTACTACTTCTACTTCTATTACTACTGCTACTACTTCTGTTGCTACTACTATCTAATAAATTTAAATCAATAAAGTAAGAGTCAGTTTATCTCAGGCATCGAACGGAACCGTGTCTCTTTCTCGAGTGTTGTCTGATGATCCCGTACACACCACATGACTCACTTTGTCCTTGACGAACTCATTAATGTAATCAATGATGCCTTCATTGATTAATGCACGATGGTAGTGCTGTCATTATCATCAAATCCCCTCCTGTTGCTGTTTTCCAATTACTGAATTTTTTGGAACACGTTTTTTGAAGCAGGATGGTAGATATATCGGTAGAACTGAATTAGAGATTGATTTCATGTTTCGAATTTGATAGAAGAAGGAGATTTAGATAATTTTAGTCACATTTGATTCATCACCACATAATATTGCTATTTCTTACTTATATTTACTTGTTCATTTTGTAAAGGTTGTATTTTCCTTGCTGTTTTGTGCCTATCAAAAAGAAAATCGGACTTTGTCCAGGGATTTAAATATTTCTGACAGGTGGTATTCGTTAATATGCCATGAAATTGCTCTGAAGGCCAGAAGAATATTGGCATTGTGGAATTATCAATACAACGACTGATATCCAATGGAACCTTCGTCTAATGAAAATTACTAATTAATTAAAGAATACCTGTGAATCTTGAAAGGAAATGTCACAAACTCTTAATCTGCAATAAGATTTAAGAAGTTGAGGCTAACGCTACAGTGTACCATTGATTGAAAATTTGTCTGGTCGTAGAAAATTTGGCCACAAAAAATCTGATTTTCGTGCCACTGAGAACGAAGTGTATGCGGAAATTCTTGATTGTCCTCAATCCCAACATGTTATTCAAAATCGCTCCTCGAGTCGTTTGTTCCAAGGGAATTATCATCTTCACAATATCTTTTTAAATGCAAACGCAGCTAACTTTGATGTTGAGCTCTGGGTGCATTCGTTGGTTGTTTCTTTCGCTTCATTCAAAGTTTTCGTGACTCCATGATCACCTTTGTTGTCGTTGAGATCCAACCTTCCGTGCTTTCCGGTACGTATCTCGCCTTTTCCACCTTCATTCCTTGCCATTTCGTTCCATGTTTTCTTATCATTTGCTGACAAACTCTTCCATTTTTCGAGGCATTTGCTTACAAGTTCTTCGCTGTCTGAACACTCCCATTCGCTTGCCAAACTTTCTCGAAATAACATGAATCCAGTACGCCTGGGCAAAAAAGAAAGCCTTCTATCAACTAAATCCAAAGCTGACTAAGATAAAAGTTCAATTCATTAAGTATAGTTAAAATCTAAAATTACACACCTCTCTAATAACAGGTAGTGCATTGCTGGCTACCTGCTTCGATACAGTAACAAAGAAAATCAATAACGAAAAACGGTTAACAGGAATATAAGATAATAGAAAGAAAAAAAATGAATAGAATAGTTAAAAATCTAATAATTGCGGATTAGGCCACGATTTATTCCTCCTACAGAATAATTGGCATGTGCACCTAATAGCGATGCTCACGACTTTCTTTATAATGTGATTTTGGTGGTTTTGGTCTAAATTGAAATCCTTAAACATTGAAAAAAGTGAGTCATAAGAGGAACCCAAAATTCGTTGCTTTGCGGTTGCTGTTTATTTGCATATTGGATTCGAACCCTAGAGTAAGTTCCAAAATGTAAACATTATCAAGACAAGGTCTAGTCTGAGAGAGTCACCGGGGATTAAGATTGGAGATAAAAAAGATGGAAGGTTGGCATATAACGAGCAGTTTGAAAACGAGGAAAATGTATTTGCAAGGTAGAGAGGAATTTAATTATGGCGCCAAGTGTCAATAACGGCCATCGTCAAGATACGACTTGCAGCTAGAAGATTCAGTCTGGAGGCAGAAAGAGCATGCATATGATTGAGAGATGGACCATTTAAAGAGATTTTTCCTTAACAGTAAAAATAAAAACATACAATTGATTCAGATAAAAGTTCCGTGCAAGAAATGAGTCTATCAAAATCCAACCAAAAATGCCGTGACCAGGATTCGAACCTGGGTTATTGCGGCCACAACGCAATGTACTAACCACTATACGATCACGGCCGTCTAGCTAATTCAGCCGTTGATACGCATTAAATTCATAAGTATAAAAAGTACCTTGTGGACTCCACGTTTTTCCCAATTACATCTACTGGGATGCATGAAATAAGCACGCCTTTTACAAGCAGTACGATGTTCCTTACTGATTTAATTTGCTTCAAAATGCAGTGTTTCTATAGAAAAGATTCTTTCTTTCGTATTAACCGGCCATTACTTCACTTATCTCATTGGAGCTTCCCACTGCCAGTGGAAACAATCATTGTGCTGCCTACTTTTGCGTTGAAATTTCCAATCAAGAAATCAGACTAATTTTAAATCAGATTAATGACCTATATTTTCAAACTAAGAATATAAATATCTCATAATTTTGGAGATTGTTGGCAATTTGGGTTTTTTATCCTTGCCACATAGCGAAGATTATCATCTTACCCTGTTCAGTCTTTTCTGTGAGTTATATTGGGGAACGGCCATGGTCGCCTAAATAAAGCCCCAAGGAAGGAGGAGAGTGTCTGGTCAATCTTATTGATTTTAGATTTGAAAGAAGACAGATTGTATGATTCAGGAAAGAAAGAAGAAGGCAAGACATTTCATAAAATGCACGTTCTTAGGATGAATTTTGATTGGTCGGGTATAGTTCGTGGATTTAAGTAGTGAAACGTGAATGGGTGTGAGTGGCCTTCTGGTGTTCCTGACACGCCTCAGAGGAAAATGAAGTGTACAGTTCATTACCATTTATGAGATAGCCATTACTATAGGTGTCATTGATAGCATTTCACATGTGATCCCTTTTTCGATTACTACACAAATCCCGTGATGATGCGAAGCTTCTTGTTTTGCCAATTGAAAAATGAAGTCTTCCTATGTTTCTGTTGCGTCCTCAGTTCTCTTCGACCCATGTAGGGCCAGAAATAGCAGGATCCTTTACAATGCAACCCTTCTTGATAAAACAACTGCTTTCTGTAATGTTTCAGTTTCAACGTTCAATTTTTCAAACATTGCTTTTTGCCGTATCGTCGCATGACGCCCGTGAGGAAGGCAACTCCCAAAGCCTTACTGCTACCAGATAGATAGACGACAACATGGGATGAATTCATATGCTTCTTATCTAGGGGTGTCAGATCGACAAAAAATTTTGATCAGTCTGAAAAATTTTCAAATTTCCAAAGGTATCAATTTTAATGAAAGCTCTCTGATGCCATCAAATACAATTGCTATACGCAGTTAAGAGTCTGGTCTGCCGCTGAAATGCGTTTAGCATGAGAATCTTCCCTTACATTTAGAAGGTCAATGCAATATTTTGCATAATTTTTCTCTTGATTTCATGTGTTTTAGTATTTAGATGTAATGTACAATTATTTATACGTATACTAATTTTCTAAAAATTCATATAAAGTTACGCGAGGATTAATGTGTTTGTGTACAACGTTCGACCATGCCGATGAATAATCCGACTAATTTAAACGCAAAGTACCAAATATGTTAAACAACTGTACATTGGGATGGTATTTACTTACTTTTTACTTCTTTCGGTTAATTTTGTTGTCCCTCTCGATCCGTTCGACTTATCATCAATAGAGTCCGCTCTTTTACTAGAAATTTTTGACTGCTTTGAGCCCTGCTTCATCAAATCTTTCGCAGTGCTTTTTGGTTGGGAGTTCGAAATACCTAGAATAAGATTACATTGTGTGTCTATCTGAGTTAAATAAGAAATTAAAGAGAAGAAAAGTAAGAGGTAAAATCAAGTCTATTGATCTTAGATATGCAAGATTGCAAGTTGTAAGATTCAGGAAGCAAGAAGAAGGCAAAATGCTCCATAAATTGCATGTTCTTGGAATGAATAATAATTTTTGGAATAGAGTTCGTGAAGAAGGTAGTGAAACTTGGAAAGGGTGTGTTTGAGTTGAGCTTCTGGTTGTCCTGACACGCTTCTGAGGAACTGGAATGATATCGCTGATCTCCTGAGAGCAATTCCCGTGAAAGTGTCTGCAAAAGATCTCAACTAAACGACGAAAGGGGTTGGAGAGATTTGGTTAGGCTGGGCTGGTAGATGAGATGAATAGCTTTGGATTGGATTTTTTCAAGAAGACAGAGAGTGGATTTTGGAGCACCACCCCAGGCGTGGGAGCAGTACTCTAAAGTAGGACGGTTTTGGGACTTACATACAGTTAGAAGGGGAGAAGATGAGAAAAACCCGCGGGCTCTGGCGAGGAAACTGAGCTTCTGAGATCCATGTTAGCAAGAGAATGGATGTGAGTTTTCCAAGTAAGATTAGATGAAAGAGAAAGACCAAGTAAAGAAGCTGAAGTGTCCAGTTCATTACCATTCATGAGGACAGGTGGAAAGTTTTGGTTGCGTTTACGTGATACGACAGCCTGCGTCGTTTCGCTTTGGTTAAAGGAAACTAGGTTATCTTTACTCCACCTCTCAATAACTGTCAGATCAAGGGAGAGAAGAGAGGCTGAGATGTTTCTATGGAGTGGAATATCACAGGAAGCATGGTCATTTGGATTTAATGAAAATGAAGAACTTAGGAAGGTATCCTCACCAAAGGAGTGAATGCTAGAAGACGTAGAGGTAAGTAGGTCATTTATGAACATTTATGTAGAGTACAGGAAAGATGACAGAGCCATTGGGGCACACCAGCATTGATTGAGTGCAGATTAGTGAAGAAGCCGTCCACTCTGATGGTAATCGACCTATCAAAGAGGAAACTGCCACTCCATTTTTTTTAATGAGTGTAGTGGATACCAAACATTAGTAGTTTAGGGAGAAGGCCCGTGTGCCAGACGTGATCAAAGGCTTTGGAAATATCGAGAGACATCAATTTGTTCCCACCATAGGATTCTAGAGCAGAGGACCAGACATCGACAGCACAAGCAAGAAGATCACCTGCAGACTTGGCTTTTTGAAAGCCATATTGGAGATCAGAAAGAAGAAATTTTTCTCAAAGAAGGCCAGGAGTTATTCAGTGATAATGGTCTCCATTGTTTTAGAGATGAGTGAAGTGATTGCAACGGGACAATAGTTCAGTGGATCGGATTTTCTACCTTATTGGAATAGGGAAGATGTGGCCTAGTGGTGATTGAGTGATATTCGCCAAACAATAACGACTGAATTGAATAAGAACGGTAGCGAAGCAGTAACAGATATATACGCCTTTTTGCTACGTTCTCAGTGGATGGGATCGGTGATGATACCCTTCTTACGAAGAAAAAAGCAAGCAATAAGTGTACTGAGTTCCAAAAATGCCAGCCTCATAAGCGATGCAGGTTTTGTTGACAATCTACTTAATTAAATTTGCCCAAAGAGTGAAGAAAAATCGTCAAATATGATGATCATCATTTAAGAACAGGCTGGCTTCAGAAAATATCCTAGTACAGAAGAAAAATCCTAAACCCCCTGTTTGTTAGCGAATACCATCAATATAATCGAAATAAAATATTCAACAATTTCATAATTTCAAGAAGGCGTTTGAGCGGGATTGACACGGTGCTGCATGGCACACAATCAAGAAAAACGAAAACGGTCAAAATATGACACAGCTTTAAGGTAGTGATCAGAGTCACCAGACACTGGACACAGGAGGAGAACTTATGGTAGGATTAAAGTATACCTATGGTGGAGACTGCAGGGTAATAGCTTGAATTGATTAAAATAGGTGGTCGAATAAAACTTCATGATTATTTGAATTAGGTGAGGGGTATATTGTGAACATTCATTTTGAAGTATAAAGGGGGAAAACTTTAACCAGATGAGTTGAAAGTCAGGATTTGCGAGGTCAAATATTTTGAGATGTATTTTCTGCAATCCAATGGGGATAAATGCACATTGCCCAAAATGAAGGAGGAAAGAGGAAAACAGATAGTGACTAGGGAGATATAGGTGCGGAGAGTAAATGGCACTGTCATTGATATCGAGTGAGTGGAGTCTGGCTTCGGTGAGAAAAAGTGCGTAAGGATTTATGGATGGGACATGTTGGAGCACTGATGAGACATTGGATGATAGTCTGCACGGATGCTGTCGAATGAGGTCGAAGAGAGTTAAAGGTGGTACATTAGCAGTTGCAGTAGAGCAGTTACTAGCTTTAATAACTCACCTAGCTTTTTCTTTGGCGGCATCGTGCTTTTAAGGCTTTCAAAATATGACGTTCCTCGGGTGGAGGCAACTGCTTTTGCTCTTGTATTGGGAGTCAATTTAAACGGGTTGCTTCGCATTTGGCTATCTGCATTACCATTTTCATACAGTATACTCGTTGTGTCAACTTCTCCATCTTCTAAACAAAATAACAAGAAATTCAAGGTGAATGGCACTGTTTAGTTTTCATGTGGGAATCAACAACCCTAGTGAAAGTGATACAAAGCTTTTTTGCAAACAAAAACTACAAACAGCAAAGAATATACTCAAATCTCTCTTGCGAAGCAATCATATGCAACAACCATATGCTTATCCTTCTGATTAAAAATGACTACTCACTTCAGTTCTAACGGACTTAAACTATGAATAGATGAAGACCAGGACTTATAGCTTTCTTACACCTAAACTCAAACTTTTTCTTCTTAGCGCGGAAGCTTCGATTACAGCCTTCCTCCACATTTCATATGAACGGGGGAATGCTTCAAGAACAGCCCGCAAATCGTCCTTGCTTGCTCGAAGTTTCCATCCACCAGTGCAAGATAGCAGAGGCTGCCTTAGCAAGAAGTTTACATCTGGTTCTTCAGTCCTTGCCATAGATGAGCAACAATTTTGCTGGAACTTAATGAAGCCTTCATGGGCATTGCGTTTCAAAGCGGTAACCCAAGAAATAGCACTTTTAGCAAACATTTTTGCATAATCTACTGCTTTACTACATATTACTCTCATGCGCGTTTCAATTTGATCTAGAATAATAACTGCTGCGCTGCATACTCGATTTCGAGCGTAGCAGAAACCACAGACTGGGCTCTTGAGTTTTTTTCTAGAGAAATGGATTTTCTAAGGTGGTTTCCCGTTGCCTTCCTCACCAATGGCGCTTTAAAAGTGACATATGGAGGAATCGAACTGACAACCCCTGTATTGTGAGTCTGCATGCTTTACTGACCTTTTTTCAGAATTAAAAAAGACAAATACAGACACGTACTTATCTCGTTTTCCATAATTATCTCCTCGTCCATATTAATGTCGTCGGCATCAAGATCTTCAGTTCCTTCTCTGATTTCTCCCTCTTTAACAGAATGCCAAGTAACAATATCTGATCCACCTGACAAACTTTCTGCAGAGTCTTTATGAATCCTCTGAAACGGCTTTGGCCTTCCGATACTGCGTTTCCTATTGTACAACAATGCATTTGATTGCTTGCTGTGAATGAAAATATTACTTATATTTGTTAGACCGCATTGAGTTATATCACACTCATTGCACCGCAACCTTCATCAAATCATATAACACGCTTAACCAATTGATACATTGAATTACTATGGATCATTCAACATGAAACTGAAATGGCAATATTTCTCTAGGAGCAAAAATACTCCTGAGATGCCTAAATATTAGTATCCCCCCGCAAATGATATTTCTTAAATAGACACGCCATCGAAAATCACCCATGCAGCCTTTCATTGCAAATACAAAGATTAAAGGGTACCATAGGATGGCAATCCTTGACTATTTTCAGCGCGTTTTTTCTAAGACCCTATCTCTTGCAAATGGAATTATCCCTTCATCAATGCATGAATACAGCGGCGAATGCCGGCCAGTTTTTCTATGAAAACAAACTAAAAGGAGAACTGAACGTAGACAACATATCAAAAAAGCAACACATTGATAGAAAAAATCCAACATTCTCAAAACTCTTGCAAACAGATTAGAATTAGCAGCATAAAATACTTCTGCATGAGAAAATCTAGAATGCCTAACAATCATTTTGCAAAAATTATCGAAATTTGGTCAGCAAAAATTTATAATGGCAGAAAAATATAGGCGAAGCATACAAGACTGGACAAATTAAGAAATTAACTCACTTTATGATATGAGAATCAATGGTTAACTCAACAGAAAGAGGAGCTTTACGTAAATTTTTCGGCGATATTCCCTCTTCTTCTGACATAATATCATCATCTTCACTTAATACGTCATTTAAGCCGTCTTCTTCTGTTTCTTCCTCGTCTGCTTTTCTCCGTGCCAACTCAACAAGCCTTTGGGCTAAATTCATCCGTCTCATTTTTGTTGCATATTGAATAGCAAGGTTAACCGCATCCGCATTTGGCATCAACTCACAAATTTCAAGCGCACGGAATATTCGCTCAGACTTGCAAGAAAGCTGAAAATAAATGACCGTGTCATGAAGCAATACCAAGGCAGAAGAACTTCATATACACAATTACTATCTTTTGAACATGATTCGAAGACTAGTGTTTTACAATTGATGTGACTTAATCACTCAATTGACTGTAATGAATGATACCACGTGATTGACTTGGTACGATTTAAACGTACTAATAATGATAAGAATGATAAATAGAGTTGATATTCGCAATGAATGGACCAACGATATATTTCAAGGTCAAATAATCCATGAAAGTTATCTAAGCAATATGTCACAAAACTCTAATCGCCTCAAAAAATCTATTTTAGTCAGATATTGCGCATGAGTACCTTAACACCTTGAAATATAAGATGATGACGCCACACAATGTGCGTAGAGTTTATCATATATCCGTTTATCATGTGTTAGGCTAATTTGTGCCTACGTGAAAGGAGACAATAAGTTGGCGAAAGTGGATTTGGACGTTTTTGAAAGGGACGTCTACTTGAAATGTAGACCAAAACTACTCTTTTTCGATCGTTGTAAGGACTTTGCAATTAGGTGACGTAGGACATTGCTGAAATCGCCAAACACTATATAGATTTTTCAAGATATGACAAGGGTCTGAGAAAACATTTGTTGTTAGCAATGTCTGATGTCATCATAGTCATTTCTTCGCAGCCTGCTATTAACAGCCTTAAGTGTCGTGTAAACGTGGCATTCCAGTTCTCAATGATATCGAACTTAACTCATTCATAATGGCTAAAGTGGAGTGATGACTTTTTGTTGACCAGTACCAATGCATCAATTAATATTCAACTGTTGAAGTTTGGCACACCATCCCATCAGATATTAGGGAGCTCCCAACAATTGGACGCTTAAAAACGAAGTTAAAGGAGTTCTTGAAGAGCCGAATTTGATCATAAATATCAATTTCAAAACACAACCCCTGGAAGGACAGCATTTAAAGTCTTTGTACCTACTTTATTGAATTCGATTTATTTAAACTTGTAAAATATCGCTTATTGTTGATGCAGTAAACTGAAGGGTTAAATCGTGTATGAAGAATTATCAACAGCATGAACAATATATTGCATCGTCAACCCACCTCCAAAAGAACCGCCACTGGGTCTTACGGATAGGGGCAGCCAAGGCAGGGTCGACCAAGGAAGGGGTGGCCAATGCAGAGGTGGCCACGGCAGAGGTGGTCAAGGTAGAGGTGGCCAAGGCAGAGGTGGCCACGGCAGAGGTGGTCAAGGTAGAGGTGGCCAAGGCAGAGGTGACCAAGGCAGGGGTGGCCAAGGCGGACCTGGGGCGACGCTGTGGAGAAGCGGACCGGAAGAAGTCCCACTGGGATAACTGCTCCTGCGCGTGGTCATCACATGATCTCGGCACTGCACCCAGGGAGCTTCCCTGTCTTTAACGATACGACGACGATATTACCTTCATTTTACTTTTTTCTTATGGTAAGATTGTATATAGGTATTACTAATTATCAGTAGCTGAAGGGTCATCTTTGTGTTTAAATTATTATTCACAACCTGACATTACGATGAGTGCATTGCGTGGCTTTTACTGAAGCCTTCCTTGCACGCCGTGCAATTCCTTAATGATATCAACTGCATTGTTTTCCGATCGTAGATCTAAAGATGACCATTTTTCTTCCTGTGAGTTCAGTTGCTTGGACGAATACTGAGAAGGAGCAACGTGTTCAACCTCTCAATCATCTTTCGCGGAATCTTTTTCATACGATATGTAAATTTTGGGGAAATTTACCAACAATGAGGCGACGAAGGAATGGAAATATCTGATTAAGTACGTACAGCAAATAGTTTCATGAGCAACTGTATTTCTGCTGTTCTGGACTGTGCTAGGGTGGCCTCATCGGGCTCAAATCTTCTCTTTCTGTGATAGTCATGATACTGCCTGACGATTCGATTCGTTATGAAACTCTCCTAGAAAGGTGAGAACGGTGAATAGTTACTTAAGTCAAGAAAAGATGGCGAGAAGATCTGCGAGAAATTTTATTATTCTACCATTATAACTGATGAAAACGTGTGCACTGTTTGTCAGAAGTGACTAGACATCCTCCAGAAGATAAACTCCACTAAGCCATGGTTACCCAGCTTAAACATAAGTCAATCTGTGAGTTTGCTAACACGGCGATATAGTTGACTTCAGATGATGATAAATGCATCTTTATTGATAGACTGTGCGGTATTCTTTCTGAAGCAGAAAAAAAAGCAGAAAAAGAAGCAGAAGACGATTTCTCACATCGATGAAAATTTCCTCAAGTTGCGTAATTGCATTTGGTTTTGGCCATACTTACGGTAGAAATCAGTAAGTTAATTTAATAAAAAGGAACGAACGCAGCTTATCATTCTTAAGTTATGCAGTAAAGGCAGCTTACAGTATGAGCAAAAGAAAACTTTTTATGGGAGTTTGAATACAGTGAAAAGGACAGGCAAAGTCTGGGAGTTTCGAAAGAGAACGAGACAGCAAACGCTTATAAAGGCTCATAGAAGATGTATCAAACACTTTATACCTCTAATTGGCCCTTTTCGGTATCCTTGTCGCACAACGGTATTTGAAATGAAAGTGCTGATGGGACAGGTCTCGGCAATGTCGTTGGGAAATTTGCAGCTTTACAAAGGACAGCCCTACATTAGAAGAAAACACGACATGGATATGGTGACAACTGATAGCGGTAGTTCAACTGAAAACTGACTGAAGTAGCAAAACTATCTGTTTAAACGAACTGTCCTTGTTCTAAAGAGGAACAATAAATGTATTATGAAATGAAACAATAATAGGGCCACCGTAAATTTGTTTCGATCAAACCTCAAAACGGCAAATGAAACTTTGGCAGGGTTTATTTTGGAGGAACCTGTTACTTGCAAGCTGCTTCTTCTTATTAATGAAATGCTCAAGTCTGAAATTATTTATTCTTGAAAGGAATATTACTTGAATGCTTTGCCTTGTCAGCTGACTATTTGTGAATGCAGCTTGTTCGATGTCATTTTGCTATTGACAGTAGACATACAAACCTAGCCTCTGGTGGATTTTCTGTTATTCCAACAATCCAATAATTATCAGACCTTGTCTTCGTCTGCAATTTGAAGAGAGGAAGTTCACATTTAAAAGTTTTCAAATGATACAAAGCAGAACGGACTCATCTTTCGGCTATGGCAAAATGTTAGCTTCCGTAACACTTCTGGATGTACATATGTAGGCATGTCAGCTTTCTCTCCTCTTTCACATTTCTTTCTATGCCACTATTTCCACTTTTGGCTCCCTATGCATCTTTACGCATTCATTCTGACGACATCTTCCTGTCATGGTTATGCGATTGCCTCCCCTTAGCTATCGTTCCGATAGGAACGCAAGCACTCTGAGAATATGAAAAGCTAATGCGGTAATGAAAGCATCCTGAGATCGTCACGAGAACATCTACTAACATACAGGCCAGCTGGTCAACTGTAGATAGTCGTGCAGAACAGCCGAGGTGCAATTATGACATTCTTGCGCCATCTCCTTCGTTACCTTAGCTATCATTCCATCCATCCATTTTTAGTGACGGAATAGAGTAAATCTAGCTTGATTCTAGGATCGGGTATAAGAAAGTAACCATTAGTACGAGTACATCGCAACTCATCGTCTCTCTGGCTCGGTGTTCTCTGCATGTTAAGCATGATCAAGACGACAGGAACTGTCTATAGCGGTTGAGACAAGCAGTTTTATGTTAGGAACAGCAAATACAAATATAGAGTCCTAAAAAAATATTATTGATCAACGATTGACAGCTGGCATACTAACACAGCCTAGCATGCGATTTCACACAAAGTATAGTCACATTGCCCTGTGTAAAAGCTTGAACCTGTGTAAAACCATCATGCTGGGGCAGTAGAGGCCGATGATTCAGACCGAGGACAATACAACCCGACATCCAGACATGGCCTACCATCTCCTGGATCCACATCTCCTACCAAGAATACGACAAAGAATAGACGATATCACACTGACTTGGCCCTCCTCCAGGATGAAAAGGACTGCATGGCTACCGTAGGACGCCCGGATGACATAAAAAGTGGCCAGACAAAGACCTTGAAGTTCATGACAAATTGCCTCGATATGGGACGTAAAATGAAAGTAATCCCATTAAACATGGAAGGACACCAATATCAAAATGTGAGTATTTCGCAGGACTTTTGCCCAACAATGATATGGAAACTCATCTGAAAAACAATGACCAACATTCCAGACTCAAAGCCATTCAGTCATTAACCAGAAAAATCACCCAAATGATCGTGCCATTGCGAATGTACGAACATGAGATCAGATAACTGGCATCGCAGAGAGCACACAACAATGGTACCCATAAAAAAAGCCAGCAATGACTAATCTTCATGGCAACAGGCATACCGATACAAAAACACATAGGGCTGCCAAACCACGATGAAATTTCGAAAAAGCCATATAAGATAACTATGCAAAACGTGCAAAGAAGTCAAGCAAAACTGAATAACCTATATACATTGAAGAGATTGAGTTTGAAGTCATCTATGGACGCATGTTTACAGGTTTTCAAAAAGAAAATACAGAGTACAGCAAATAATTACAGGAAGAGCATGCAAGAAGACAAAACCAGAATATAGCAGAGGAAATCTTTGATTCGCTTAATGACAGCTGTAAACGAGCGATAGATTGAATTTTTGAAAAATGAGACGTGTTCATTCCACCGCCATGCTTGGAAACCTGTAAAATAGGCGAACGGCAAAACTAAAGTGTGAACTGTTCCATTAATTAGAGCAGATGATGTTCCAAAATAGCTACAGCAACGGGGCAACACAAGCCCAACTACACAAAAGAAAACCAACAACCGAAGCATCCCTGATTGAACTGCATTATACCTCCAATACATGCTGGGCAGAGGGGCTCATGTTTAAACTAGCAAAGCTAGCCCTTTGTAGAAAGATGCTCAATTAATATCTATAAGCACTAGATCCACACCTCTTCATCTAAGTATTGGAGGAGATAGCAGCAAACTAATGAAAATAAAAAATGAAGTTCCACAAGTATCAGTGATTGCACCAACCCTGTTCAATGTCGACGTCAGTGGCATGCCAAACAGCCAATAACTAAAAATATAATAGGCAGATGACTGGGTCTTGGCCCGCCAATCAATAGACTAGACTGAAAAGAAAAACTACGTAGTCGTGAAACTATGACACTTGCACACTAAATTGAAAAATGCCTTTTGAGGAGACTGGCAGGAACACCATGGGGAAATCAGTACATTGGCAATTGCCCTCTGTTGAAGCATCGCAGAAAACGCTGCTCCTGTTTGTCTAAGAAACTCACATACAGACAGCGGAATTCGATATGGAGATCACAGGATGCTTACACCAACACAGTGGCTTCCTGCAGTGAACACAATGCCATCACCTCAATAGCGAAGAAAGAAAGACAACCAACGAACTATTCAGAGAATAAAAAATAGGCCTGACAGCACCATTCTAATGCATCTATATAACAAAGCTGCCATTTCATCAAGACCCCAATCAAGAAAGCATTTCCATAAGTCAACGATGCTTTCCGAGAAAGATAGAGAAACGAAATATCAAAATATTGCTGCCACACAGCAACCCTACCTGAGCCTTTAAATTCAGAACTGGAGTCCATGAGTTGCCAAATGATCGCTGCAACATTCTCAGTATACCTTTCGAATCGACAGTAAATGGTGTCTCCTCAGCGGAAAACCTACAAAAATATCAGATATGTTTCGTTAAGGACTTTAAATGAATATAATTACAGCTAAGTTTACATCTATCTATTCAGTGGCAAAACTAACAATGATCCATCGACAATGAATATGATATGCTTTTTAAATCCACGAATGGGACTAATTTGCTGCTTCTTTTTCATCATAATATAAAATAAAGAAACCAGGAGCTAATCACGTTTGCTGTGAATGGACAAGTTTTGTGTTCAGATTCCGCTTACGTTGCAAGGCAGGTGCCATTTTCTTGGCGAATAACTTCCATTTACTCAAATAGTGAAGCAATAATGGAATCTGTATTCGAATCATCATAACAACTTCAAGCAACATCGACCTGGTTTTCAAGAGACACGAGAGGCTCAAGAGGCACATAGGAAATAAAACCGTCTCAAGCGTAATATTCATACAAACCCAATCCACAAAAGAGTATCTTTGAAGCCGAGAGGCAATTGCTGCTCAACTAACAGCTTCCATTGTGATCTACCAATCTCTAAGAGTCGCAAACCAAGGCATTGGGAAGGAGGCTTGCCTTGGAGAAAACATATCAATACAAATCACATCGATCAAAATCATATCAATCATAACCATGTCTATCATAATTAAATCTAAGATCAATAAACTTGATCTGATCCCTCTCTCCTCTTAGCTTTTCGCTTTCTTCTTTCTTCCTTTGTTGGGGCTTTGTATAGGCCACCATCGCCTTTCCTCAACACAACTCACTAAAAAAAACATCTACCATGATCATGTCTATCATGATATAATCATATCTATCATAATCATGTCTATCATAATCATATCAATCATAATCATGTCTATCAAAATCATATCAATCGTAATTATGTCTATCATAATCATATCTATCATAATCATGTCTATCAAAATCATATCAATCATAATCATGTCTATCATAATTATATCTATCATAATCATGTCTATCATAATCATATCAATCATAATCATGTCTATCATAATTATATCTATCACAATCATCCACCAGAGCTTTAGCTCATCGTGGTCATGCATTCGGTCATGATTTCACATTTCAGTCGTATCATGGCGACAAAATAAGACGGTCTCTAGTTGTTCAAACTTTTGAAAAAGAAAATTAGAAGCCTTACTACAATCGGTATATCAAAAACGGAACAATGCCTTCATACACTCTTTTATCTTTGATAACAAACAATTAGCTGCGTCCAAAGACGAAGAGTACTTTATGGCAAAATAAAGGTCCAAATTTACCAGTAGCTTGATGGTATACTATCATAAGTTGTGTCTCGCATATTGAAATAGCCACAACTGGGCCTGCAACACTGAATATGTGATATTGAAGACCACCAACTGTGAAGATGCGAACAAATCCAAAGTTCGTTGCCACTGCGATGAATTTACTATTGAGTGCAACACTCTAGAATATTGAGAGTTATCGATGTCTCACAAGCTATTCAAACCAGAATCAAGCTAATTATAGTCTCATCCGAGCTCTGTCATCATGAAAACTTTACCAAGTTAAGGCTACAGTGAAAATGGGAGAGAGATCTTAGGGAATACAGAGCAATGTTTTTTTTCAGTAGTAGATAAGCAATGCATAGCAACATACAAAATGTAAACGGGGAGCGGTTTCATCGATACTTCTTCAAATCTTGCATGTTTCTATTTTGAACCTATCTAAGGGGAGTGTGTCCATTTGGCAGGTAACTGAATACAGACTAGTCATAACCATTCGTTGGCATTTTTAGCAATTTATGCATGTGACATGGGCATCTATGAGTGCTTCAGAAGACATGAAAACCGATGAAAATTATAAGGAAATTGCATAAGTCTGAAGGCGTGCTTGGTGGCAAAATCCCTTACTAACGATCGAGGTCAAACTTCAACAAACTTTTCTCTTTTTTAAAGTGGTAAAAGAGGCATATAGAAAACTGAAAATTAGTCAAAAAATATATTTAGCAGTGAATTTGTTTCTGAAGAAAAATGGAAATAAATTTTCAGCTTTATATGAGTTGGTACCATACCACTATTTCCTCTCCTTTGTTCATTGAAACTGTCCATTCTTTCGTAGAATCCCATGTCCCGAAATGCAAGCAGACAAGTTTACTGCCAAGAGATTAGAGATCAGTAAAAGGTTTTATAAAGAGAGAAAATGGAAGGTGCAGATCTGGACATTCATTCTATTGGGATAGCAATATTGCAATTGATTGGAAGAATGCTAAGCTGTTGAATTCCGACTGAAAAGAGCTATGGAAAAGGGATGTGATTGACATGAAACAAGTTACCCAACAAGGTATTCTAGGAGTTTCAAGTGACTGATAAATAAGGAATATCGGATTGTTCAAAACCAGGACAAATGAAAAGGACTTTAAGGCCAATAAGAGGCCGATCGTACGAGCCCCCTAAACCGGGCTGGCCCGCTTAAACGAGCTAAAAGCACCTCGCTATCATATGCGAATTTTCAGCCCGCTTCGTTTCTCGTCGTTGCTCACGTGACGTATTGTGGCCATGCCATTTCGCATCTCAAAAAAAAGGTTCTACATCAAAATCCACGAAGCCTTAAAATCTTTTAATGATTTTACGAGATTATTTATCCTATCGTCTGTCCATTTCAAGCTTTTCCTTTTCTCTGCCATTTTGAATTTTCCTCAAGACTAAGGGTCTGATCTGACATGCGCAGTGAAATAGACTTCATCTCTATGAACCGGGCTGGAGGAATCATATGAAAAAATCCTAGCCTCCATTGCCGGGATCTTGGCTGAAGAGAGCGAGATATCGATAAGCCGGGCCAGCCCATGTATAATAATGCCTTACAATGATCATTACATTAATTAGAAAGAGCGTGCCGGAGCAATAAAAATCTCTGATAAGAAGAAACAGCAAATAAAAATTACTGGAAGTGGTCGAAAACCTGCTACTAAGATTCTACCTCATACCTTGGCAAATCGTCTTGCGATCGACAAGCTAGCACCACTGCAGTTGTTGATAGATCAGCCATAGAATGGTTCATTACATTAGTAAAATGCAATGGGTGGTGCAGACTGGCATCGTGAAACTCAATGTCAATGGTGGAGATCTCCTCTTCGGAGTGACATCGGATGATACCAACAGTATTCCAAGTCTAATTGAGGAACACTTTTTATCGAATACTAATTGCAAAATGGTATAAAAAAGCAAAATAAATAGATGACATGGTAAAAGAAAAGATCAATTGAAGTTCAATTCAACTGTAGAAATTAGGCATAAAATATAAGCAGGATAATTAAAACAGTATTTCGATAATACTAGGAACCAGAAGAGATGAAAAATAAACAAGACAGGCCGAACGCTTATTTTTGTCAGTTAAAAAATTCTTTTGATGGTCTGATTAAGCTTCGCAAAGTTTAAATCAGATAAAATATTACTTTTTTTGCAAAAGATAGCGAAATGAAATGACACCAACGGCAAAGAGAAGCAATTTTTTGCAGTTCTGTCCAGTTACTGAAAAATCATGAACCCTCGGATTATCATTCTTAAGCTACTACACACAGAGGAGCAACTTTTTAAAGATTCTTCACAAGAAGAAAAAGAAGAATAAAAAGAAGAAGAAGAAGATCACTAACAGTAGAGCCTAATAATGATGCTGAATTATAATGTAGCAAGAAAAATGGAGCCAAAGCAAGCAGGTGAGTTCTTTGATTCGTGAGTGAAAAAGTCATATGAATACTGTTACATCGAGGCCTTATCCCAAACAAATACAAACCCAACGCAGACAAGGAGCTAGAAGTTTTCGGGTCTCAAAGTTGCAACTCTGCGCAAATTTCGTCATTCCGGCTGTATGTCTGGCACCGGTGAATTAATGGCGTCTAAGCAGTAGCAAGTTATCAAGTTTACGTGATCTGTTCATACATCAAGAAGGTTGAGAGAAGCTGCCATCCATAATGCTGAATAGAAGGTCCACAAGTGAAGCAGCTAAATGCGGCAATATATAATGGCCCATGATTCATGAAACAAAGCGCGGACCACAGATAATGTAAGTACATGGTCAATTTTGAGGTGAATGAACACCTTACCATAAATCGATGCATCAGATGTTCAGGTGTAGCACCGGGTTGAAATGATTTTTGGAAATTTTGCGTAAGTGCAGCATGTCTCTTTGGCTACGAAGAAATCTAAAGGTTAATCAAAGATAAAGCCTGCTCTGAAATTTCTCTGCGTAACTGCCTATTCCAAAATGAGAAGAATAGACAAGAGAGGAACTGTACCGACCATGGAAGAACTCGTCACGGTAAAGAATACCTCGAATAATTTGTGCATCCAATGACATAAAAAAAGCCGTAATCAGTTATTTTTGAGCTGGCTAGCTGCACGTGTGTTCTCTACGCGCAAAGCTAGATCTTAGAGTATTGACTGAGTACTACTCTCCAGTTTGTCCATTGCTATTAAGATAAAAGAAGCTTTAAGAGGGATTACTTTGTGAATGAAGAAGATGATGAAATAATCCCACGTCCATCTTGGCGCAGCAATGATAAATAGGTGAAAATGAAGCTACTCAAACTTCCTAAATATGATAGCAGTTAAGTCTATGAATAGATAAGAGCCTCTGGAATATGCCTTGTAGAATCTTGGAAAGCGACAATAAGCAGTCCGATGCAACCTGAAAATATAACGCATCTGACTGGAACAATTTGCACCTTGTCTTCAACTATGAAGTCTTTCAACGACCCTTGCTCATCTTCCTTCATATTATCTTCGACCGTCGGTAGCAGTCCCTCTTTTATCAGATCTAAGAATATGAATAAAATTTACATGAATATCGCCAAGGCTCAGCAAAGTGTTAGAAATTTGAGAAGTTCTCTTAGCAAGCTTCATCCAACTCACCCTTGGCCAAAAATATTAAATTTGAGTGCGATGCTCGATATGAGCATTAGGAAGTGCCCTGACAGATAGGGGCTAGCCTGACCAACAGCAATTTGTGGTAAGGTGGCTAGGCTTCAGTTCTACGCCAGGTACTGCTGGATAGAGATAGAAAGCATTCTAAAAAAGCAGAGAGAGTTAGACCGAGCATGGGATCTTCAGTAAAGGAGACACTCAATAAGTATGCCAAGTGTAATTCTCGTTGGTCAGAAACACCTTAACATCCAAGATTGCACAAAGAAAAATAATTAAGTTATGACCTGAACCTGGTTCCATAAGGAGCAGAAAAGATCATTTTACCGTAAAATTTTACAGTAAATAAAGGAACGTTGAAGTTAACACCATTGACTTACATTAGAGATTCGTTTGAAAGAAAGGATGCGAATTCGCAAGTCAGCATTAGGCTCGGAATAATAATCATGAGCAAAGATAAAATAAAGCAATGCTACCCAAGAGGATTCAACTCAATAGGAATCATTCTTACTAAGAGATATATTGGCATCATCTTCGTCTTCATCTTCCGCTTCATCATCAAGGAAATTATCAAAATTTTGCACACGGTGCTTCTTTGAAATTGAGCTAACAGGGACACCATTATCATCATCATCATCATCATCATCACCGATACGGAAGGACCTTTTCCTGGACTTTTCAGTCACCCCCGCGAAAGCGACTGATTCACCCAAAATGTCTCCTGACCTGTGCTTTTGGTCCTTCAAAACAAATAGACATGTCTTATCAAAGTCATTTTTCAAGTCTATCTAATAGCATCCACTAAACGATGGGTAATAATTTTCTATAAAATATTAATTGGCCACTTCAGCTCGTGTCGCTTGATGCTGTTCTATTTGCTGCTTCATATCGCACCGTATCGGTGGAATTAAAGCTTTTAACAACATTGCCAATTACCAGGTCATGTAAAAGATTCTACCCTGATTGGAAATTACATATTAATGAACAACTATCGATGGGCTTTGCGTGAACACGTATCAAAGGCATCCGCGTTCCTTAATAGTCAACAGAAACACGTGATTGCTTTCGAGAGTTTAGCCTTCATCCTCTCTCAAAAATGCATGAATTCCATACATTCAAATCCCTTCTTACCAAACTTTAATATATCTTCCTCCAGATATTATCCCTTTTTGAATGTGTAGAAAAAGGGCAGACAAACCTTCTCTTGCCGCTGACAGATGTCACTGGAAACACTAAACCGGCCCTAGAATCAATGACATTGAAAGGCTAAATGAATGGAGCGACAAACATGATGATATGGAGAAAAATGATTGATTAAAATCAATTTCTTTCATTCAATTCCATTAAATATTGTACAATTTATTTCATATACTTTATAAGATCCACTCTCTGTCTTCTGGACAAATTCCAGACCAGAGCCATGTATTTCGACAATCCCAACCTCACCAAATCTTCCCAACCCTTTTCGCATCGTTGTTTAGTTGGAGATCTTTCCATCTTTTACAAATACTTTCACAGATATTTCTCTCAGAAAATCAGGGATATTATTCCAGTTTCTCTAAGGTGTGTTAGGACCAACAGAAGCTCAACCCATTAACACCCTTTCCAAGTTTCACTGCCTAATCCACGAGCTTTGTCCCACATATCATCATTCATGCCTAGAACATGCAATTTGTAGAACGTCTTACGCAATTTATGGGTTTGTACAGAAGTTCTCCTTCGATACCTTAGTTTGGCAGATATTCCTATGTTATCCGATTCATCAACGCCAATCTGCGCAAATATTCCCTTCATCAACTCTAGATTCAAACACGCAAAGCCTTGAAACGCAATAAAGTTATACAGATAATGTACAAACAAACATAAATAAAATACTATTACAGCAAAAAAAATGATGCCTTGTTTAACAGAGTATAATGTGTTCAAGCATGAAAATGAACTCTCATGTAAGATTCTATCATTAGATCATTACCAACAATTCATTCTACGTTGGCAAGAAAGAGAAAAATACAGACAGCTAACTAGCTCATGAACACCGACAAAGGTTGTCACTGCATTGAAAAAAAGACCGAAAACTAAAACTCAAAGAATTCACCATTTCATCTGCGAATAGAATTTCATCAGCCCCATTAGGATTCCAATCCAGTGAAGTCATTTTAGTGTCATGCTTCATGCTGGAGAAGTAAAAAATGGGTGTGGAGAAAATCGAAAAACACGTGGCAATAGAACAAGCCTTGTTTGAACGCAAAGTGTCTTTTTTAAACAACATTGTGATTTGCTGAATAAAATTGTTAGCTTCCTTCAATTGAACTGAATTCATAGACTGTATAACAAATAGCATAACAAAATCAAACTGAAATGGAAAATGACGATCTGATCAGAGAAATTTTTTTCTGATTTGGGCATTCATATTTTGCAGTAATTCGATGTCCCAAGACGTGAAAACAAACTGCAATTCTGCAATATTTAATGGAGAAAACGGAATTCGGAAATTATAGCCACTAAGTAAAGAATTAAATCGATCGTGACAGCATTACTCCCACTACGACGACGACGACTCCCAATTTTTGACATAGATCAAGAAAATTTTCAGTTGACTTACGATTCGATTTCTTTCTTGGTGGCTATGTCCCAAACGGAGATTTCTCCATTTATACTTGAACTTGCAAAATAACGTCCACACGGCGAGCATTGCACAATGGAAACAAACTGAAAACATCCATTAAAAAGATGAAGAATAAAATTATTCCAAAAACTGAAATGCAAAATGTAATAAAAGTATACAGATACTAAACGGGAGAATTACCGAGAGATGGTCTTCGCTAGAACGGGGTTTTTTACTGAGATTGGGCAGTTTTATAGACGGGACCTCGATACGTGTAAAGTGACCACCATGAAAAGAATGCTTTACTCAATGCGACCGTTGAGTAGATATGTAGTTGACCAATTGCGTAATGCGTACAAGAACAATGAGAAATTAGCATGGTAAAAATGCTGAAAATCTGATGGAATGAATAATTATACATTTAATCGAATGACAAAGAATAGAACGTACAACTGAAAGTCTCCATAACATAATAACTGAAAAAAATAAAAAGAAAATAACATGAACAGTACTAAAAAGGGCTAATGATCATCTAACGATAGTGAACTGGCAAAGAGCAAAGTGAATGGCAAAAAAATTGCCTCGATACCTCGGTATGGGATCCCTCTAATTTGCAAAGCACCGTCCAATCTTCTGTTGAGATAAGCTGTGAAAAAATGAACAGCTGGATGAGAAACAAAACGGACTCTATTAGAATGAAATAGGAAGGATTGTATTGGATTAGAAAACATCAACTGAGCAATTAGATGCATTGCTATCTTGAACTATAATAGCTAACTTGAACTTTTTGAACTGCAGCACACTTCTTCTTCTTCTTCTCCGCAGCCTATTGAGGCCGTGGGTGCACACTAAGAAGTCAATAATCCAGTAAACAACAGCGAAATGAATTTGAATTCCGCCAAATGTTTTCATGAAATACGCAAACAGCATTACAATTGAAAGTTTGAGATTTCTCAAAATACCACTGAAAAATTTCTCAAAAGACTTCTAAACTTTCCAACAGAAAATTAATGTGGATCGTGAACATTAGAAACATGGGAAGCTACTGACCTTTACCCCTTTTTCACTTGGTACTACGATTACCTGGAATATAATATAAGATAAAATATGATAGCCCTTATCTAATATTATGATAAAGGTGTTGAATAATGAGACCTGTTCATTCATCAAGCAATCTTTTTATTGTTCGTTAAACCTTCTTTACTACAACATTGTTTATAGAAGGCCACATAATAGAGAGATACTACACGAAAAGGCCAAGCTGTAAAAGTGTTGGCATACCTTTTGTTTACCAGAGCACCAGTCAATGCAACATAATATCTTTGACGTACTGAAGAAGAAGATTCAATATCAAAGGAGGCATACTGTGCTGCCCTTCAAACTACCCAACAGTCCACTTAGGGCAGGCAAATATTGCATATTCAAAAAATTTATTGCAAGATTCGACATCTCAGCCAAAATGGAAGAATACCCCATTTCATTGTTAAAAACATCGCATTTTGGCAAAACTAGGAAATTATCCACCTCCAAACTTCAGAAGATAAATCCTTACTTTTAATGTGCCGAAGCGAAAGTACGTAAATAGAGCGGTACAACAGTCAGAAGAAAATGGAGCAAGTGCAGCACTGCTGACTCCCGGTAATGCTGCATTTCAATGTAAGGCAAATTGGTGTCAAAAATTTACACGTTACTAAATATTATGAAACTAACTTATTCCTAATATACTGTGCTGTTCTTCGCATAGTAGGTGCGCTTCTTCTGGCAAAAATGAGCTCATCTTTTAACTCAAGGAGACTTTTCTAACCAGGGCTTGGATACTGATACTTGCGACAATTTCCTCATAAAGGACTGTCTTCACTTATGCACGTACAAATGTTTGTATCATTGATTGCAATCAGTCAATCCACCAAAAGATAAATGAATCCATAATAGAAACAATAGTAAATAATCAGTCAATCAATCAGTCGATTAACCCATTCCTTAATAAATCAGCAAATCGAACGCTTTCTCAAAAGAGTCTCTGAGATCTTAGTGCTTGAAATCCCTTGATCATTTGACAAATCTTGATGTGACATCGATGTTCTTTTTATGTCAATTTTTTCCACTTCCTATAAACAGATCTGGTTCTCCTCAAAGCACTCCTTTTTACCAGGCCAACCTTTTTGCATCAATCTTCTCTTCCAATGCCAGCTTTGATGAACAAATGTCCTACCTTTAAAAAATATCTTCAGCATCAAAGACGGGTTCGTCGGCTACAAGCAGCCGAGGACCTCTTCACCACCATTCTCCTCCAAGATTCACAATCGTGAGTAACTCTAGCCATACCGACAAAAGTCAACCCACAACCTCCTTCACGTGGTCGCTCAATCGGGTTTTCGGTCTGCCGCTACCTCTTTGCAATCAACCATGTAGCATATAGTATAGTTTCCAGGACGAAGGAGAAATTCCAAATGTGTAAGAACGCTGAAATAGTTTGTTTAGAATAGGGCAAGCTCAAGAGCGCAGGTTTTGAGAACATTGATGGAATGCCATCTGGGTTGATAAATTATGAGGTGATCAACTTGAAAAGTTTGACGGACTAACTATGTATAACTATGTACAAATGCCAGTCCATCTCTCTCTAGATCATTGCTCCCATGTTTTGGTTGGGCTCCTGGATCTCCTCTCTCCCCCTGTCTTCTCGATCCGCTCACGGCTTTTTGCAATTTCATGGCCCATTGTCAGATGTTTATTCCACAAATCCTTATTGAATTAAAAAATTTGCAGTTTATAGAATATCTTGTCTCCCATTTCACTTTAAGAATCTTACAATTTGCCCTTCTTCAATTCCAAAATCAACAAGCTGAATCTTAGCTCATTTTCCTCTCAGTCTTTCTCTTGCTTTTTGGGCCTCTGCTGCAGGCCACTACGACCTTTCCCCTATAAATCAAACTACGAAATGTTGGGGGGGGGGGGGAAACGAGCAGTATCGAAATTGGGCCTACCTTGTATCATTGCATTTCGGAAAGATGCTTAAGGATTTGATGCATTCCTGGGGGAATTAACATCAAGAAATTGACATCAACAACTTAACATTAAAAAATTCCATAGCTAGTTAAAAGGTTAAAATACTTCGAAATCTCTCGGGATCAAATAGATTACGTGAACATTGTAAGGCAATTCAAGTTTTGCTAAGATACTAAGGTAGTCAAAGAAAACATTTAAAGTGCTATGAAAGAAACATCAAATGTAGTGGAGCAAAATATGGCAATGTCAGCTTTGCGGCAACAGTCCACAGCAGGCACTAGATAATAATGGATAAGAATACCGGATATGCTTATGCTAGTATGAAACAAGTAAAAACCAATTAGACCAATGCTCCTTCAATGAGAACATGCATCCACCATACACGTGTTTGTGTGTGTGTAGAATAATTTGCTGGGTTTTAATGAAATTTCCACAAGGTCCTGCTTCTATGCATTCATGAAAATAAGGACTTGTTAAGAAGTTAAGAAAAGCCCATTTCTTTCAAAGAGACTTATTTTGCAACACAACAATAGTGTAAGCTGATAATATTGGTCTTACGAAAGAGTCATATACAGGGAGCGGCTGTACTGACCTAAGATAAAGTAGAGGTCCTTAGGAGCATTCATCTATTAACAAATAAAATACCTGTTTTGCAACGTCCCATATCTTCAAGGTACCATCACAGCTGGATGAAGCCTTATGATATAAAATGGCAATAGAGAAAGTTCATAACTAAGGGCATGTGAGGCTTGTGCATTCTCTGCAAACGTAGCTTGAATTTGAAAACAGACACAAGTTGAGAAAACTTAACTAGTAAAACTTTCCAAACTTGAAAGCAGAGCAATTTGATTATAATTATGTCAAAGATATATGAAAAATGAATCAACTTTTGCAGTGAATTTTCTGACAAAAAAGCAATCTCAACTAGGCATCAAATAAAAGCCACTGTTTTCCAATATTTTACAACCACAAGATAGGCTTCATACCCAAACAGAAGTACACCTAAAAATGTAATTGGGGCAAATCTAAATTGCCTCAATTCTTAAGAATGAGGAGGTAAAAAACTAAGAACAAGCGTGCAGAAAATAATTGATGTCTATAAGCTGAGCTAACAGAACTTGGATAGATCTTAAAGATCATATTTGGCATCAGCATACTCATCTCTGTGTGCCACCTAACCGTCTACCCAATAGCAAATTGGTACCTGACTTTGTTGTGATATCAGTTGTGTCACTGACAAGTGAATTATAGCTGTTTCTCTGCTGTATTCCATGTTTTATCCTCGTACATTTACAATTCGATTTTACAGTATTGCTTCGGCAGACTAATAAAACATCTCAGCAAAGAAACACTCTTTCTCTCGTCATACTCGAACATAACATGGTGACCACGACATAATCGAGCATAGCCTAGCACTTGGAGATCCCTGCTTGATTTGAAATTCCGCGTTTATGGTTATAAGTTTAATTGCCATGTGCTTTGAATCAGCTTTGCACTTAGGCCGCTCGCCATTGGCTTGACTTCCCAACGTCCTACAGCATGGCTACTAGTCACAAACCCCAGCCAATGGTGAGCTGGTGGAATGGACTTCAAAAAGGAGCGTATGCACAGTTTAGGAGGTGGAAGAAGGAAATTGAGATAATTGTAGGAGGACCTTTAGCAGATGCACCTGCTGCCGTGAAACTGAACCATGTTTACATATGGGCAGGCGCCAATGCTGATCAACTTGTCGAAGCAAGGCAAAGCGAGGACCCAGACCTAATCATAGATACGGTGAGCAAATTCCTAACATGTTTAGAAGAATGTCTTACGCACATCAACCATTTCTGAGCGGCAAGGGAAGACTTCTACGATTCCAGGTAGATACCAGGCGAGAACAAACGATATTTCATGGTCGTATCCTTGAATTGCATAAACAAGCCCAATTCCCTGCCAACAGCAACTTTCTCATCCCTGATAAACTCATCCATGTGTGTACTAACGTAGAATGCAAACGGAAATTGATGGGATTAGGTAAAGACATACGGTTAAAGTGTGCCTTAATACCCTTCGCCAACATGAGGCCATTGATATTACCATGCAACACTTCAGTGGCGTACAGATACAGCCAACATACACTCATGATCCCACCAGACGCTCTCAGTAAAGAGGCAGCAAGTCTTCTCACAGGTAGCCCAAGAAGCAGCAAATATACCAGCCCAGCAAAGGAACTAGCAAGCATACATGTGGCTGGTGTGGTGGTATACCCCATAGGAAGCAAGACTGCCCTGTACGTGAAGCCCAATGCCACCATTGCAATAAGAAAGGGCATTACAGCAAAGTGTCACCAGAAAACACATGAAAACCAGGCCAATGTAGTTGGGGCTGACTGCCAATCCATCACAGATAGCGAAGAGGACTTTGATTACTTGGATCAAAGCACAGTCGTTGCAAGCAAGGTTGTTCGGTAAATCATTGCTAATTCTACGTTGGTAGCCAACAGCAAACCATTCCGGGGAATGTGGACACTGGAGCAATGGTGACCTGTATGTCACGATCCGTTCTCAAAGATTTACACAACAATTTGAAAAACATCAAGCCTATGAAGATGAAACTCAGAGGTGTTACTGGGCCAGATATGCAAGTCATCGGGCTGTTGACAATGACGGCTACTCGCAATGGCGAAACATGTCATACTATGATCATCATCACTCTGCCCATCAGGATCCACGTCGCAGAAATCAGCCACCACGGAAAAGTGTGCACGAAACGCAAAGAGAGGAGTACGCTTCTGAGGAAACATTTTATTTTGATACAATTTCCATAAATGCAACGGAAACAAGTTTTGCAGATGGTGCTAAACAGGCCTTTGTTGATCTCAAGTTAGGTACATCAGCATACCAAGAGACTATTACATGCAAAGTAGATACTGGAGCTGAAGGTAACATTATGCCAAACTCCATATATCAGCGCATTCTCCATAACACAACACCAACCAGCTTGTGCAATCTTGCTCCCCCCCCCCCCCCCCCCTAAGGTTAAAATCGCTGCCTATGGTGGTGCAACTATCAAACAGCATGGATCGTGCTTGTTCGGGACCATACATGGCAAGCAATTCACTACTGCAAACTTCTACGTCACTGAGACCAAAGGACCAGTTCTAATGGGATTACCTACATGCCGAGCACATGGGCTTGTTTCACTACACTTTCCGGCCAGATTGCAAAAAACTCGTCCTCCGATCATGTCCAGGATGATATCAATTTACGAAACACCATTCTTCGACAGTACAGTGACGTGTTTCATGGCATCGGTTGCTTCCAGGGAACATACCACATATCAGTTGACCCAAAGGTACAACCTGTAGTTCATCCTTCACGCCGGATACCACTTGCCCTCAGAGAAAAGCTGAAGGAAGAGCTTAACTCTCTTGTCAACCAGGAAATCTTCACACCAGTCACCTATCCCACTGACTGGATCAATAGCTGCGTTTGTGTGACAAAATCAAATGGGAAACTTCGACTCTGTCTTCATCCTCGCGATCTAAACAAAGCAGTGCGACGCCCTCACTACACAACGCCAACCTTCGATGACATCCTAGCCAAACTCAATGGTGCCAAATGGTTCAGCATTCTCGATGCCAGGTCAGGTTATTGGAACCTCAAACTTGACGATGCCAGTGCCGACCTAACGACATTCAACACCCCACACGGATGATTCCGATTCAACCGCATGCCAATGGGCATATCGTGCGGCCAAGATGAATTTCAGGGGGCTATTGACAACACGTTCCAAGATATCCCTAATGTTTTTGGCATAGCAGATGACCTCAATGTTGTCGGATTCTCCGAAGATGGCCACGATCATGACCAAGCTGTTCTCCAGCGCGCAAGAGAAAAGGGGCCAAGACTCAACCCCGATAAACTGAAAGTCAGGGCTAGAGAGATCCCATTCTTAGGACACATCATTGGGAAAGATGGCATTCGTCCAGACCCTGCAAAAATCGCAGCCATCAACAATATGAAGCCACCAAGCAACACTAAATAGCTTCAGTCATTCCCAGGCCTTGTCAACTACCTACATCGCTTCTCAGATAAGCTAGCCAACCTTACCGCACCATTGCGAGCCCTTCTGAAAAAGGATGCCGAATTTTCATGGAGCCCCTCACACGACAAAGCCCTTGATGCTATCAAGACTGAGATTAGCGCAATCACAACACTGCATTATTATGACCCCAAAAGGATCTGATTGTGCAAGTCGATGCTTCAGGAACAGGGCTGGGTGCCCCATGCAGGAAGGAGCCCCGCTCATGCAGGAAGGAGCCCCAATCGCTTTTGCTAGCAAGTCCCTCACAGATGCAGAATCCCGTTACTCCAACATCGAGCGCGAAATGCTAGTTCTCTACGGTCTGGAGCACTTCCATTACTACGTATATGGACGGCATGCTACTGTACACACAGACCATAAACCACTGCAAGCCATTACTAGCAAGAACCTTGCTAACGCGCCACCCCGCCTAGCACGTTTCCTTCTCCGTACACAAAAGTATAACTTCACAGTGGAATGCCATCCTGCTGCTGAAGTTCCTATTATTGATGCGCTATCCCGTGTATCTCCTAGCTCAAGAGATACTCTTTCCGATATTGACATTGAGGTGCATCATTTCAACACCCTTTTATGTGCCTCTCCTACACGCCTACAGGAGATTCGTCATGCTACTGCACAGGATGCCGCCCTGAATTCCCTTACTGAAATGGTCTCACATGGGTGGCCAAATCAACGGAAGGACTGCCCTGATCATCTCGCTCCGCATTGGAATTATCGAGATGAGATTGGAATACAAGACGGATTACTTCTAAAAGGAGACCCCATCATTGTACCCTCCTGCATGCAATCGCAAGTCTTGCAGCAACTACATGTTGCCCACCAGGGAATAAAGAAAACCAAATTACTAGCTCGGACTGCTGTATTTTGGGTCAACATGCCCAAAGACATCGAGAACATGATAGCCAACTGCTCCACATGTCAGAAATACCAACCTGCACAGCAACGGGAACCATTGCAGAGCCACGAAGTTCCACCCCATGCTTGGCACACTATCGCTGCTGACTTGTTTTCTTGGGAAGGAAAACATACTTGCTTGTTGAATATATTTTCTCCAGATTCCCAATCATTCGCAAGCTTACCACTTTGTCATCTCAAGCCACCGTCAATATCCTCAAAGGCATCTTTGATGAATACGGAATCCCAATAAAGCTGTTGAGTAAGAATGGACCACAATTTTCCTCCAAAGAGTTTTGTGAATTCAGCCAAGCATATGGTTTTGAGCACATCACAACATCACCCCACTTCCTGCGCTCCAATGGCTTCATCGAACGGCTGGTCGGAACCGTTAAACGAATTTTCACGAAGTGTCGTGAGACAGCCTTGGACCCTCACCTAGCTCTCCTGTCATACCGTGCCACACCATTATCCGCACACCTGCCCTCCCCCGCTGAGCTTATATCTGGAAGGAAATTCAAAGCTATACTCACATGTCAGAAATTCCTCACTCGCAACGACGCCAGGGAGGCATTAATCCAAATAAAACAATCATCTGCTAGCAACTATAACCAACATACCAAATCATTACCACCACTGACTTCAGGTCAAGCTGTCAGGACCAGAAACCCGATCACTCACACCTGAGAACGAGCCACAGTTGTCTCGGAAACACCCCACCCAAGATCGTATGTGATCCAAACAACAACCGGACAGCTCCGCCGCAACAGACAAGATAATCGTACAGTGCCCCCGCAATGTCCACCCACTACACCAATTGACAGCACTTCTGCATCTAAAACTACCCAATCAACTAAGATCCATGCACACCAACACCACGCCGGTCCCAAAGTACAAGAAGAGCACCGGAGAGACTTGACTTGTAGAAGCCTAAACATTTGAACAGAGGGGGATGTTGTATTCCCAGACATGAACAATCTTGTCTTTGCATCCCTTTCATTTTGTTTCTATATATTTGATTCTTCACGAAAGTCACACGCTTAGTACACACGTCTTTATCTTCGTCTCGCTTCCTCACCATTATCTTTACCGGTACAGAACATAGCAGAAGCCAGGCATCATAGAGTGTAAAGACCAACATCCTGACTCATACTGGTTAATCAATACAGAGAATGGTCGTAGGATTAGAAGGAACAAACACGGTATAAAGCAAAGGCATCTTCCAAGAATGATTCAACCACATTCTAAACCAGTGTTACATGAAACATGAAACATTTACATGAAACATCCCAATACCCAGAAAAGGTGGAAGAGCAGCAACTACATGAATCAAAGGAACTAACTAATGAACAGCCAGAATCTGCATGAACAAACAAGATTCCAACGATGAATGAAGCAGGAGCTGAAACAAACAAGGAACCAAGAAGATCATGCCGGACACCAAAGCTTAACAAGAGAAGTGACTTTGTTACAGTGTGTGCAAATAATGATCCACACCCAAAGAATATTCAATACCCATTAATGACTTTCAAGATAGCCTTAAATTGGATTCAAAATTTTAATTTAACGTATCTATTTAAAAAAACAATTCTTAAAAAGGGGCATGTTGTGATATCAGTTGTGTCACTGACACGTGAATCATAGCTGTCTCTCTGTTGTGTTCGATGTTTTATCCTTGTACATTTACAGTCCGATTTTACAGTATTGCTTTGGCAGTCTTGTAAAATATCTCAGCAAAGAAACACTCTTTCTCTTGTCATACTCAAACATAACAGACTTGAATCATGGATGAGTCATGACAAGGCAAGGAAGAGACCAACCATGCTTACAAAAGACTGAGGTTGGGATAGCAACTCGGAGGCAAGGTGCCTTTCTGATATTTAGGCTGAGAACTGGATCCAAGTTTATTTCTTTCACAGAAATAAACTTTGCGACTTACCAGGATTTGATCATCAGGACTGAATTTAACAAACAGCACTGGAGCCTGGTGGCCAAATAGTTGCTTCTGGGACATATCTGTTTTGTTGACTACCTTGACCAAGAAATCACTGCCAGAAGATACAAAGAGAGTTGGCATGAGATAAAGGAGTCAAGAATTCCAAAGATTCATATGCTTAGTGCATTCTCAATTACAAATTAAACTTCCTTATCTACTCCTTTTATGCTATACAGTTAAGTGTAGACCATATTTGTTTCATTTGTCGTTTCAGTCTTCATCTCTTTATTTATTCACTTAATCTAGGTCTTCTTAGGACAGCAACTGTGTACAACAGAGCAGAGTGGAAGAAGGCAATAGCCAAACTAGGGGGTCCAACCCTGAAATCTTTCAGCTCCAGAAATTGGATAAACAACATCAAACAATGACAATGATGATTATGATTATGATGATGATGATGGTGGTGGTGGTGAACTGTAGAGCACATGTAAAGCAAAATATTAAGATATGTCTAGAGGAATGAGAAACTCAAAATCTCAGAAATATTCAAATAATATGTTCCTAAAAGCATGCAGGCAGTCTATGTGCATAAAGGCTACTGAAAATTTGAATTTTCATTTCTAAAGCAAAAGCACAGCATAAGATTCTAAGCTGCATTCTCCAAAAAATAAAACAAACAGTTTTACCTGGCACCTGCAGCAAGATGATTTGAGTTTTGGCTGAAGCATATTGAGTTAACTTGGGCTGTGAATCTAACTAAAATTTCTTGCTGGATTCCCTGCAAACAAAGATTTAGATGAAAAATATCTTCAAGCAAATTTGATGGATATAGGATGCTACCCCTTTTAACGAAGAAAACACAATCTCATCACTCTTGACTTCTGTTCAAATCATGAGCTAAATGAGATGAACAATTACGTTGCTGGAAAACATTAAGGCCAACAATGATGGATCCTTTTATGACATAAGTATGATAATCTGTTAATTTACACAGAGACCATACCTCTGGGAATGTATAAGTCCTCACATCATTGATTTCAGTGGCAACTGCTATTTCATCACCCTGTGTTTGAGATTTTCAAAAGCTACACATTGTGTTGATTTGAAGACAACAGGCAACTAATTTCAATGGAATAGGATGACATCAAAATAAATTACAGGCCATTTGAATTACAAGAAAAGAAGAGATAAAAAAATAAATTGGCTTAGAAGTGAAAACATTCTTATCTAAAAAAAGCAAATTCACAACTTTGACTGGTGGAGATAAATTTAAAAGGCTATAATGAGAAAGAAACCCAGGAGAATAGTTAATGATAATAAACAATAATGATAATAGAATATCTGAAGAGGAAAACATGACAAAAGCAAGCATTCTAAAAATATTATCAAAAATATAGGAGCACTCTTGCACAGAAAAATGATAATATCATTAGGGATGAGAAATTCTTGTATGTGTATGTCTAGAGCCAGAGTTTGTAATACACCAGAGGCTCTGAAGCTGAATAAATCTTGTTGGTCTTCCTTATGCAGCTCCTGTGGCTAGCTGAGCAAAAGGGTGTTGATGAAAGTCTCACTTAAAGTTTTGAGTCACATGCCATAGTTCATATACATGATATGATTTACTTAGTACCTTCTAGGTGTAGGTCACATCTTTTAATTCTCAATGGAATAATCATCTTTGTTCAACTTAATACCCAATTGCAACTGCAGAAAGACTTTTGTTTGTTCTATGCCAATGGCAGAAGCAGTTGATAACAATGAGTAGCTTTGTCATACTACATTTCAGAAATAAAGTAGTTTTCCTGTACGTGATGCTGTACTGTTAGAGCAATGATAATTTCATTGAAGCTGTTGTTGTTTAGTTAGGGGTTGCATGTTCTGTGGCTCCTGACATTATCATTATTATTATTGCAGGTTGTCAACCTTTAATCTATAATGTTGTAATTATAACATACATGCTGTCTTACCTTAACTGCTAGAGCAGTTACACAGTTTCCAACTTTGAAAGAAACTTCATCATCATCCAAACTTTGATATACACGAACATCACCATCTGTCCCTGCCGTCAAAAGACATCTGGGCAAAAGGAGCAAGGAAGCATTTGTGTTAATCGATATAATTAGCACCTTTCTACATACCTTGAGTTGGATGGGATAGCTTTACTAATATACTGCCTAAGCATCATGGTCGGCTCTTCTGTTTCACTTAGGCCCATAGCGGCATGGGATTGTGGATTCTAAGATTGATGCAGCTATGAGCTCAAGCATAATAAAACATCATTATGAATAACATGCCAAAATGTGGGGGGGGGGGTAAAAGGTGAGATGGAAAAGGGAAAGAAAATTATCTGTATTAAACTGCTAAGTAAATAACTCAATTTTGGCCTAATGAAAAGCATCGTTGCTTCGCTCTTCTTACTGGATTGCTTCGCAATCACAAGGGGAAATGGCCACTGGACGAAATCAAACTCATACTTGCACATTTTACAATGAATTACTGTGCAATTTTTCAACATTGTAAATCAAGTCATCCATTGGCAATACGTATTACCTACAGTGTATACCGCAAATATTGCCGAACCCATTTAGACCGTTAGGTTACCCAGCTACATAGAAATGATAGAAAAGAAAAACTTACTTGCCCAATGAATCGTACTTTGCTATTGTCAGCCCATCTGAGTGAGAATATCTCCACTCTTTCATTGAAACCATGTTTCTTTTTGCTTTTGATATAATGAGGTTAACTAACTCTAAGTCAATAAAAATGGCGGTGAACAATTTCGCGCCAAATCTATTCCTCCTTGCCAGCGGTCATTATTCTGTGCAGCTTCTAAGTGACAAGATTTGCCAAGAAATGTTTGAGTACATTATAGCGGGCCCGTAGCCAAGGGGGGCCTGGGGGTATGGCGTTTTTTCAACTCTGTTCAATGAAAAAAACAAGATAATGTGAGCTTGCGTATCTTTCATACAAAAGCAAGGTCCTCATGGAAGATATAACATGGATGAATTTCGTAGTGAATGGAGCTCAAAACCAATGAAGCTTGGAAATAACGTGAAAAAGTTGCATTGTTTGTAATCATTATTTTGTTTCTCAACCATCATGATGGTTTTAAAAGTTAATAATTGTCATCTCGTTTATTATTTGCTTGGAATCCTTAGTTCTTGGACATAGGCATTATCTACTGTAGACAAATATATAAAAAAAATATATATAAATACATATATCACATAGAGGGTGCTGTCTTCACCACCATATGGTGCTCTATGTACAAAGTACAGAGCGTTGATAGCAGAAATGCAGAACAGGAAAAGACCGATTCTCTGTTACTCTGAGTTTCGTGCGAAGGCACTCGTCAGACAGAGACAGTCTGTCTGACGAGTGCCTTCGCACGAAACTCAGAGTAACAGAGAATCGGTCTTTTCTTTTTCTGCATTTCTGCTATAAATATATATATATATTTTTTTTTAGTGGGCTGTGTTGAGGAAAGGCCATGGTGACCTATACAAAGCCCTAACAAAGGAAGAAAGAAGAAAGCAAGCAGCTAAGAGAGATAAGATCAAGTTTATTTACATTAGATTTGAAAGATGGCAAGTTTTAGGACTCAGGAAAGCAAGAAGAAGGCAAGACGTTCCATAAGTTGCATGTTCTTGGGATGAATGATGATTTGTAAGATAGAGTTCGTGGATTAGGCAGTGAAACTTGGAAAGGGTGTGAATGAGTTGAGCTTCTGGTGGTCCTGACACGCTTCAGAGGAACTGGAATAATATCCCTGATCTCCCGAGAAAAATGTCCGTTAAAGTATCTGTAATAGATGGAAAGATCTCCAACTAAACGACGATGGGAAATAGTTTGGAGCGATTTGGTGAGGTTAGGATTATTGATAAGACGAATGGCTTTGGACTGGACTTTGTCCTGAAGACAGAGAGTAGATTTTGAGCACCACCCCAGACGTGGGAGCAGTACTCTAAAGAAGGACGGATATGGGACTTGTATATAGATAGAAGGTGAGAAGATGAGAAGAACCCACGGGCTCTGGCAAGGAAGCCGAGCTTTTGAGATGCATGTTTAGCAAGGGAATGGATGTGAGTTTTCCAAGTGAGATTAGATGAAAGAGACAGACCAAGTTGTGTGAAAGAAGCTGAAGTGTCCAGTTTATCACCATTCATGAAGATAGCTGGAAAGTTTTGATTACGTTTGCGTGAAATGACAGCCTGTTTCGTCTTGCTTTGGTTGAACGAAACTAGGTTGTCTTTACCCCACTTCTCAATAGCTGTCAGATCATTGGAGAGAAGCGAGGCTGAAATTTTTCCGTGGAGTTGGATATCGGTGGAAGGATGGTCATTTGGATTGAATGAAAATGAGGAACTTAGGAAGGTATCATCAGCAAAGGAGTGAATGCTAGAAGACGTGGAGGTGAGCAGGTCATTGATGAAGAGGATGAAGAGTACAGGGGAGATGACAGAACCCTGGGGTACACCAGCATTGATAGAGTGAAGATTGGAGAGGAAGCCGTCTAATCTGATGGCAATTGACCTATCAGAGAGGAAACTACCAATCAAATTAATGAGAGTCTGATTGAGACCAAACATTGGCAGTTTAGCGAGAAGACCCCTGTGCCAAACGCGATCAAAGGCCTTGGAGATATCGAGAGAGATCACTCTGCTCTCACCACTGGATTCTAGAGCAGAGGACCAGACATGGACAGCATAAGCAAGAAGATCACAAGTAGACCTGGCTTTTCGAAAGCCATACTGGTGATCAGAGAGAAGATTGTTTGTTTCAAGGAAGGTAAGAAGTTGCTTAGTGATGATGGTCTCCATAGTTTTAGAGATGAGTGAAGTGATTGCAATGGGACGATAGTTGAGTGGATCAAACTTGTCGCCTTTTTTTGGGATAAGAAAGACGTGGGCTTGTTTCCACGAGGTGGGAATGTGCCAAGAGTGTAGGAAAGCTGGAATAGTTTGTTAAGAATAGCAGGGGCAAGTTCAGGAGCACAGGTTTTGAGAACTATTGCTGGAATACCATCAGGGCCTTTGGATTTGGAGGTGTCAAGCTGGAGAAGGGTTTGGCGAACTGTTCGTGTGGAGAACGTAATGTTTGACATTGTGAATTTTGAAGGGGAAAAGTGATGAGGTTGGACCCCTTGGTCGTCCAGGTTGGAGTTGGAGGCAAAGATTGACTCAAAAAGATTAGCCTTGGATGAAGTAGTGGTAGAAGAAGAGTCAGAGTTGTTTTTTAGTGGAGGGAAAGATGATTGGCAAAAGTTTTGGGAGACAACTTTGGCCATAGACCAAAAGGAGCGAGAGCCAGCCTGGCAGGAAGCGATTTTGTTGTTGATGCGTTGGACAAAAGATGATTTGGCATTTTTGATGGTTTTGGAGCAAGTATTGCGTAACTGGATGAAAGAATTTATTGAGTGTTGGGTTTGAAGTCGCTTCCATTCCTTGAAGTAGTGGTCTTTGTTATTCACAGCTTTGGCGCACTGTGAATTGAACCACTTAGGGGATTTTTTTTTACCAGGCTTGTAAGAAGAAGGAATAAAAAGATCCATGCCAAGAAGTATTGCGTCGGTGATGAAAGAAGCAAGAGAGGAAGGATCATTTGAAAAGCCTGAAGACCAAGGGTAAGAAGAGTAAAAAGTGTGAAGGGAGTCCCAGTCAGCCTTGCTGTAGTGGAAGACTCTTTGCGGAGCAGGTGAGGGAGGAAGCCATGCCGTCAGGTTATGAGACAATGATCAGAGTTACCAAGAGGAGAGCTAACGGTGGGGGAGAGTAAATGCTAGGATTAGATGTGAGGAAAAGATCGAGAGTATTTGCTTTGTCTCCTGCACGATCAGGAACGCGTGTCTGCTCTGAAATTACCTGTGTCCAGTCATTGACAATGGCAAAGGCCTCAGCTTCCCGACCAGCAGGGTTTGACATTGGAGGAATAGGAGAGCCAGTCGGAGTTGTGGATGTTGAAATCACCAAGAACAATGATTTCAGAGCGTGGTATCTATAAATCTACAATGTATCTATAAATATACAGAGCGTACAATATATCTATAAATCTATATAAATATATATAGCAGAAATGCAGAAAAGGAAGAGACCGATTCTCTGTTACTCTGAGTTTCGTGCGAAGGCACTCGTCAGACAGACTACAACTGAATCACATTCCGAATTACATTGATTTTAAAATAAATGGATTGGTTAAAAATAGAATAAAAGTAAAATAAAATTAGAATAAAAGAAGCCGTTGGCAAGTTACTGTCTATTGTCTAGGTGATGCTATTGTTCATTAAATAATATTTGTTCTCGTGTCGGCATTTAGAGATTAGTTCAGAGCGTTTGTTCAGGGGGTTATTGTTGTTGGCGTTGATTATGTATAGTTTTTCCGATGTACAGAGGTCGCACCTTTTGGAGATGTTGTTGTATGGTTGAGCTGCAGTGATGATAGTCCATTGTACTCGGTAGTCTGTTTCGTTGTCCTTAAGTTGCCAGATGTATTTGGAAAGTTCGGTGCTGTTGGAGTAATTTTTGTTCTTAAATGACAGTTTGTGTTGAGAAAATCGTTGTTTGAATGTTCCTTCAGTCACGCCTATGTAGTTTTTCCCGGTTTTGTCTTCGTTTGTTGTCACTTTAGCGTTGTAGACAATGTTAGTGGTGAGGCAGTTGTTGTTCAGGGGGCAGTCTTCTTTTATGCGGCAGTTGCATGGCTTTAGTGCTGGGGTGGGTGTTTTAGTGTTGAGGATTTTCTTGTTGTGTTTGTTGATGATGGAGGCCATGTTTTCTGTGCAGCTGTAACTAATTTTTAGGTTGTTCTTATTGAAGATGCTGTGAAATCTGTGGGTTTTTGGAAAATGCTTGCTGATTAGCTTGCGGAATGTGTAGCCGATGTTAGTGCGGATGTTCTGGTTGTATGGAGGGTTGTACCAAATGATGTTTCGTTGTCTGTTTTTCCTTGTACGTGTGGGTGGGCCCTGGTTGTTATAGGTGAGGGTGTGCGTGAGTCCGCAGGATTTTAGGGCGTTTTCGTAGATGGGTTTTGTTTTGTTGAATTCTGTTTCGTTGCTGGATAGGTTGGAGATTCGGCGACTAATGTTGCCTGGGAGCTGTTTAATGATTCTAGGAGGATGGTTAGACTTAGTGTTGATGTATAGTGGCTGGTCGTTGGGTTTTCTGTAAGGGTAGTATGTTCCGCTGTTGAGGTTGAATGTCACGTCCAGGTAGTTGACTGTCTTCATGTTTGTCTGTATTGTAATATTTAGTCCGTGGTTTTTGAAATGTCTTGTTATGTCTTTTTTTCTTCGTTCTGCTGTTGGTCCTGAAATGTTCTTAAATACAGCTAATCCGTCATCTCTGTATAGTCCGATACTGTCTTTCCCGTACTTCGCGCATAAACCGTGGAGGATGTAGAGGCCAACTATATATATATATATGCATATTAGCTGTGCCTCCCTTGCAAATTTACACTGGCTGCGGGCCTGGTATGTAGCATGCTGCAAGATTAATTAGGTCAGCAACTTGATGGAGAAAGATCCTCTATAGATGGAGAAATGAAGTTGTTTAGGAAAAGGGGACTGAAGAGAAAGTAAGGGCAATATAGAGCTACCTGGACAGTAGGGCTGGTTCGACAGGGAGGGGGGCATAGCGGGCTTTGTTGCTCATATGAATCTATCTAGCCGCCGGGACAATGTGCTGATGACCTAATGGTCAGCACCAAAATTATGTTGGCATTATTTGATATTTTTTTTTATGTTCTCATAACATTTACAATGACAATCAATTACAATACAAAGACAAAGGGAGCATGGTAATGCATAGCAACCCTAAGACTTACACAATATGTAGCTGCAAAAGGATCATTGGAGGGGTTTTGCCCGTCGTACCCATAGCATTTAAAATATGGATAACCTCACAAGGAGTTTTAGTGAAGGAGAATAGAAGTCCACTTATGTATGTTGCTAATCTGCCATTTTTGCGCCAAGCCATGATGGGCAACACCACAACAATCATGAAGAGAACAAAATTTACACTAAAGAGAAAAGGTTGACACGAGAGAGGTTTACATGAGAAAAGTTAGTAATTTATTGGAAACGTTCTGAGGCATGAATGTATATTTAATGTTGCATCAAAAATGTTTGTATTTGACTCAAAAGGTAACTTTTTGCGGCCATAAAGGAGTATTTGCAAGAGTTCATTGCATGGAGGATTTGATAGGCCATGAGGACGCAATATTGCATTAACGCTGTCGATAAGATCGCGTCTGTACATATCGTAGGCACGATAGAGTAGCAAAAAGTGCTCGATTTCTTCAACATCATCATTAACCAGGCACAAGGGATTTAAAGTATCCCTAAAGTTATGTTTGAATTTGTGATAATTTAGCTTACTGAGTCCAACGCATAGCTGCGTTAAAATAGATAGACGTTTTGGATCGTGAATGCCGTAGACTGATTTTGATGGTGGACGAATAAGTCCTAGTAGCTGTTTCTTGAAAATATTCACTGAGCGGGATTCTCGAATTTCAGGGCTAAGTTTTTCCCATTCCGACAAGCAGTTTGGGTAGAAAGTTGATTTGAATCGCTCAGTTCTTGCACGTATTTGCAATATTGCAGCTCGCCTACGCAGACTGTAGTTTTACTCCTGACGTTGGGGTTTATGACTTCTTGTGAAATCCGGAGTTAAAATGGTTAATCGTCTTATAAAAGAGAACAAGACGTCTACTCCATCGACGGAGGTCGAGAGACTCCCATCCAAGCTCATCATATATTTTTTCGCGTGATGTGCCCTTCCAAGCACCAGCTACTGCTAATGCAGCATAATATTGTACAGCCTCAAGTCTTTCCATTTGATAAGTTAATTTAAAGCTTTGAATAAATTTACAAGTTTTATGAGCGATGTGATATATAACGATACCATAATCCAAATGTGGCCGGACATACAGTTTATACATTTCGTTGAGGGTGTGTCATGGAAAGTATTTTGAGAGGTACCTCAACATCCCTATTCCTTGTCTAGATTTGGAAATGATCATGTTGATGTGGCTGGCAAAGGACAACTTGGAGCCTAGTATGAATCCAAGGTGCTTTTATTCCTGGACGCTCTTTACAGGGATATCATTAAAAATATGGGCGGGTGATTCATTGGAATTATCTTTTTAGAAAAGGTCACCTCGACCGCTTGTTTCTCGGGGCCAGGGTTAAAGGACATTCGCCAGTTGGGCACTCTCTAGGCAAGAAAGCTTAAAAATAATTTTTTTGTCATTTTTACATTCTTACTTCATTGAATAGGAAATTTTTCAACTTCCAGATGAAAAAAAGCTCTCCTGCACCAAAAAGGTCAAATTATACCAAATTAGCCCCTTTTGCTGCCCTCCACTCCATGATTGAATGCAACGAAACAGCTTATTTTTATTGCTTTTTTTGATCGGCAATTTCCCTCCTTTGCGTAGGTTTATCGCGCAGATGAAGGCACAGTTTTGATCCTCATCTTTCGCTCTTTTTGAACCATGTTCAAATAGCCTCTCTTGTCCATAATCTGTTTATAGGATAGAGACTGAGGAAGAAGTAGCTTGATTTAGCCCAATTTTCATTGTTTAGGACTACTGTAGCCAATCAGATCACCGATAATGCTCTATCGACCAATCAGAAGCGTCAGGTTTCCATAACAACAAGCTACTTGCGCACTGCATTAAAATTTCCATCGTGCATGTGTATTGATTGCAAAGGCCAGATATTGAAACTTATTATACTCTTGTATTAATTCGCGTTCTTTTGACAAAGACTATTTTGATCAAAACCAGTAATTCAATTATCATGGTTTCTGGAAATAAAAGGAAATCTGCAAGTGTTAGAAGGAGCAGAAAGAAGTTTCGCGGACGTCGTCCTGATGAGGCGGCTAATGGGGCAAACGTGCTTCCGAGTAAACTGTTGAGGTAAGGGAAATCGATTCACTGGATCGTTGACTTGAATTTCGTTGTAGAAGACAAAATATCGAACATTTTTCAATGTAGCTATCCAATGTAATGACCGTAAGTGAACTTTGTTTATCGAGAAACCGTTGGCCTAACTCTCATCCGGGAATGTTCTCTAATTCTTAGCAATGTACTAATGTTCAAGATGCTAGTTCTCGAAAACTGAGAATTGATTATGACGTTCCTAGTGGCAGTCATTTTGAAGGGTTCAGACTGATGGATGTCTCCATTTTACAATGCATGTTTGAAGTAGCTTGTGTCTGCAGCAAATGCAAACAAGGGAAGCTTGCTCTATAGGAAGACTTTTCAAGGAAATGGGTCTTGCTTCTTTTCTTGTTTTGGAGTGTGATGTATGCTTTCAAAGATCTGAAATGTATACCTCTCCAAAATGTAGAGACTCAAAAGAAAAAATCCTGACCGCCAAGAGAAGCAAAAGTGGCTTGCCCAGCACAGCTGTAGCATAAACTACTCTGGATCTGCTCCAGCTATGGAGCCAGAAGGAGTAAAAAGAATCTTTCAAAGATCCAAATCTGAAAGAAATCTTCAATATACAGGCTATATTGGAGATGGGGATTCTAAATCTTTCACATCTGTTGTCAATGCTCAGCCATATGGTGACAAAACTATAAAGAAATATGAATGTGTTGACCATGTACAGAAGCGTCTTGGTGCAGCATTGTGCAAGATTAAGAATAAACATGGCAATAAAAAGCTGTCTGATGGCAAAACAATTGGAGGCTATGGTAGGGTGACAGCAAATCGAATTGATAAGCTCCAAACCTACCATGGCCTTGCCATTCATAGACGCAAAATGATCTTGAAGGAATGAGGAATGAGATCTGGGCGGGCCTTTATCATAGTGCTTCTACAGATGACCGACCACAGCATCAATTTTGCCCAAGGGTCTTAATTCATGGTGTAGGTATAATCTAGCAGAGGTGCAAGGTGAGACTTACCATCATAGTAAGCCTTTGCCAGATGCTGTGGTTCAAGTCTTGAAACCAATTTATGAACATCTAACTAAGGACTCCATTCTAGAAGGTTGTTTAGGGGGATTTACACAAAATAACTGCAAGTCCCTAAATCATCTAATCTGGGCGAGATGCCCAAAAACATTTTTTTCAGGAAGAAACCACCTTGATGCTGCAGCTGTTGCTGCAGTAATTGTATTCAATGAGGGAAGAAAAAGTCTTTGTGGTGTTTTTCCAACTCTTGGCATTCCGATGGGGAAAAACACCCAAAAACTTTTCACAAAAGCAGACGTTAGGCGAGTAAGGGATAGCAGGAAGAGTGCAGTGGAGGTGGCAAAAAGAATCAGAAGAGGAAGAAGAAACAGAAGAAAAGCAGCAGAGGCTAGTGCTGTACAAAAGGAAGGAGTTATTTTAGAGGATTTTAGAGACTTTATACCTTTGTGAAATTAGCCCTCTGTTTTATTTGTGATTTTCTCAAAACCCAATTTTGTGAGTATGTCTTGCTTTGTGGTAAAGTTGCTGACGTCAATTTTCATGCTATATGGCTGAAAATTTCTACTCTAGTACAGTTTTTGTTGCTCTATCCAACCATATAGAGAAACAAACATTCTTAGTAAATTTCAACTTTTATCTATGCTGCTTTCTTCTTGCTTCAAAGTGCAAAAATATTGCGATTTTTCAGGTTAAGAATTTTTTAAAAGGAGTAAGAAACCAAACAATTATTCAGGTATCTTCAGCAGCAATTTGAGGAAAATTGAGGAAAATTGAGCAAAGAGTTTTGTCAAAATTTTTGTCACAGTGAAGTCGCATATTTCGTGATCTGCCACATGAAGTTTTGCATTGTTTGTCAAATTGTTTACATGAATAAAATTTTATCCCCCAAATACATCGTTTTATCAAAAAGAATTGCTATAATGTTGATAGTAACCCTAACTGACCCAGCCTAGAGAGTGCCCTTAATAAGATTCAGATCATGATTTATGTCGACGGCAGCTGTATGTGGATTGTGAACAACTGTGAAGATTGATGTGCCATTGGCAAAAAGTTTCACATTACACCTTAAACCTACTGTCAAGTCATTGATATAAATGAGGAACAAAAGAGGACCCAGGATAGAGCCCTGGGGAACACCAGCTGAGATGGTACCCCATGTAGATGTCTTACCATTCAAAACTGTATGCTGCTTTCTATCACTGAGAAAGCTTTGCATTAAAATCAAAAGTTTCCCAGAGACACCAATTTGGCACAGTTTGCAAATAAGTGCAGTTCATTTGATATTGTTCTCACAGTGGCTAAACAAGACTTTCCTTTTAGCGGAAACACTGATGAAACCTGTGATTTCTTCGAGATTGTGCAGTTAATCAATCGACATTACAATGCTTAAGAATACTGACACAACCAAACAAGAATGCTACCATACCATGTTACTTGTATGAGCAATTTGTCAAAAGGCAGAGCAATAAAGACCAGATGCTTTTATATCAAAAATCTATAAACGAATTTTTTATGTCTATAAACATTTGTACAGTCGGTTCTACTGAGATCCACTAACTTTATTGCCAATTGAACAAACGCTAAATGTGCATGCTAAATAATACATGGATATCGCATATCACGTGACCGGCAAATGGTGTCTGATGCCGGTATCTTTCTAACAATGAGCAAAGGCACCCGGAGGGAGTTAAAACTGTTATTAGGGGAAATGCAGTGAGAAATCAGGTAATTATTCGGCTAGGCAAAGTGCAAACATTCTCAGTAGTGGCTGATTTTACCCCTGACATAAGCATCAGATGTCATCTATCATTGTGAGATTTCTATCAATACCAAGCCATTTGAACGTTTGCTGTGTCTGAGGATACAAGACAAGTCAGAAGAGGGTCTACCAAATTTACAAAGCTTTTAAAATGTGCAGTGTTGACTCACAAACGATGTTTTTCCAATCCTATGATTTTCCAGTATGCATGTCTGGAGAGTAAAAAGGTCACCATAAGGGGCTTGGTGAAAAAATACAAGAGGAATTTCCACACAAAAGGAAGCCTCTTACATTCCATGCCAAGCTCACAGATTGAATACATTAGTGGAACAATGCTCCAAAGCAAGTAGTCTTGTATCATCGATGTCTGACATCCTGCAATCGTTGTAGACTTTATTTCAAGCAGCATGAAACGATCTGAAGCACTGAAAAAGAGCAGCAAAGAATTGAAGGGGTATTAAAAATGAGAAATCTTTTGCAAGCTGGTTGGATTGCTAGGTCAAAATTTATCAACGGCATATGGATCTCATTCAAAATAGTTTTCTTGCTGTTCAAAAAATACACTGGATCAAATCAAAGCAATTTTGAAGAATATGAACAATATCATTTCGTCTTCAGCTTCCCTAACCTTATATAACAAGATTTACAATGCATCGCTGCAAGGTACTGATTGTGCAACTTCAGTAAGGGGGTTTGAATTGACTGGATGCCCTTGGGCTAGTATCGTCGACAACTGAGGATGAAGATCGTTAATGAAGATTCGAAATGAAGATATTGTGAGAAACGATATTCAAGCTGCTGTAGATATTGCAAGACAACTCAAAAGAAAAATTCATAAGAAGAACTTCAGCAGCATCACAGGAGACGAGTTATCCCAAAAATAATTAACGAAATCAGAGGCAACAAGGAAATTAATGCTCTTGAAAGATTCTACCGGAAAAAAATCTTCTCTGTACTTGATCAGATCATTACAGATTGTAGAAAAAAAATTGGAACGGGATTACTTATGTGAACTTTATGTGATAACGTCAACAAATAACTAGTAGAACTGGAGCACTTATTGATCCGAAAAGTTTCAAGTGGCAGTTTTACCACAGAGCTAAATGTCTGGAGAGAGGACTGATGAAAACACGTATTTCCAACTAGCAATATGGCATATACTTTCCTCGAAATCGCAGTAACTGTGGCTTCAAATGAACTGTGGTTCAGCAAACTAAAATGGCAAAAACCAATTTGAGAAGCTCAATGCTCTGGAATCGTCTTGAGTCTCAGGTTTCCTGCGAGAAGGACTGCCCCGCAAACCTGAACTTCGCAAATTTGTTAGCAATAGGATACATTTGGGAAAAGAAAGAATTAATTTGATATTTCTTTATGTCATAAAATGCGCAAAAATAATGAAAAAGGATTTCATCGAATTTTTTTCAATTAGTTAGAACTTTAATCCATCTATTCCCTTCTCCGCATGAAAAAGTCTCCCAAGCCTTTCTCCAGGTCAGCACCTCTAAATTATATGCCAAGATGGTATTCCAGCTATAGTTCTCAAAACCTGTGTTCCAGAGCTTGCCCCTTTTCCTAATAAACTGTTTCAGCTTACCTTCACTCTGGCTACATTTCCTACGTCCTGGAAGCTAGCCCACATCTTCGCGATCCCAAAAAATGTGATAAATCTGATCCACTCAACTACTGCCCCATTCCAATCACTTCAACGTGGTTACATGATTCCGCTCTTCTTCATCAGTACTGTTATTATTGTTCAAATTCTATCGTGCTAGCTTCACGCCAAAATGTAAAGCCTAGATTTGTAAACAACAGCTTTCACTTCTTTTACGCATGAAGCGCTACATGTTTTAGATATGCCACAAGAAATGAGCCATTTTATCAACATTCTTATCATAGATATTCTTACCAATAATAATAGATTTATATTTTCTTCAACTATTAACAAATGTAAAAAAATGTGTATCTACATATTCTACAGAGATCGTTACTACAGCACCGGGGGAATAATCTTCAGACCCCACCAATTCTTTACAAAGTCTTCAGCTATCAGAGGATTTGCACTCGCTCTATCCAGTATTTCTCTTACGAGTGGCCTTCTAAGGGACCTTTCTCCTTTGCATTAAATTTTCATGCCAATTGTTACAATTGCTTTAACTTTCAATTATCATTGAATCATAGCATTTTTATTTAAATTTTTGAAAATATCTCTAATTCCTCCTTATTCGTTGAAAATGAAGTTCATTTCACAGGAAATGAATTGAAGCAATACGGCAAATGGAAAGACGTTTAATTATTGTTCCAGAGAGGTTCGCATAGTTGAGAATGGAAGGAAGCTTGGTGGATCTGTACAGGTACTCTTAAGAAATTAGGGAAATATGGCTTTCGAAAAAGCTCAGTACCTTTACTTGACTAATCAAGAAGCAGTAGCGAGTAGAGTAGTTACTGGGATACTGTGTTTAATCCATATAAGTGCTACAAGTATTTGCAAACCATTTTCCGTAAATTGCCATTGTGACTTCACTTGAAACTATGGTTAGGTATGCCATCTTTATCAACAAGTTGTTACTAGTTTCCTATCATCTGATTCATCGTGATATTCCTGTTTATGCCTTAGATGCACTTAGCTGCTGGATTCTTTTAGATACTATTCAGGAGTCTGCCATGTGGTTTAATGGCTCTATTGAGGTAGCATGTAGCCACTTGCGGCTAGCTTCACTTCAAACGCACGATCTTTAACAAGTTCTTTTTATATCGAACACAAAAACCGTCTGCACTCACAGTCCTGGACAATTTGGATATTTCTGTGCCGTATCTTCTTCTCAGGATCTGATGGGCAATTAAAGAAGACCCTTTTTGTGACAAGCTTGCGAGGCATGCATGCAGTGCAGTATGCAAAGCCAGGATAATACCGCGAAATACATTTTCCGCCACAGAACTTGTTTACCACCTGTACAGGTTCACAGCCTGGTCTGGTGATAGTATCAGTGTAGTTATACATCTGACATTCGCCACTTAGCATGTCCAAGAGTTGAAAAGCTACCTTGCCTATGTTATTTCTCATTGGTTTCTGATATGGAAAGCAGGCGTAGCCAGTCAGCAGACTTGCAATGACAAGCACCGTCAAAGTAAATTTCATGGTCATTTCAGGACACTAGAGGAAAAAATTCATTTTAGAAAAGCAGTTAATTTTAAAATTCAAAATATTTGCTAGAAATCCCTTCATCCATGATTTGCGAAAAGATAAGGTATGGTAGAGATGAAAAGAACTAGTTTTAGAACGGATGTTGTCACCAAGCTTAGAATGTGACTGTTCAGAGTTTTCGCACCAAAAGCAATCATCAAATCAGCTTTTCTTTTATAGACGAAATACTGACAATTTAGACTGTTCTTTGTTACATGAGATAAGGAAGACGTGCAGTAGACCCTTGAAATTGAGGCCAAAAACTTCCTTTTATTCAAGATTCTTGCCAGAACCTTACGACAGAAGAATGAATCGATGATATTACTGATTGTGCTGCAACTGCGAGTGACGTATTTTGCAGGCAGTAAAATGCTATGATGCAATGTTTTCTCAAGTAGATCCAAATAGGTGTGAGCTACTTACAGAGTTTCTTTGATTCTATCTGCTTTGTTAATACTTTCAGATATGATGCGGTGGTGACACGATAAGAGTGATGACCTAGTGTCTTATGATTCCTCTTTTATAGTGCCCGATAAAAGATACGTTAAATGGAGACGAATAAAGATAAGTTTGAATTAAAATTCCTTGAACGTGCAAATTATATGTTTTAATGATGCAATCACTATGCACTTAATTTTGAATCATTTTCGACCAGTCTTAATTAACTCGGCTTTTTTGATGCATCCAATAGAGAACTGTCGGTGCAATCCGTGGAGAAGCCCATGATATTTGTGATATTGGAATTTCCCTCTACACCGATCTTACTCTCATTGGCTGTCCTAATTGCCAAGGCTTCTGAGATACCTACCGATTTCTATAGTTCTTCTCCACTGTAAGGAAAGATTGCTGGCGATAACTATGCAATTTCCTGTTATTGAAAAGCGGTGCACCCTGAACTCAAATTAGAGTAGCTTTGCAAATGTCAGTCTTTGTTTGTACCTAAGAAACGTTCTGAACCTCTTTGTCATTGGTTTTGTCTATGAAGGTGGAGCAAATTCGCTGTAAAAGCTACCGTAAACAACACTAAGCATTTAACATGCTACGTAGCACAATAGCCTTTTGACATGCAGATACGAATAACTGCATAGTGTGGCATTACAATGTCGTTGCATCGTCGCTGCGCAGGCGAGTTGGCATCATTCTGCATTGTAGCACAATGTGTAGACCAGTGTGCGTGTGCACATAAAACAAGTACGATTCGCTTGATAGCACTTTCACGTTGAAGTATCTAGGTCTTTTGCTGGTGAAATGCTGCAGAAGCAGGATTAGTTGGATTCAATTTAAATACTTAATCAACAAGACGAGAAAATAAGGCGTCATTGCAACCGTCTTCTTTAGCTCTTTAACCAATGCCATGACGATTAGAAGAGTCAGAATCACAGAAATACGTTTATTCCCGTTGTATGATATTCATTGAAAAATCTGTTGACATTTTACCAGAAAAAATCCATAATACTTAATCCATGATTTAGACCATTTAAAATTAGAGGACGAAGTGCAGAAATTAATACCAAGGGGTTAATTTTCTTCTAGACAAATGTTTTGATGGAACTAGTCTCATCACGATAATGTGCATGAAGGCGCATTAAAATATTAAAAGGGAAAATGTAGAATGTACACTAGGGAGCATAATAAAAAGTGGGAATACTGCCAAATATGGTAGGTAAATGAAACGGAGGGATTAATGATTATGGATTGTCTACACTGGTATTATGTCAAAAGGTTTGTCAATAAATATTATACAACGGAACTTTCTGTGAATCTGACTCTTGTAATCGTCGTGGCATTGGTTATAAAGTTCATCTCATTAAGCTACGATTTCTATCTCATGTCGTCGTTAACGATGGAAGAATACGAGGGTAAAAATAGCAGTTCAACTTACAAGTTGATCGCGATTGAATTAATTTTCATAAGCTGGTGAAGAAGAAGAAACCTTAACTTTTTCACTGTTATTGATTTTGGTTGAATATGCTAATTAGCTGCACCAAGATGCGGCCTATTTTATTCAACTTTTCCTCCACTTCAAACAATCGTATGATTTTTAGGGTATAAGTAGGAAGTGGGGCTTATTTTTGACGATGCGTAGCTTCAAGACAATCGATATCTTTTTAACATGGTCTCCATTCAAAAAGCAATTTAACTGACCATACCACAATTATAAAAATTACCATGAACATTATTGCGTGAATTAAACAATTTTTTGATGGATTCATGCATTGATGAGCGATGATGAAAACACGTTAACCTCTTTCATTTGCCACTGACCTTGATACAGTAGGAGAGGATTACCATACGGATTGCATATAATACAGAAATAGCTTGTCATAAGGTGTTCTAAGAGAATATGGGCTACAATGTTACTTAAGATTAAAAGCAATGGTAACGGGTTATTCCAATAAGATTTTAAGAATGGAACTTGTTTGTAAAACCAAAGAAATTTATTGCAGGTTACTCAGTAAATTAGACTTAGTTGGTTTTCAATCAGGGATATTTTGATTTAAATGCTTCCTTATCACTTTCTATCGATTCCTACATGATTCAAGGGAATGTTTACTGTAGGTCGAAACTTTAGTTTAAACAGTATCCAAAGGTCCGAAGTTCATTTGAGAGAAAGTCAGTTCTATTGTAAAGAAATATTGATCACTCAGCTGTTGCCCATCTAAAGTTTGGAAGGTCATGGAATCTTCTTGGTTTCCTGGGTCATGCTACTCTAGTTACTTCAAATGAGACGTTCAAATAGTAACAATGAAGGCTTCCGAAACTTTCGTATCGAGTCAGATATACAGTAATCAATGCTTCAATTTAGGCATTTGAATATGCAAGATTACGCAACCTAGGCGATGCATGGAAGTGGAATTCGCGTCTTCATGCAAATCACTTTCAATCTTCTTAAAAACATTCGAAAACATTTCCAGAGCCACTTTATTATAAGGACAGAACGGAGCTAAAAGTCAGTAATTAAATGGAAAGAAATATGGCATTTTTAACATTACACTATCAATACACTGGGCATGCAAAGGAAAATGTGCCACTACCACACGCAATACTTTGAAAAGTTTCCCAGCAAACTAGAACTTTACAATACAATGTCAAATAAGCTTAATTCAAACCTACGGCAAACGGTATGCAGCTTTCTGCTAGATGCTTCGCTTCATAATGGTTATCAGATGGTGCTACAGGTAAATTCATAATCATTTACTAGTTAAAGCTGCCATCAGTTGGGCCGTAAGAAGATTGGAATTTCCAAAGTTTGATTATTGTAGCAGCAAGAGACGCTTTCTTGCAAGCTATCGGTGAAATTTGGAGAAACTATCAGGTACCATTCAATTCGCCATACAATTTATACTTCTATATCACTTGCAGAATATTTTGATATCACAGAACTTCACGAAATCATTGTTCTAGAGCCGTAAAAGAAATAATTGGCTAGAGAGTAGAATTTTGAAGATGCTGATCGACATTTATAGATTGAACTGGAATGAACTTAGCTGTCTAAATCAATGCATGGTTGGGATAAGCTGGCAAGAGAGGGAAGAACTGTAACTGACTTCAACAGCAAAATTGGCTCGAATATAATCAACTTTACCATGTTTAAATGAAGCAAACGTTGCAGCAATCTAAAAAGGTTTTTCTCTTTGATATAAGCATCATACTGTAGAACACAGCACACATGCTGTGTGCAACTGTTACCCAATAATGAATGCATTTATGTTCATTACAGAGGTTAAAAACAATATTAATCAAATCACAAAGCCTTTTGCTTTGCTCAAAAAACGCCTGATGAAACTTAACTATCATATTATGGGCAGCTTTTGCAAAGTTATGTGAATTTTTGCAGGAGAAGATGCGCTTTTGTTTTGATTTTATTCAGTTACGAAGAGAAGCTCTCCTGCTGGAGCTGATTTATGATGGGCCCGCTACTGAAGAACTTTGATTACAATATAAAATTACCAAACAAAATTCTATTGCAACATGAGATACTTAGAATTAACTAAATTACAATTAGCTCTCTTTCTTTTAGGAGTGCAATGACAGGGCCTGACATGAGCGACCATAGTCCTGCAGCCAGTCCAATTTCCCGCCCGCCCGACGTAACATTTCCATCACGTCGCATCCAGCACCCAGCACCCAACACCATGCCCTCCAGAAATGCCAGTCTTGGTCTGCCTCGCTGCTTCCTCCCTTCAATATTCCCCTCTATAGCCATCTTTCCCACGCCACCTTTCCTGACCAGATGACCAACACAGCTTAGCTGCCTCAGTCTGATTGTTTGACTAAGGCATCTCATCATTCCCACTATTCCAAGTACTCATTCATTTGAGATTTTCTTGACCCAGGATATCCTTTCATTCGCCTGTAAAACCACATTTCTGCAGCTTCAAGTCAATTTCTGCTTTTTCCATTGATCATCCAGCTCTCAAACCCAGCAGTCAGCACGGACCACACATAACACGTCAGGAATCTTATTTTCTAGGCAGTTTCAGCTTTTTATCAGTAAAGATGCTTTTTTTCCTGTGAACGCCTTTTTGGCTAGAATATGGAATTGCTTTACTTAATTGCAGTGTTAAAACTATGTGCTAAGAGTTGGAAATTTTTTCATAGTTTATGAGAAGAGAAAGAAAAGAAAAATGGAACGAAATCTAAGTTCTCAAAAGGGCATTTCAAAGCTTGTGAAGACAAAACGGGAAGAAAAGCTCTGCTTGCCATTTAAGTATGTATCAAAACTTAACCGCTGTTAGGATTGGGGGAAGAAAATGAAAGACAAAGGTATCTGAAATTATGCCTAAAAATCTTTCAAACAAAAAATTTACAGACAAATTTTGTCATTAGATGCCAACATAGGGTTTGAATTTATTTGGGCTGTCTCACTAGTCAGAGGCACAGTTCTTGCCTCACTTTTTTTGGTGAATGGGGCGGCACCCATCTCCGTTTCATTAGTCTGTGGGCGACACAACCGTGCAAGCACAGTGAATGCTACAGTTTGGAGCTGGCCACCTAGACTGTGTTGTTTGCTCCCATGCTCTTTTCCAATGTGCTGAATGCCAAGCAGGAAAATAGCATCTGCCACTCTTTTTCAAGTCTTTGGTATGAAACGACTAGGTATGGAGTCCCGATCTACCCCATGCAAAGCAGTGTAAAATAGGGAATAAGAAGAAATGAGTTCTGATAAGCTCCAATGGAGGCACAAATGAATTGAAGCTGGTATTAAGAAGTCTAGTTTAAGTACTTTTTTTACATTTCCCGCTGTTAAATCCTTGAGCTCCTTATAGACGCACTTATTTCATAAAAAGAGCGTGTCCGTTTTTATTTCAATTCTCAACACTGTGCGTAAAATACGTCGTTGGCGTTCCTTTTTGTGGCACATAAATCTTAAGTAGTAGTTCCGCAAACATTACATTATGCTGTGCCAATGTGTCCACATCAAAAAATTATCAAATTGAGAACAAAGAACAGCACCATGTCTGTTCTGCCTCTTTTCCAGCAAGTGTTCAAAATTATTTACTGAACGACATTATGAAATTTTCATAAAAGAAGAAACTCCAAGACAAATACAAGATTATCTGATACCGGCTTTTCTTGCATGCTATAGAAAAAGGCAGATCCCTCGCTAAGGTAACAAATCAGGTGCGATTGAGTTTGCAAAAAAATAAAGGATGAGCTCTCATCAAAATTATTGTGATCGTGAAGGTTATGAATTATTATCCACTTCAATTATTTGTGGGCAGGTTAAATTGAATTATATCAACGTCACGAGTGGGATGGACCATGTGAAGTATTGCCCCGCAAATATATGGACATGGAAATGTGTTTATTTACGTGTGTGCATCTTTCATTTGAACATCTGTTTTAGTATTTTACCGGAAAGATTGTTGAATACCATGCACTTTATACTTCCGATATAGAAATAATATGATACCTTACAACAGTGAGGCTCCCTTTAGAAAAAGTGCAGTTGCGTGCAAATCTACAGGGAAATGCGATTGGTTTATTCATTTGTGAATAAATTCAAATCTTAGAATGAAACGGAATGGTTTCATTTATTGAAGAATCGCTGAGGTACATTTATGAAAACTGCAGTGTGATATTTCTTTTCACTTACACATCATCAGCCAGTCGTTCAGAAATATGACTACTACGTTCCTGTCTTCCTGCCAGTCCTTGTTAGCTAAACAAGAGCAGCACTCACCCAAGAAATTCTTCAGAAACTGTTTGAATTATCCTTTTGACGAACACACTTTGTAGTTTCAAGAGGACCCACTACGATATGACACACATCAAAGCTGTGCAATGTTGTAGCTTTTGAGACCCAGAACGATATATTTGAGATAGGAGAATGCCAGCTCTACCCTCTTTCTAACGTTTGATGAGAAATCTTTGTGCTTGTTGCTATAAGAAGATTATGAATCATCATATGTTGCTACTTAGAGTTATATTTTGAGTTAAGAAGCTTAGATTGCAGGTAGCTGCCACTTCCATCACATGCCCATGGTGAGCGATGATAAACTCCATCGCCATCTTTACTGTCAACTTGTCAAAATCCATACGGATGCGGGTATTCATTCATTTACTTGTTTACACTGGTCAGCAACGGGCAGCATTGCTGCTGATATGGGGCATCGACAACACAGCCAAGCAAGTCCACTCCTGCAGAGACTTCTGATGTTTTTGTTTGATTTTCGAAGCCTTGTTGATAGAGTACTTGGGACGGGTCTTAATGGAATAGTCGTGTATTTTGGAAAGCAATAAATCTTGCAAATGAGTAATTAGAATTATTTACATGAATAATGTTTGCAAGATGAATGACTTTCCTAGTTAATCGGGTCATTAATACTCCTTGCCAGTGATTAATGGTCCTCGACCTGTTCACCGCACAATTGCTACGGGACGGTCAAGACGAGGTAAGGGAGTCTTGAATCTATTCATATTTACTCAAGCAAGTTTTGGACAGGATTAAAACCAGATCAGATAGCTCTTGAACGACTTTTGTTGCATTAGGAAACAATGAGGAACTTGATATAGAACACCTACAAACGTATGTTATCTTCGTGCAAGGGAAGCAGCACCCGCAGTCGATAAAAAGGAATTGCTAATGGAATCACTACTTCAAAATTATAACTACCACTTGATATATAAAGTTTGCTGCAACATTTGTGTGATTGCTACCAATCGTTGCATCAACGCCAAAACTTCCGTTTCGCTTCCACTTCTTAAGCACGAACTGTGAATTGTGTGCTTTTTGGTTTGCCCAAGAGATGAATTCTCACCCGACATTAAGACAATGTGATTTAAAGTTAAGTTGAATAATATTAATCATCTAGCAAGCAAATAACTTAAGTATCTCTGACGGTGATTTTCAATCACCTGCAAGGTAAACATGGGTTTGGGATTCCAGTTCTTGAGTGGAAGATAAAGCAAGTGTAGTAGGACATCAGCTAAGAGGATCAATTTCGGCTCATGAAAGTCTTGCATTTGTCCTTATAAGAATCTTTACTTGACGTAAGAGAAACTTTTAGCCGAAATAATCCTTAAGTTTGCTAAGGACTGGCCTTTGTCTTATTTTAGCTTTTCAGTATTGATGACAATTTCAGTCGCAAATATTCATGACATCCTAATTTGAAAATTATCTTCATACTTACGTCGTATTATTTTGCATCAAGTGAAACTTGCGGGAAAGCATACATATCATTTTGATATTGATGCATTACAAAGCGTGAGAGACTTGTCTGGTTTGCAAGTTATTGTAGGTATTGTGTGGAAGAATATGGAGAGCTGTCGAACCAAGAGCATAGTGTTCGTGTTGGCATTGGCATCGCTGTACGCAGACACGTACGACATGGACGACGCGCAGGAGCTCGCCAATGATAACAGAAAACATGAAACAAAATTGTGCAAAGGTATAGCATTTAATCAAATAATCAGTCGAAGAAACTGCAGAGATAAATACATCATGAATAAGATGTGCTATGGAGAATGCATCTCTTACTATCTCCCTGGTAAAAGGGAGGACAAGGTAACTTGATTTGCTTGTCGCCCAAAGATACAGGAAACTTAGGCAGTGTTCTTGAACTGCTTTGAAAACAACCATAGCAAAATCAAAGTGACCTTGGTTCAAATCATTAAAGAGTGTAGATGCATGTTGGTTGATTTGAGGAACTCTAATGTTGTCAATGAACCATGTTAAGTGACTGAGAACAATGCTGATTTCAGCAAACCGCATATTTTACTGTAAGCGATGATCATCATATAATCTGAGAATAGATACGAGAAGTCACTACTTTACTGCTTTAATTCATCGTGGTCATAGTTGACAATTAATTGTCCATACCTCCTCCTGTTCTGGCTTTAATCCAACCCAGGTAAGGTCGTCGGGATGGAGGAGCATTCCAGCCTTCGCATGATGCATAATCTGGAATAGAGGCCACGTTGTTTTACTAAAAGGTGCCTTTCCTTACCCAATTCTACCCCTTCATGCGGGCTTTTCTGATGGGACCAATTTGAATGCTAAGCTTTATTTGCAAGCTCAATGTGCTTAGAAAGAATTGCGCTTCTGTTTCAGCTTTACCATTGTCAAAGAAACAGCCGTAGAAATAATGCACTCTTCAATCAGTATTATCCACAGCTTCCACATTACTATTGGCTATCCTGTTAGTGCTCCATTCATCTTGTTTCAATGAAATGACAAAATATTTTATATATTTCGTCAGACAATCGGTTATAGACCTCAGTTTAACAAGCTTATGCTATGATCAGTTCGTGCAAACAATGATAATGGCAAAATCATGATTAACCAGAGCTCAGACCTATGGACCATCCTCATCTTATGTCGAAGCATTCATGATAAGAGTTTACAGAAAGGTGCTAAGTATAATATAGGCTCTAAATATACGGAATGCAAACATCATAATTGATGAGAATATCTATCAATTGACCATTCCTTGTTGCCCCTCAGAAAACGAGTAATTGTAAGTGTTAGTCTTCAGTTGATGCAGCTTATTTCATGTCACTGCCAGACTCTCCTATTAGATGCGTCTGATTTAGAATTTCTTCTGCATCATTTCCGAAGCATTTCATTTGCCTGCGACTGGTGCAAGAGCAACTTAAAACAGAAAACGACGTAATGATATTACATAGAAATCAGCTTTCTTTGGAAAAAAGTAAGGCCTTACCAAGTTAAAGCATTTTCTGGCCTCAAGAAAACGATCACTTCACTTTCGAAGCAAAAATATTCTTTTAGATGGACCAAAGCAAATTGTTATTCATGAAATCTTTTACCCACCCAGGTTAACAGTATAAATTAATTTCTACAATAAGCCAAGTTATTGAAAAATTAAAAAAGTATCTGAGACTTCCTCAAAAAGATGAAAATGAAACTCAAGATCGCTTCATCCATCGTCTTCTTCTTTATATAAGGTCTAGATGCAGCTGATATCCGATCATTTAGGAAACAAAAGAAGCCATCGGAATGCAAATTGCAAATTCCTAACCCAAAAATTCTTGGTTCAAATCATCAAGGGCTCCCTATAAAGACTATCGGCTAGTTAGTCAGATCAATTCAACTATCGTCACATTGCAATCACTTCACTCATATCTAGGACAATGGAGACCATCATCACCAAACAACTTCTTGCCTTCCTTGAAACAAACGTCTTCTCTCTGATCATCAGTATGGCTTTCGGAAAGCCAAGTCTACTGGCGATTTTCTTGCTTATGTTGTCCATGTCTGGTCCTCTGCTCTAGAATCATGTGGTGGGAGCACAGTAATCTCTCTCCATATCTCCAAGGCCTTTGATCGCGTCTGGCACAAGAGTCTTCTCGCTCAACTACTGATGCTTAATCTCCATCACACTCTCATTCATTGGATTGGTAATTTCCTCTCTGATAGGTCAATTGCCGTCAGAGTGGACGGCCTCCTCTCTAATCTGCACTCCATCAATGCAGGAGTACCCCAGGGCTCTGTTATCTCCGCTGTACTCTTTATTCTCTTCATAAACGACCTACTGACCTCTAAGTCTTCTAGCATTCACTCATTTGCTAATAATACCTTCCTAAGTTCTTCATTTTCGTTCAACCTAGTTTTGTTCAACCAAAGCAAGACGAAACAGGCTGTCATTTTACGTAAACATAACTCATATCCATTCCCTTGCTAAACATGCATCTCAGAAGCTCGGTTTCCTCGCCAGAGCCCGCGGTTTTTTCTTATCTTCTTACTTTATAACTATATACAAGTCCCAAATCCGTCCTTCTTTAGAGTACTGCTCCCACGTCTGGGCTGTTGCTCCAAAATCTACTCTCTGTCTTCTCGACAAAGTCCAGTCCAAAGCCATTCATCTCATCAATAATCCTAACCTCACCAAATCGCTCCAACATCTTTCCCATCGTCGTTTCGTTGGAGATCTTTCCATCTTTTACATATACTTTCAAGGACGTTGCTCTCATGAGATCAATGAGATTATTCCAGTTCCTCTAAGGCGTGTCAGAACCACCAGAAGCTCAACCAATTTACACCCTTTCCAAGTTTCACTGCCTAATCCACGAACTCTATCCCACAATTCATCATTCATCCCAAGAATATGCAAATTATGGAACATCCTGCCTTCTTCTTGCTTTCCTGAATCATACAACTTGCTATCTTACAAATCTAAGATCAATAAACTTAATCTGATCGCCCTCTCCTCTTAGCTATTCGCTTTCTTCTTTCTTCCTTTGTTGGGGCTTTATATAGGCCACCGTGGCCATTCCTGAACACAACTCACTAAAACCTCTGTTTTGAAAAAGTTGCAACATAACTCTGTTTCTCTCTGCAGCTGGTACCCTGATGGTCAACTTGCACATTGCGTTACCGGATTCAGCGTACAATAACTATGACAATGACTAAAGCAATGACTAAAGCAATGACTTCAATCGCATTGAATCGCTTTTTTTCTGTATCACATCATGTTCTTTCGTCTTTCATTATATAATCTCATATCGTACAACACCCGGGTAATAACAGATCGTTCGATTGCGTTGACCATTCAGATGTTCGATCAAATGATTACTGTAGACCTTGATTTAATCAAGTTTTGTCATTTGAGTACTTTTACTTGACTGGTTATCACTTCGTTGAATACGCAAGAGACAGGAAAAACCCGTTATCATTATATATTTGAGCAGTGGGGAAGGACAACCCAACAATGGCGCGATGTGACATATATCTGGTGCAAAGATTAATTGATTCGTACACTGAGAAAAAATTTCAAATATTTAAATTTTGGAATTGAAAAAGTCTCAATTTCATATCATTCCCCTTCGCGTCTTTTTCGTCTATTTCGTCTAAAATGTTTGGTGCAGACTGTAGGGATTGTGGCAAAAGTCAGACACTTTGCTAGGGAAAGCCTCAATACTATTAGTTGGACCATAAAATGTGAAATAGAATCGGGCAAACTGGCAGAGAAATTAGCAAAGATGAGTTGAGCAAATTATAAACTGTGCCAATATCAGTACTACCCAGTCTCGGTAATGTTCCGAGGCTCTGTCTCTTGGTTTGGCTTCGTATACGAAGTTATGATTGTTATGATGAAAAAGCCACAAACACTCAAGGGTCAAAGAAGTTATTTGCTAAAGACAAATATTTTAAGATGAATGAAGTCATTGACCTGAAAGTGAAATGACTTAGGTGACATTATCAATCAACTAACGCCAGAAGTTAGAACTAAGAATCTATAATTCTCTCTGTAATTTGGAGATTTGTCATGGACAACGTCATTACTTCATATATCAAAGTTTATTCAAAGCTTCGCTTAGGAGGCCTACCAACTCTGTGGTTCCAGGAGTATGTATGGCTGGGTGTGGTCATGTCAGAAGGAGGTACTGACCAAATCTGGTGGTTTCTATATCCTCCAGTTTTCCTCGGGGTTCCAAGTTACATACATGATAAAAAGCTTTTGTCACGGGTTATTTTGTATGAACTGAATATTACCTGCGATAGAGCCTAAAAATGTGCATAATTGTGGGCAGACAACGATAGCTGACAAAATAGGAACAAGTAAGTGTTATGATGTTGATCAATGCGGATCGAAATAAATTATAGTCTTGTTGTCAAATAAAACTCGTTTCAAAATTTTGAATACTAAGTTGCAGCGAGTTTTTGCATGCTGACAGAAACAAACTTTTCTCTCAAAGACAAGTTGTCAAGGCAATGACGCAAACAAAGCCATTCTTTCGCAATGCAAATTTATTCTTATCAGATATGAGGCTTGCTGCGCAGTAATCGAACCCAATAAGGTTTATAAACGGCCTGAAGACTGATTTATTACGTAATCAAGCATGCAGCGGTTTAGCCCTGCTTTAGGGCTTAGCATAAAAAATGTCTTCTTTGAATCAACAATACCGGCAAGTGTCATGTGAACACCAACTGATAGTATACGTAAGATTTCATTGGCTGAAAATATTCAGGGTTGAGGTCTTTTGAACTACTGTTCAAGTCACAGCTAATGTTTTGAGGCCCATGGACAATCTCCATATTGATAGAAAGGCATTTTACTCCCCTGTTATTTCTCATTGCTTGTCTTGTGAGCTTTGAGCACTTTCTAAAGCAATTAAGCATTCTCTTGACACTGATTCGTTTGATGTGGGATGAATGTAGGCCCATGTTTGTATCAGCAAGAGTAGCCTCAAATAAATATGGTGCTATTTCGGAATTGGAAATCTGACCCTTAACCTTCCCCATAATTTTTTGTTGTTGTTATGCAATTTTTTCTTCAGATCCAATAATACTCGAACACCATTTTATGTTATGCAAATCATGTACGGAGAAACTCTCCCTGCATTACTCCTTCTCTTCGTAGAAATGCTGCCAAGCGTTTGACTCTATCTTTTCGTCCTCTTGACGAAGAGACAGCTTGCTCCTAACTTATATAATTTTGTATTTATGGATACATGGATCAAAAGCAATTTTTTTACTTCTTTTAAGGGTAATAGCTGCTCAAATTCAAGTTGCCGCCGAATTCAAAGAATAGAAGGCATTGTTTACTTTTTAGTGCAACCCCTAGAAGGAATCCTCAAGTAGATGTTCGCACATATATATTTAGATATTGCAGATCACAAAAAGATATTTGTACCATGAGCCGCGGAGACAGTACATTCAGTCAACTCACTAAAACTCAACAGTGACACACACAGTATATACATATATACCTCGTGATGACTATTGATTGGAACATCAATGATTTACAGTTTGGTTTCATTAGAAATGTACTTTTTTAATGCTCATATAAATAGATTTTCCAATAGTCATACAAAAGATTGCACTTCATTTGTTATAAATAACTGTGAAGATTAGATAGATTAGAGTTACACAGAGTAAAACAGAGTCGAATGGGATGCATCGAATGAGCAATTAATCAAGTCAGGGCGTCATTTTCTTGAGTTCCAACATCTCCCAACTACTCCAATGGAGGGTTAATTTCCCCAACACCCAGTGCTATTATAAACAGAGGCAAATCTGCAGGAGAAGGTCATCCTCACGTTGCAATAATAAAGGATAACGAGAACTCTGGAAAGACTGACTTACTTTGACAAAGATGACACGACCGTCTGCAGTTCTTCTTCATCCAAATGTTGTCATTTTCATAAGTACATGAGCCATTTTTCGCCCTGCCTAGGCAGCTGTATCTTCTTCCAGGCCATTCAGAAACGAAATTGTCGTAGCATTCTGTATTTGGCTGGTATTCTTTCATTTAATGTGAACAAATTTGAAAGAAATTACTCAGTCATCTGACGTAAAATTTGGCACAGTACTAAGCTGATCACACACGGGAAATATTTTGCTGTTGAAAATCAAAATCTAAGTTTGTTACCTATAATATTTTAGAACGCGATTCATCTTAACTAAATGGAAAAAACTTGCTTTACTGCTAAGTAGCATGTCGATAGATCTAATGCTTTATGACGACTTTAACCAATGGATTGTCCATTCGTTGCCAACAATGATGTCAATTCTACTAAGTCCATGGTATTTTCAATGGCTTTTCACCCTTGATAGAACCAAACCTATAGTCGTATTTTGGTTCCTTTTTATCAATCTGTAGCATCATTTAGCCATCAAAAGTTGACAAGCTGTTAGCATAGATTTTACCTATTTGAGCGATAACTGTATGAAGAAAGAGCTAAGCATGCATCTCGTAAGAACTGGATGATGTTGAAAATTGACGGAAACAATCAGACGAATTGAAGTATTATATCCTTTTCATTAGCATAACTTAAGAAAACAACACCTTTAGCTGCTATGTCGTATGTGCACTGTATATAAAGATATAGGTATGTACCTATTTATACAGACATAGGTATATTCTGGCGGAAGTACCATAGCACAGTGCATGATCATTTATAACAGAACGGTAACTACCTGATATCCCGAATGCATGAAATGAACCAGAAGACAGGAGTAAGAGTATAAGAAGACCTTTGTTCAACAAAATGTTTCCCATTTGACAGTTGCCTTCTAGACAACCACAAAACCATTCTCCTCTTCAAGTAGCAACTCAATCTATATAAAGCATCTGCAACAATAAATTCATACTTGAGTTTTTCGAGTCAGTTTTACCAAAGCACGAGATGATTGAATGCTTCAACAGAGAATTGGCGGAATTAGTCCTGAAAACAATACAAACTAGAGTCAGCTGTACCAACTTAACTAAAATCAACGTACACAGCTAAGAAAATTTTGAGGAGCTGCTTTGCAATTAAGATTAAGCAGCGGGGATTAGTTTATATTTCTCTTTTAAACGATTGGAGAGCTGCATCAACAAGTGAACTAGTAAAGGACTCAACATACATTATTTATTTTGCATATGGTAAATGCAAGATTTTCCCTTGATTGTTTGATAAGAACATCACTGTTTGATCCACTCTGAGAAAAAACCATGTAATTTAGATCTCACTATCATTTCATTAGTGTTTGTGAATTAAACCTAGTGATCTGTTGCTGCATTTTGACACTTGAATATCTTTTCATCTCCACTCACCTGTCAACACTCATATTTTCAAAAAATGAAGCCAAGCAAACGCCTGATATGGAATATGGCAAAGCGATTCTAAAGCGATTCTAAAGCGATGCTTATGTGTGACGTTACCAATTAGCAATTATTCTCAACTCCTTTGGATTTAGCCCTGAGTTGCAGCTCTAAGTAATCATAAAAAATATCAAAGAAGGTAGGAGTTTTTTTGAACTTAAGTAAACTTGAAACTTGAAACTTGGACTTAATGAGAAGATATGAGCAATTTAGGTGTGGGACATCAAAATTAGCCGGTCAATCGTTGCCTTTCGCACTGAATGCGTAAATTGAAATGAAATCCCTGTAGAATGTACAGATGACGTAAAATTACATGCAATGAAATCCCCACACAATTCGAACATTTCTACATGCAGAGCATGTTAGTCTCCGAAGTAAGTACAGGATACGCGACTTTCTATTCATGTTCGTGGAAAGTTAGATGCCAGACTATTGAAAATGGTAGCCCGAATTGATATTCAGTCAAGAAGCTGCCGCAAGTTGGTTTACGTGCTTTCTACCTCGCATTCGAATTTAGATTTAAGAATCCTTTGAAGCCTTTGCTTCTCGAACAGTACAGTGGTCCTCCCTTACGAAGAAACAACATCTTGTGACTCCTGTGTCTTCTGTTATAGTGAGCCAGTTGCCCTCCTAACCCTACATAGATTTTATGCTCCGGGTGGGGCTTGATACACTGACCGTAAGATTTGTGAGCAACTGCCTTATCAGTGAACAATCTTCACAACTTAAGGCACACATCTTAATATTTTTACGTTTTTATATGAAAGGGGTAGGCAAAAGGTCACAGTAAGAGATTATTGTTGAAATATTAGTGGCAATAAGAGGATGACAAGAACCGACTATTAACTCTTTTTGGCCTGAACTAAGGTATCCCGAAATATTACTATGTTCGATGATAAGGATGGCGAGGGGCTCTGATGTTGAATGAGGTTTGACAAAGAACAACCGAGAAACCTCCTCAAAATGGAAGCTCCTCAGTCGCACATAAACTTTACAGAGCCAACCAATCAAAGTCTTCACCCACCCAGTGCCTCCTCTGCAGTGAGAGTTTCTTGTAAAGTTGGCTTAAAAAATGAGATTCAAAAATTTGCTCAAAGAGTAGCCCCAGCAGTGTTTCCAACCTCAGGATGGCCTGAAAGCAAGGAGGATATCTATTAGAGCTTGACACTTATTTACTTTGACCTCGATAGTTTTGAATTTAGTGGGAGCCTGTACTTTATTGCGAATAAGGATAGGCCAACAAGATACGTGCTCTGGGTGGACTTGAAAAACGCTTATCTGCGAATCATATCAGACTCTCGTCGATTGTAAACTTCCTGTTCAATCTTAGAATTTCCTAACCTTGATTATCTGAGCTCCACATTCCCTGGAATCTTCTGAATGCATATGAGCTTAAAGTTCAAATTAATCATTTTTAAAACCCATACTTCAGTAATTGAAAAGAATGGAGAGCCACAGTCAGAAGGGCTGCAGATGCTCAGTGGCCGGATTCACTGACAACCATCATCATCATCATTATTTTATTTTTTCAAACTTCATTTCAGTACGAAGTTTATACTGCAATGGCCATCATCTTGTTGACTACGTAGTGCCTGCAAGTTTTGTCGAATTTCAGGTCTTCGAGCATTTCTAAGAAGTCGACGGAGGAACTGTCAAAGACACCGAGCGTGCTTATAACGATATTTATGAATTTAACTTTTTTATTTTCAGATTTAAAATTTGTTTCTAGGTTTTTGTATTTTTCTTTCTTTCGCTTTGCATTGTTCCCAAGGTTTGTCTCGAAACCCACAGTTAATTCGACAATATATAGAAAATCGTTCGAAACGGAAAGTAGAAGGTCTGGACGTAAACTGTCTCCGGTGAGAATGGAAGGGTTTAATAAAGTAGGAAGGTCAGCATAAATGGTAGAATTTTTGACGGATTGGAGAAACGTAGCGATGGACAGAAGAACGGAATCATGTTGCCATGTGTAGCGCCCCTGATTCAAGTAAATTTTGCAGCCAGAAATAATGTGTAGAAGGGATTCAGGTAGTAAGCAGAAAGAGCAATTTGATGTTGAGGATAAGTTCCACCATCATAATTATAATCATCATTATTATAGTCATCATCATCATTGTCATCAAACAAGCAAATAGTTGAAATGTTTCAGTAGCAGCATTCAAAAAGCAATCGTTGGTAGAAAGAAAAGATTGCAAAGTTCGTTGGATACAGAAAATGTCATGCAAAGCATACGCCTCTAACCTAGCTCTTGTACCTCAAAATTTGAACATGTACTAGGCAAGTCGACGAAGTGCTCTGAAAAAGAATAAATATCGTCCCACAGGTATTGATATTGCACACGTCAACCTCGCTCAAGTCGCGCGTTATGAGTGCTGCGAATCAAATCGTTGTCTCGAAAAGGTTTTAAGTGTCAATTGTTTCGCTGAGCACTTGAATCAACAATTCCAGTTTGAAGCGACCTATGATGTGAGGTGTGATAAGTGATGTGAAGTGAAGTGCCTGAGCAAGCAAGTTATGAGCACGAAATGCATCCTGGGTTGACACAGCCAATGATGGGTGAGCGAATTGAATTGAAAATTGTGTGAATCACTAGTAATCACTTGCATCTCAAGATATTCTTAGTGATTAGGCCTTATTGTGATTAATGCCTTTAAAATGCACCAGATCTTCAGAGGAAAAACTGTTTGCAATTGGCAACATTCAGTAGCAGGTTTTCAAAATTTTCCCTTCAAACAAAGGCTGCGAATGAAAATGGTAGAGAGCCATGCATTGGTAATAGGACGGATGGGACACAGTGAATCGAAGAAGCAGATTTTTGAAAAGCTCTCCTCTTCACAATGCTGAAGATGAAGAAGAAAATGATGAAGAAGGTGATAAGGAAGATGATGAGGAAGACTATGAAGAAATTGAAGGCCTAGGCCTAAAATAGGCAGCCCATGAACAAACCTAAGAGTCTAAGTAAGGAATAAATACCTGGCCAGGATAACATGTCAACCAGACCGTTAACATCATATGTGAAAGTAAATATCATCATTGAGTTGTTTTTTTAAGAAAAGATATCTTAAAATTTTTACTTTTCCTGCTTTCAGGTAGCATTGAAACAAATTTCCCTGAAGATTTGAACAAATACGAGCCCTTTCATGTGGTATTTCTCTTCATCGTCGTCGGCGCCAAAATCAAGTGATGCTATTATTTGGCATCCATTTCTAATTCCTCCGATCACACAATTCTCTCTATGAGTGAATCGCATAATTGGCTTCGCTTCAAGTAGGTTGCTGCGCTTACAATGCGCTGTATGAACTAGTTCCTGGAAATTTAAAAAGGAAATCTCGCATTATCAGACTCAATTTCAGCATACTGGAAGTGTACCAAATGCATCGAGAATGGTAGTGTCAGAAAATTATATTCCAAATATACTTTCTTATTTAATTCTTTGGTCACTTGACATGTTGGCTACCGCTGTTACAAGGAACTGCCACTCTTGAGCGGTTGCCCTTTCCTCAACCAAAAATATGAGTTTGCTACGGTCATTGATTATAGACTCCATATTGAGTGGCACAGATCCCACCCCAGAGTTGGCATTCACTTATAGTGAAAAGAGTCCCAAGGTCTCTGCAATTCCAGGTGTAAGTATCACGAGGAGTGGTCATATCGAGAGAAGAGATCAGAAAGTGATTGATAAAGTTAGCTTCTAACTTTCCTAAAATTTACCTTTGGGTGCTAGGTAGAGAGCATAAGAAATGCCGAATCACTCTGCTGTTTGCACTGAAAAATCATTTCTATATCTAGCAAAGGCTGTTACTCAGCCGGTAATGGCTTTTGAATTTTTTGCAAATTTTTCATTTCCTCTTTCTTTGGGAGCGGAGATACAGTTTAACATGAGCACTGCATTTCGTAGAATGAAGCCTCTCTTCAAAAACTATGGAACAGACGCCCTTATAAATACATTGGAAAGGAGACTTGGAATTTTTTAGTGCTGGTTTTGCACATTTCTCTTTATACTTAAGTGTCTAGTTATATTTTATGCAAAGCTTGAATATTTCTCAATAATTTGCCTTGTTTGCTATACAAATTTGGATGATTTGGCTAACATTAACTTTGCTGCATCAATGTTTCTCTTCACTTGTCAAGGCATGTAGACTGCTAGGGCATTTATCATGGAACCCGATTGTGATCATCTCAACATTTTCCCGTCATCACTTCTGTTTAGAATTCATTTCAGTTTTAGTGCTCAGTAGTGGTGTCCAAGTTGAGGGTGTACCGCGTCTCTTGCTGGGGTTTCTACATGTCATATTGCTTGGAGATGCTTTGCGAAGTGTCGCTTTTTCAAACATAAATCATGTATTTAATCTTCTCTCTTGAATTTCCCTCCGATCTATGCAAATCGGATTTCATTATATTAGCTGAATTGCATGTATCTTCGCAAAAGTAGAGTGAAATATTTTCGCTAAAATTGATTGCCTAACCCACCAATGCTTGTACGATTATTTCTTCTGTCTTTTCCTGCGTCTGTTTTTCTTCTTCTGGGTTGTTTCCTTTTTCACAGATCTTCTTGCAACCTTCATGGTGATAAATTTTAACACCCTTGATGGAACTTTTAGCACGAGGCTCATCAAGCCTCCACACTCATCAAAAGGAACTCCTTCTGATTCCATTCCTCAAAGGTCGACATTAATTTTATCGAAAATTGCCCTGATCCCTTTCACCTTCTTGTTGGATGCCCTTTCAAGTTCACGAGTTCATGCATGTGTGCACATAGCAATTGTTGTGTCTTTCCAAACCCAACTTAAGAATCTGTTTGGCATTTTCCTAATTCTCCCCGGCTATGTCAAGCCCTTCTAAATCTCCACATGCAGAGCCCTCTATACACTTCACCAGCGATATGAGCATGTGAACATTACATAACTTCTTATTCTCTTTGCTCGCAATGTAAAATATTGGATTGAAAGTTCTCGATACTTCTATTGAGCTTTAGCCAGTTTTTCACTTTGGTAATCTCACACCAAGTCTCCAATCACTCTGGTTCTCCTTCAACCGGTTCCATTTTAATTTCTTTTAGCTAAATTTCTTTTTCGAAAGAATTTTCTCTTTCCCAGTAGGATGAAGTTGACGGTATTCCAACGTCTCCTGCTTCTCGTTCATCGTGTTTCTCCCAACGCTGCTAGCTTTGATTCTTCAAATGCAGTTCTTTTCTCTTAAGTTTTGCCTTACTGTGCTTCCTCCAGCAAATACACATTGGTCAATTCTGTAGATATTCTCTCCGCCAAAAAGCACCAGAAGCTCTCCAAAATCTTGTCAAAACGCAAGTGTCTCCTCTTGAAAATTTGCGCAAAATACAATTTTGTCAATTCTGCTTTTACCATAAACAAAATCAATGCCCTCTGCTGTTTTCACCCATCAACTGAATCTACCCAGCCCCACTTTTGGTGCCACCTATTGCAAGCTTCTGGATAAAGCAAGGTTCAAATTGATTACATTGTTATATCATGTGAATATTCATGCGTTTATAAAGAGGGGAGCAGTTCGTGTAGTGGTTAGATCACGCACTATATGCCGTATCACTAATAGTTCTATGCGATGCTTGGCCACGCCTTTGGATGCCCTCTAAAGGTTTACCCAGCAGTAAACGAGTATCTTATTATGCAAGGTTTGAGATTAAAGTGCGGTGAGGAAGGGAGTTGCCAACCTAAGTCACACAAATTTCGCTCAGGATATTGGCTGTCTAGCAAAGTGGTCCTACGCTATCAGCAAGTCTTTCTTTTATGAAATTAATTCCAGCAGACTGCTATTACTGTGCCTTTCAGCTAATGCTGCTGTTTTCATATTCAAACTTTAAGTCAAAGGATTTAGTAAATAAATATAGTTTCAAATCAGAAATCTTTGTGGCAGATTTTAGCAGTAGCTTCATAGGCGTAAGGCAATTTCTAGGTCCCCTCATATCATGATTGGTTTCCAGATCTTCGAAGGGATTTGCAGTCAATAAATTCACTAAAGTTGCTTACTCGTACGTCTTGGGTATGGAGTTATGCGATTTTATCCTTATATTTTGGTCAAAATCGTTACGCGCTTCTTATTTAGCTTGTTCGGAAAAGTTGCCAGTACCACTTAAAATAGGAGTGGGATTTGCAGAATGTTACGGGATAAATCTTGAATATATTCTCCAGACGTTTTCGAATTCTGGACATGTCTGGGTACAATTTTTTGCTGCAGTGATATTCTACATCTCCAAATCACTTTATTTTCAGAAGATTCTGCTGATTGTTTACTGAATTCAAGATTGATCTTCAGACATCAACGGCGATTATTACGGATACCCGAGAGCAAAGAATATAAACGCAGTGAAATACTGGTTTCGTATAGACTATTGGGACACACAATTGTGAGCATTCTATTCAGATAACCTTTTACGTCATCAAAATCTTGCGCATGTCTAACAATAGTTAGTTTGAACGATCGCGCACATGAAACAGACGGGAAACTACTCGAAGCGAATAAGACTGGAAGAAATGTGAGGGAAACAAGTGTTCCGATACCTTATTTCGCTGTATAGCTGGTTTTAATTGTTTATATTTTTCGTGGAGCAATAAGATTTGATATTTTTTATCCTGGAAGCAGTTTCAACAATCCTTTGCAGTGACAAAGATTGTGGAAGACGTCCGACGACACCGACCTATGAACTTGTTTACTACAACTTTTATATCGTGATAAATTATCTGCTGTTAACGGACTAAAGCAATGGCAAGAAGGATTGATAAGTTAGTATATGTTTTATAATTCTATGATTTAACAGCGTGTAGGTAACATGCCTTTGGCAAGCTCTTTTTGCGCTTGGAGTCGTGCGAAAACCCCACCAATTACCTGTGCTTCCCAACGTGGCCTAAAGCGATTATTAGGAACATGGAGACCAGTTTAAAATTTCAATTGGCGAGCTTTGCTTGAATTGTCTAAATTTTAAGACCCTTTGAGATTATTGTAATGGATGAATTTATGGTGATTCCTTTGTATGATAGTATCAGTCTTTTCAAGAGGGAGGATGCAACAAGTGCCTCTTTAAGTCGTTACAAAGTTGTTATGCTTGGCCACGCTCTGTGCTTCTAAAATAATTTGATGCTTCTAATATGTTGTTACATGATTGTTGCCAAATTGCGTAGCTACAGCAAAAAGATAACCGAATTGCAAAAAAGTCAATGGGTTCATTACTTTGAACACCAATAATCACAACCTCGTCACTTACCTTCCCGAAGCTGCAGGTGTATAATGTAGTACAAGACACGGAGTAGTGCTTGGTGTAAGAGGAATACATTTGTAGGGATTCTAGTAAATTTAAGGAATTTATAAATGGACCCATGCAGTTGTTGTACCAAACAATTAGTCTAACACGCTTGTCAATGTTGCGGATTTTCCGTAACTAAAGCGACAAGCTTATGAAGGCGGCATTTGATCTGCCTCGTGATCCGTCATGTTTTAATACTTCTCTCAATGTCACACCTCTTTAGATTCCTTTGAAGGTAGTCATCATCCTGTCAGAATTTTTCACTTCATAATGCTTATGACATAGACCTTGAAAGAGCTTGGGATGAAAAAACTGCATGGAACATGCCTCTCTTAGTTTCCTTTTATTGCAAATTTCTGCCTTGACTAGAAATTGGTTTAAGAAAATTGTGTTTAAATGCAATCTTGGCCTGGCCTTTTCCCCTTAGCTTTATAATAGGATCATTTTAGAATTCTGGCACCATCTGATCAGGATTTTTCTCCTTTACAATCTTATTTTCTCATACATATAAAACTAATTCACATATTTATATAAAGCTAATTAATATAAATATATATATATATATATATATATATATATATATATATATATATATATATATATATATATATATATATATATATATATATATATATATATATACATATATATATATTTATATATATATATTTATATGTAAATATATATATATATATATATATATATATTTATGTGTAAATATATATATATATATATGTATGTATATATATATATATATATATATATATATATATATATATATATATATATATATATATATATATGTATATATATATACATATATATATACATATATATATTTATATATATTTATATATATATTTATATGTAAATATATTTATGTGAATTAGTTTTATGTGTATGAGAAAATAAGAATGTAAAGGAGAAAATCAGATGGTGCCAGGATTCTCAAATGATCCTATAATAAAACTAAAAACAGAGTGAATACATATATATGTATGTTTATATATATATATATATATATATATATATGTATGTATGTATGTTTTAACGCTGTTATAAGCCTTTATTGTAGACTTAATAGGATTGATTGTTCAATCTTTCTGCTTTTGCAGTCACAAAATTATATATATGTTTATTTCTATGTGAACCTGTCCATTCAAAGGCCTATGCAGTTTCATCCCTTATCGGTGTCATTTTAATCACTGCAGATGAAGCATCCATAAGACAGGAATAAGCACTAATAAATTGGATTTTTTAATCATCATTTTTGTGTAGCATTTTTTTTACAAAGATAAATGGCTAGATATTTGGTACGTCCCCACAGTTAATCCTTAAAGTCTGTTCGTTTTGCTTGTTAGGAGTAGCAGTTGTGTATTGTTTGATAATGAATACCAGCTGATCCTCAGTCCGTCTGGAAAATGTCAGAGACCTACAATAAATATGTCGAGGCAAGGTTACGTACATGTGCAATAAGTTCAAGTATAGCTTGGTCTTTAGAAAAAGCGTCAATTTTGAAGAGGAATAGAAAAAGGCAAGAATCTTTGGCATTTCATTTTTGGTGAGGAACTTAACTCAACTAAGGGATAAATAATCCTGAACTTTTATATTCATAGGTGTGGTAATTTTGTGTTAGACAAAGTTTTATAAGGTCAGAAATTGGCTTGCATTATAAGACATTGTCCTTATATGCTTGATGACAGATCAAATTACCACATTAAACATTGCTCATCTTGTTTACTTTGTAAGATTGAAACCATGTAAGAGGAAAATAACCACAGTGACACAAAACCTTATTATAGTTGTAAGATCTCCAGTTTAAGATCATAAAGCTCATTTCCTATTTTGATAAATTTTGCCATTAATTTTGTTGTAATTTTCTTGTATTGTACATAATTTATACAAGAATAGATAGAAACTTCAGTGTTTTGACAGGTTATGTCTCATTTGGTAGTGTATACTGGATAGCATGCTAGGGTCTAGAAGTAACAAAGGCAGTTAATGTGCTGTCCATAAGTTCTTGTGCTTCCTTTTTATGTAGATTTTTCTAACGAATTTTGCATTGGCAAATATAGTAAACTGCTGACATGAATGTTTTGTCAGATTATTTTTGTAAAAGCAATATTAATTACTCGGGGCCCACATTCCAAAGGACAATGGTTTCAAATCATGGCATTATTCTTAAGGAATATTACTTGGTATTAATTGATTATTTCTTGTAGAAATGCCTCAATTTCAGGACTTTATCGGTCCATTTTCTCTCTGCAGCTTTACCACTAAAATTGTACATTACTTTATTAAAGTACTGAGCTATTTATTTACCCAGGCTCCCAAGATTGGAGCCATGGGTATACACAACGTGCTACTTGACTTTGAAGATGTAACCTTGAGTGACATCTACTTTGTATACAACTTCAGAATAGACATCTGATATGACTGAGTAGGAAAACATTTAAAGGAAATCTGGTTTATCATTCTGCATATAATATTGTTGAATAATATTATCACATAAATTCTGAAATTAGATTAACAACTGTTAATGGTTAGGGGAGTATCAAGTTTAAGACCATTGTTCTCACTTGAATGCAGAGGGCAGGCCATATGCGTCCATAATAATGGTAAATAGTTCATGTGTCAATATTTCAGACAAAGCTCGTAGCAGAATGTGTCTGAAGTGCGATTTTGAAACTTCTGACAAAGACAGAAACCAGTCTGTTGTTAATGGTTTTCATCTCAAGTAAAAATCATTTTTTTAAGAATGCCATTTCATTCAAAAGTATGGTTTAAATTTAGGAGGCCAACAGGGCCAGTTTAAACTTTTTGACCTTGACAAGATTTAAAGGAAAAATGATTGTGCTATTCATCTAGTGTTTTTATTGTCAGATGTTGCTTGATAACATGGAAACCATGGAAACCATGGAAACCTTAATTCCAGTTTGCTTTTGTGCAAGGTGTAGGTTACAGATGAAGCCAGCTTGCCTTGTTGATATGTTGTTGCTTCAATTGTACCTTATATGCTTACTGTTGCTTGAGGGGGAAGATGATGGAATGTGTCAATTTAAATTGAGTTTATGTAATTATTTTTTATATAATGCTGAACTCAACATGTCACCAGGCTCTTGTTTCTGCTTGCATGCAGATTAAATAATGAGAGAAAATTCAAGATTGTGGTCAAATCTGCCAGGTCCCATGCAGTTTTTCTTGATGGAGTGTACTATAATTTGATGATGGAATTTGTCAATTTCAATTGAGTTTATGTAATTATTTTTTATATAATGCTGAACTCAACATGTCACCAGGCTCTTGTTTCTGCTTGCATGCAGATAAAATGATGAGAGAAAATTCAAGATTGTGGTCAAATCTGCCAGGTCCCATGCAGTTTTTCTTGATGGAGTGTACTATAATTTGTTGATATTAATTGCTTTGTCATGCTTATGAGAGTGAATGGGTTGTGGCTAACATTTTTGAATTTATTGCAGTAAGGGGAATAGATTGGGTTGAATTTAAGTCCAGTACTAAAGCAACTTTGTTGTATAATGTGTCACTCTTTGCCCAGTGAAACCCAGAAGAAGAAGTCAAGAGATGCTGCCCGCCAAAGAAGAGGACAGCAAAATGATGAATTTTCTGAACTTGCTAGCCAGTTGCCAGTCATGCCAAAAGCAAGTGCCACCCTGGATAGACTTTGTGTCATGAGACTGTCAAACAGCTATGTCAAGATGAAGCATATCATCCGACAAATCACTGGTAAGCCATGTATCCACTAAGGTTGTAAAAAAAAATTTCTAAGCACTCAACATTTGTGAATTGGATAATGAGTTACTTTTCTTACATTGCCATATTGCAAACATGCAATCTGATCGTGGATTTATTTTGTAATCCATCCGTTTTGGTGCTATTTTTTGATTGAGTTGCAAAGTTAGTTTTAGTGGTCTGGTAGCTAAAGGGAATCAAGTTGGGCATTTAGATTACAGCTTTAAGAGCATATTTTCAATAAAGGTCATTATATCGACAAACTGCAGTGTTTATTTGGTACTATGAGAGTTGGTTGATACAGTTTTCAGAGAATAGGCTCACTTTGCTGTTTGTCACAGAATCAGTCCAAAACTTGTGTCTGTCTCTGGATGCTAACTACCAGAAGTACTAGGGTACTGTTATCAAACTACAAGGAAAGGAACCAGCCATTCCATTTGAAAATGCAGTATCCAGAAAGTACCTCTCCAGCAAAGTGCTCCTAACAATCTTATTGAGTAGTCTATGGGCTCAAAGTTAAAACTAGTTATCCTGCCCCACCATTGTCGTCAGTTCTTCACATAAAATATTTTCCATCCCCCTCCTCTACTTCTCTTCCACATTCTTCCCTGGTACTTGTTGGAAGGTTTTTATGCCATCTTGGCTCTTGTTTCACTAAGAAAGGCAGTCAAGAGCAACAGTCTGCAATGATATGTCTATCAAGAATCACTTAAGATTTCTTTTCAGAGTGTCTTTGTGTTGCTCCTTGGTTGTACTAGAAGGAGGCTCCCTATTTGTTAGTTTGACAGTTGCATGCAGATAATGTAAGACTTCTGCTCACTGAGATGGCTCAATAGAGCTTATCAGGCCCTCTTTACTTATCATGAAATTGCCTTAAAATTAGGTTCATTAATTGTAGTCTTTCTTTTCAAGGTGAAATAAGCAATATAAAGAAAGAGATTGACTTTGAGATGGTCATCCCTGGTGTGTCAGTAACAGATGCATTGGATGGATTCATTTTTGTGATATCCCAGGACGGACAGTGTCTTTACGTTTCTCCTAATGTAGCACAGTACCTGGGAATAACACAGGTATTGGTTCTAATTTTTTCAAATATATTTATTATAACTACGCCAGGAACATCATTTTCATAGAAGTGGATGCATTGCACACTGTTGCTTGCTCTTATTTGTATTCTAACTGTTTGGGAGTAGCTAACATCCATTGCTTATGAAATTGTAATGATACAAGTTTTCATTGAAGGTACTTTTTAATCCAAACAATTTTTCCATGCAATGAATCTATGTGTCTTGTTTCTGTGAATTTTAAGAAATTGCTTCTATTAGTTGTAATGAATTTCCAGACGATGTTAACAAAGACAAATGCCTCCTATTTATCAGGTGGATTTGACGGGATGCAGCTTCTACAAATATGTGCATCCATGTGATCAGGAGGAACTTGCAAAACAGTTGGGTGGTCAAGTCCCATTGGAAGACATGGAAATATTTGATGGATTATTTTGCTCTGATTTGCCATCTGTGCTGAAACAGAATGGAAGGAAACCAGTCTGTAGAAAGTTCCATTCTGAAACAGATGCATACAGGTCATTTTTCATCAGAATGAAAAGTACATTGACTAGCAGGGGCAAAAGTGTTAATCTCAGTGCTTCAATTTACAGGGTACGAAGCATTTTTTTTGATTTATCATTGCAAAGAAAGTTCTTTTTTGAGGCATTTTTCATAATGAGACCAAAATTTGTCCTATGAAATCCCTGCCCAGGCTCAAATGCTCCTTTCAATGTTTAAACATGGTGCATTTCGGTTGGCCTTAATGAGACATCTCTCACATATCTTAAATCAATTCTCCAAAATGATACTATCATTACTCAAATAGACTTGACAAATCATGTTATGGTGATATGAAGCTGTTGCAACCGATCTCAGTATGCAACCTAGTGAATGCCTCTTGCCAACCCTGTGTGTGCTTGTGTTTGTGCTTTTGTGTGTTCTGCAACATCATGTTAATGTCTTGTTGATATCATCAGCCATTGGCAGCCATATTTATGTAAAAAAATTTCCGTAGCATGAAGGGAGTTTTTTGAATAATAAGAAGCTGAAATTACTTTCATTCTTAATTTGCAGGTGATCCACTGTGTAGGCAAGGTACAAAGATACCAGACAAAGTTTTCTTCTGCATCCGATGACTTGCATACAACATGCTTGATCGCAATAGGCACTCCATTGCTGGCATCACCAACGTTTGACGTTCCACTCGATGCATCAACATTTACATCTACCCATACATTAGATATGAGGATTGTCTCGTTGGAGAACATGTAAGTTGACTATGTTTTCTGTCTGTCCTAGAGGTTATCAAATGATCTGGTATATTCAGTTGGCAGATTTTCTTTGCTTTTTCCTGTACGAGATGCTACTGCCCAACCTTTTGCTCTTATTAAATTCGTAAAACTTTTAGTATCGCTTGCTATTGCAGTGTTTACTTTTGCGTTTTAGCGCATACACCATTCTTGGTTACAACGAAAAGGAGCTGGTGGATAAGTCGTGGTACCAATATGTGCATACTTGTGATGTCGATGTTATGAAGACATGCCACAACTTAAGTAAGTGATTATGCATAACCTTGTTTGATTTCAATACTGGATTTAATTTCAATGTTGTTAAAAGACGTTTGTTTTACTTCTTTCTTTTATTTGGAAAGATTATTTTAGTTTCTCACATGTGTTAAAGCTATAACAATTTATTTGGCACTGTTGCTTAGCGTACTCGATTCTGAGCGTGGATTTTTATGAAGTGGCTTCCTGCCTCAACAGTGGTGTTTTAATGTGACTCGTTAGGGTTTTAAGCTGACAATCCCTGCGTTATGATTCCCCACGCTGAACCACTACACCACGTGAGGACTATTTTGAAGCAGTGTAGTTTTATAAGCCATTAGGGATAAGCCCTTTTATTATGCAGTAATACGCCCACACGGACCCTACTCATTTGTCGGGAATAACTTAATTTCATTGAGAGCTACGTAAGATGAGCCGGTTACTGCATGAAGAGACTTTTAGACAGTACTTTTCATAGTAATAGAATCTCTAGTCTTAACGCTGCTTCAATTGGAGTCATCATAAAATAGAATTGTAGTTTTCGAACGTGTGCCATGGCATATCTTGGGTGCCTCTTGAATTCAATGGTGCCATAGTGTAGTAGCTAAGCGTGCAGACTTCTAATACAGTGTTTTTGCATTTGGGTCCTGCACAGTTCACACTAACAATGCTATCGGCGAGGAAGGCAATAGGAGGCCACCTTCTATAATCTGCTTTGTTTTAAGCAAACTCGGAGCCCGGTCTCTGGCTTCTACTAAACTGCGAATTAAGTTTTTTTAATGAAACCATACTCAGATAAAGATTTTGAATCCATTTTTAACGATTGCTTTTTTCAAGGAATTATCTTCATATTTTTCCTCATACGTACAGTCTACGAGTATCGAACCGTCGGTTTTCTCTGGACTGCGAACTCCAGTAAGATCTGTTTTTAAATTCTCCTTTTTAGTGCTGAGCAAAGGTCAGTCTGTTAGTGGATATTATCGAATCATGACTAAGCGAGGGGGATGGATATGGATGCTGACAAAGGGAAACATTGTGTACTCGAACACCTCATTTCAGCCACAATACATCATCAACATCAACTACATTGTCAGGTGACTTGAAGCTTTATTCATTGATAAACGCATGCATACGTTCTGTTCAAGCTGCATTCCTTTTGTTCTCCTATGTACGCAAATCTATGAAACTTACGTCACACTCTGACTATTGCCAGAAGCATTTAGAAAACTGTGCTGCTGCCCCAGATAGCCCTTGCTATATCTGATTTCCACTGCATTCGTCATGAGGATATTCTGTGAGGAGATTCATCAGGGCTACATTCTGTTGCAAAGTTCCAAAGAGGAACCAAAATTTAGCTGCCATATTATTTGAGCTTTTAGTATATTGTCACTTTATTGTAAACTGTCATTTCTGCGTGCTAATCTTATAGTTGACAACTTTTACTGTTCTTTGCGTGCATTCTAGGCTTAGAAATCTCGATTGCCTCTACGAGATGTAGCCGTTCCATAAGCAATCCAATTTGTTTTTTTAGTGGCATCGAAGAGAAGGAGCAACTCCTTTCCACGGAGCAGATGCAAAGTGTCATCCATGTTACAAACCACCGAGCCAAAAGGACCTTTGATAATGTCAGTGACAGCTACAAAGGGCCTTTCAAGTTTCAAAGGGGCTGTGGTGCGATGCCCACCCCGCCCGGGAGTGATAGTGGCTCCTCGGAAGAAAGTTTAGCGGTGTCCAGAATGGAAGAGTTGGAGACAATCGTTAAGAATCAAGAGCATTATGAGCACATGTTGGCAGATGAATATGCCAACGCAAAGGATGATAATGATGATGACGATGACAGCAATATCGACGAAGAGCTGCCTAAATTAGAAGTCATTGATCCTAGTATCAACAGAGGCAAAGATGCTACAGTGAATGAAGAATCAAACGACTGTGATCTTCATTGGAGAGCTCCGTTTGTCATGGCACCTGAGAGTGAAAGTATATTATACCTACCAGGCTGCTCTCCGATTTCCTTGATGGATGATGATATGAGTGTTGAAGAGGACAACCCGGAAGAGTTAGCTGCCCGTGCTCCTTTCGTGCCGCCACCCAATGATGATACAATCTTGACCTTCAATGACCTCCCTGACTCGCCCCTGTTCACTGGATTCGAAAGCCCAGAAAGTGGATCAAAAATGCCGGAGCTTTACCTTGATGACCCCTTTGATGACAAGATGGTTCAAATTGGTCCTGCCATTGTGCCTTCTTTGCGTATGAAAATGACTGTTGAGTTGGATACCAAGACAGCCAATGATGTTAAGCGGGAAACATCGGGCAAATGCTTATTACCAAACAGTAAGCAAAAAGGTTCATTACCTTGCATATCTACAACCGAGGCTGAGATGAATGCACCAAGCGGTCGCCTTCTAGATGGGGACGATCTGTTGTTTGCGCTAGAGGCCAGCGTTGTAACGTAAGCAAGTCTTAGCGATACAAACAGTGCGTTGCACTTAAGCATATAATGTAGCTAGCCGCGTATTTTATTGTAATTTTATTTTCGTTGCGCTGAGCTGGGGTAGCACGAGGCTGACACGAGTAAAGCCTCGTCTTTTATAGTAACCTTGCAACTTTCAATTTTTCGTATTTAACATTTCGAATCGTAAGGCTGTCACAGCAGAGCTTCACTTATCAGATCTTCAGATGTTTACGTCATATCAGACCTTTTTACTCTGATCAACCCCAATATATTTGGTATGCCATTATAATTTCTATCTATTTTAAGATGCTAAACGATTAGTATCAGTAGTTGAAGTATCCTACGTTAAGGAGCACACTCCTTTCCAATGCAGCTTTAGAAAAGCAGAAAAATACATTCCCCATCATGAGAGTTTTATTGAAGCCTGCAGCATATTACTTTGAAACGTCGATTTATTATTGGGAAAGATTCCTAATGAATTCACTGTTGCTCCAGCTAGAAAGTGCAAGCAATTTAGAAACTGCACAATGCAGAAGTTATACCTTCACTTATGGGACGGGATCACTTGTGCGAACTGACCTTGCTGTGGTGTTTTTACAGTTCTTCAGTTTTCAATAAGCATAGTCAGCAGTAAAGTCTAGGTATTCGATAATAGTGGCTAGGTTGGCGTATCTTTGATGCAGATATTTTGTTGTCTAGGTATTCACATTGGTTCAAAACGAACCTTCAAATGTGTCTGTTACAGTAAATCTTACGACATAGCAGCAATCATTACCTATGCAAGCAGGACCGAATGGCATCTTGATATGAACAAGTTTTTTAAGTGTTGCTTCTCTATTTTCGAAATGTAAGAGAGACTATTCTCCATAGTCTTGTCTTACCACTTGAAAGTTGAGAATTGAAAAGAAAAGAAAGTTCTTAGTAAGTGGCTCAATCACTTTTCAAAGTCTGTCATTCGGTAGGTTTTACGATGTAATGTAGATCTGCTATTTAATTATCTCAGGAGAACGATGTAGATGGGCTATTTACTGGCATTCCTATTATTCTTTTTCGAATCTGGTATGCTTTATGGCAATTATATTATGTAAGTTTTGTTGGGACAATGGATTGTTTGGTGAACTTTTGTTATGAATAGTCACGTGACATTGTAGCCGAAAGCCATTGCTTTTATAGGAGGTTGCAGCTATCGAGAAATTCTACGAGATTCATTTCTTTTGCATTGTGATCCCCCAAGACTGTTGACAAAAGTGTTGCATTTTACATAGAAAGCAAGCTGCCTTGTAAAATGTGATATTCATTTCTTTAAGGTGTTTCTTGCACTTTATGTATGTAACTTTTCGGGAATGTTAGTTATCATGCGCAGTGGAGCTGCCTTGGTCAGAATTTTTGCTAGATTTTTTCGCTGATGGGGAACTCTTGGGTTGAGGATGTTGTACGTTGAAGTATCTAGTTCTTTAAACGGTGTAGCCTTTCTTTAGTCGCATTCGGTGGAAGCTCCTTCTAGTTTTGATATACTCATTACCCAGCTTTTCAGTTTACTTAGTGCTTTTGCTTGCTGTATATAGCTTTCAATTTTTATTTAATTATATGATAGATTTATGTTTAAAGTGTAACAGCCACTAGACTTCAGCCGTCATCATTCTGAGTGAAAACAACTTCCGCTTTGGAAGAATTTGAAGAACTCTCGATAGTTCCTAGCCAAATTGAAAAATATAGAACCCATCTCTAGCCCTGGGCTCCTTCTTACCGCTTCTTGAATTTTCAGGCAATTATTTGCCCCAGTCTGAAATGCCTTTTATCGTCTCACCAGAAGCCATTTGAGCCAGTTACACTAGACATGCAATTTAACTATACCCCTTGTATTTAGAGGTCTCTGGCCAAGTCAGTCTGGATATAGTTGTATCAGTTTAGATTTAACGAAGAAAAGATGTAATCACCAATGCGATTGTCCTTTCTGTACTTGGTCTCAAAAAGTTTTCGCTTCAAAGAAGAACGCCGACTCACAAACCGTTTCATTGTAACACCACCTTTTCAATTTCAATACACCAAGGACAGCCGAAAAGGGGAAACTGACTCTTCCCTAGGGTACCCTGCATTTCTTAAGTCGTGTTAGCAATATACTCATTTTAAAAAAGGGAAATCTTCAGTGATGCACTGAGTAAAGACTACTGGTGCGTATGTAGAGGGTCTTTCTTTGCATCTAATGCTAACTAACTTCTGCTGTGCCGTCTTTGCTAAGGAGAGACATATTTATCTTACGCTCATCGTCAACTATGCAGAAAGCGCCAAATAGCGATTGAAATCGTCTCCGTCGACAAGGATTCTGTCCACGTCAGGGTATCGAGAAGATTGATCAGCCAGCTATCAAATCGTGATATCGATATTAGAATGTGTTGAGGAATACGGTTGCTATAGTGGCAGTGACTGTGCCCTTTTTAGAAATATTCACCAATATCAGTTAGAATTCACGGAATCCTTTGAACAGCCCGCGGATATGAATGATGTTGTATCTCCAAAAAAAAACAAAATCGGAGCCAAATATAGGCAGAAGAGCAAGAGAGTATGTAGATTCCTGCTAAGTAGTTGACAAGGCACTGTAATTTACAACAAGGATGTTCAAACTAAAAAAGATACTTTAACAATGATTAATCTGACTTTACCAGACAAAGAGTTGTTCTTTTGACAATTGGTACTCTTTCAAAATTACCATCAAAATAAATGCAGATTTGAACCATTTCTCTACAGACCCAGTTTATTTCGTAACCTAGCCCCTGCCATGCGTTGAAATGCCTTTTTGGCAGCCAAAGCGTCAACACTCGTCCATATTCTCTAAAGAACTGCTTATTATAACAACAAACTACCTAGTATACTTGATCTTAATTAAAAGAGAAAGAAAGTATCTGAAATTGTTTGAGGAAATACTATTAAGTGCAGTACAATGAATTGCTTGAGGAAATACAGCAGTACAAGTCCATAGAGTTATAAACTGCAAAATGGCATAAGCTTATCCTTCAAGAAGCAGATTCTAAAGTGAAAAACTGAATAGGTTTTAGGCATAATCAAAAGTAGTCGTTCCAAATGAAAGTCAACAAGTATCATTTAGTCCTAACTTATGAAACGACAAGGATCTGTGATTTCGTATATTTCTAATACCAACATGATCAACAAATGGACAGTACTTTTAGGGCATTCGATGCATTGTTCAAATACCTCACAAAAATTTTACCTCTACACCTCCAAAAGTGCAAGCAGTGTCAAATTGGAATGTGTTTTCTCCAGCTCTCGACTCATATCATTATATACGCTACCACATGACCGCGCAAGAATGAGATAATCGGATCATTCAAAAACCTATTGATGAAATGAAGGATAATTGTACCAATATATGTGGTAGATGAATCGCTTATAAGTTCAAGAACAAGCCAATCGAACAAGCCGATACACTTGATCGACCTAGAACCAACCGCAAAAGAGAAAGACATACCAAGAGGGAGAGAGAGACTGAGAGAAGCAAGCAGAAAGAAACATATTACGTTGATAGATAATGCACATTTATGGTAAGTGAAAAACTTCATAAATGGTATGAATATCTCAAAACTTCTATGAATAACAGACGATTGCGGGGTTGCAGATTGCACAGTATGCGATGCATTTTTCGTATCAATGTTAAAGAGAAATGAAGAGATCAAATATATGTTTAATTGGAATTTTCATATGGTATCAACATTGAGTCAAAAGTGCAAGAAATTATTTGCAATGATTATCAGCACACCAGATGATTAATTAGGAATTTCGAAACATTGCGATCATTCTAACGTTGAGCACTGCACTTCAAATTGACCATTACCTGGTCTGAATCATGTACAAGTGCAAATATTGATAAATTGGTACTACCACATTTCCCAAGCTATGCACAAGCTCGGCACACTTCTTATTAAAATGATTTTTATGCAAGTAGCAAACTCAGTTTATTTACGTTCAAACGGTCCTCCGAAGTCTTATGAACAGGCCGAATGCAAACCTTTGAGCATCAATTTTGCCACGAAGAATTGACAATGCTACCTCAGGGTTGGAGGATACCAGGCGTAGGGCCACCGCTTGATATACTAGGAGCAATCACGATAGATCTCGAAGAATATTTCAGCCCAAAGCTAAATAGAGAAGATATGGTGGATGGACCGCGATGGACGGCAGCTATTGCACAGGACGTGAATGACGTTGTAACCCTCATTGTTATACTCGTTGCTATGAATATGAATAAATATATATTAATGCATAAGATGACATACTCAAGAACATAGAGAGTTACGAAAACTTTCTTAAAGCATTTCATTTCAGAAGTTCCCAATGTTCTAAGCAAGATCTTTTTCATGTGCTCATAGAAAATTTCCTTCTTTATGCGTTATACCTGCCACCCACAGTTAGATGTTACGACACTGAGAACTTATGCTTATCGCAGGGCAGGGCTGCCTGATTTCTTCTCTCGATGTGACTACACTTCGTGATTCCCACGCCTGGTGTTACAGATAGCTGCCGGCTCCTCCTTCCCTAAGTGAAAGTTGAGCTCGAAGTGGGTTCCAAATACTGAACATGGGATCTGTCAGCAAGGGCCTTGTTACTGAACTACCCTCACGCTTGAATACATAAAAAACACGAGGGAACCTGAGGATCTATTCTATTGAGCCAGTTTCATGCTAGATTTCATATTTGTAGACGGTTATGACCATTAATTTTCTGCTGATCAAAACCTCAACCATCCTCATATGAGAGATTTTTCAGCACCATGCATAATCCCAGTTGCCAATTCTATGCAATGACTAATTGCTTTGATGCTGGTCTGGTAAACATAATCTGCATCTTACAGAGAAAGCGCTCAAGATTTCGAGAAAAGAAACTATATCAAATTTGGCATTACTAGTTAGTGGTTATAACAGGCAAATACATTCAAAACATCTGCGACCAGGAGGCCCTTCTACACTCCTTTGGCTAACTTAAATCAGCAATTTTCGATGGATTCTCAACGACAGAGTTAACACCCTCCGACAAATTTTATTTGACAAAAAACACAGCATTGGATAATAGTTAGATTACCCATATAGACTGCAACCCTAGAGAGGGAGTTGATTTGATTTCAACTCTAACCAAGCCATTTGACATTTGTTGTTTTAGACTAAAATGGGAACGAGACGTTGTGCGGTCATCGTCTTGCAAGCAATTGCTTTTGCTGTCCTAACAACAAGAGTTGTGTCATTTCTTCATGCTGTTGATAACGAAAACGTCAGCCAATATAACCAGACTATAGACTTAAGCTGGATTCTCAAAACATATAACGGAAAATGCTACGGTTTTGTCACAACAATGATGTATAAGAGAGAAGGATGTGATCCGGTTTACAAAACCAATATGATTTGTGCAGGCACCTGCCTATCGTCTGTTTACCCCCAAGGAGAAGAATTCAAGGAGTTTGGTCAAGCGTGCCAAGCAAGAAGGCTCATTTGGGAGCAAATGCGATTCATATGCACAAAAGACACGATCAAATTTGCATGGATTCAAATTGTGGATGGGTGCCAATGCAATGAAGTGTCAGGTGGTTTAGGACCTAGCGACATCAATTAAACTCTAAGCACATGGCAGACTACATCCACTTGTCTTAAAGTCACAATAAGTTGCATAATCCATTCTTGCATTTTAATGTAGCATCCAGATAGAACTGTTCTGTCAAAAGGATTAGATGATGGGATGAAAGTGTACTGTAGGGTAACGAGTCTTTCAGTTACCCATCATTCATTCTGCGGTTGCCTAATTTATCAATACTTTGTACTTGAAAGACCAAAACAACCATGAATCTTGCTCCATTATGCCATTGTAGCCCCCTGGTCTCTTTGAATTGCCTTTCTATACATAAAAGTATGGGTATCTAATCAATAATATCAGGTTTGCTATAATTAGACTTGCTTGTTTTTATTCATCAACTTGTTTCATAGATAACCATCAGTGATTCAAGCATTCCATCAGAATAGTAAAGACTGACATAGCCCACAAAGCAGTAAAAATACCACCTTCGACTTTCAGCATTATCAACCTACAATTGCACAACTCAGTTATCGTTTCCGACAAGTAAAACAGGGTACAATCGTTGACGGTATCAAATAAATTCATTCAAGTTCATCAACTTCGTTAAGGTGGCAGCTGTGGCCCGAGCTCCTTGTCGTCAGCATTTGCAAACGCGCTAAGGGTTCTTACACTAACCGAAACAAGCTTCCCATGGTCTACCTTCAATCTTTGCTTCAGGTTTGCCTGGTAGATTATGCAGCTGTAAGAAAAGGACCTATTCATAAAGAGAAAATGCGTCTCTTGGTCTGATGCATGGCTATTTCAAAGGGTTTCGAAGCTGGTCTGTCGAAGGAAGCAAGTTTTAAAAAACATTAAAATTCAACATCTTGCAGTGATCCCGCTCTGCAATTAATTCCACATAACCTCTTACGTGGTAGTTGGCTCCATTCTCTCTGTTTCAGTAATGAAATTGATCAGTTATTGTGCACAGTGGGGCAAGTCTCTATCTTCAAATAACGCTTCAATAAAGTTGCCGTTAGAATTCTGTTGCGTGAAGATCACCTTGTTAACATTCCACCATGAAGGAAGCTTTTCCATGCAACGATGATGTAAAAATGATATTCGAATTCATAAAAATGACGTGCAAAAGATAACAGCGAACTGAATTCATTTATGCAGTCAGGAGGAGAATCATTCTACAATCCGTACACTTTGGCATAATTTCCACTGCATGCGATGAAAACTTCTTCATTATTGGCAACAATTTCTTAATTTGATGCGAATTGAAGCTCTCCTTTATGTGCCCAGATGAATGCACAAGATGAATGTGCAAATGCTTCATTTTCTTCAAAAGAAGCAGCAGATTGACGATTAAACGAACTCATATAATAAACTACTTATAGTAAAAGCGCTCCTCCCAACAAGCGGGCTCGCTGGTCCAGACTGTTAAGTCTCTGTCTATATCTGTATGATGGTACACATCTTGTTAACAAAAGCAGACATTGTCAAGAGGGAAAAATTTGCACGACCAACTGATAAAGAATGTGAATTACTTGTAACTGGAACGCCTTGCCTTCTTCTTGCTTTCCTAAGTCCTACAACTTGCCATCTCTCAAATCTAAGATCAATCAACTTGATCTTATCTCTCTCCTCTTAGCTGTTCGCTTTCTTCTTTCTTCCTTTGTTGGGGCCTTGTATAGGCCACATTAGCCTTCCTCAACATAACCCATTAAAAATTTGAGATATGATCACTGTCATAATGGCGATAAAAAGCTCCTTTAAGATATTTCAAAGGCGCGAGAGTTTTCATTGCTTGTAACAAAGTTACCGCTTGAAGAATAAAAAAGATTGCTGTTATTTGGCTTGTGTCCTGAATATCGAGGAATTGACCTCTACATGGCTGCTGACCAGAAGGTTAGTGCTGGGATATCCCGATAATACAGATACAGTAGAAATTCTGAATAAACCAGAAGACGCTCCAGCTGGAAACATGATAGAAACATTATCGAAAAATGACCGAAATAATGTCGAAACACAATTGAAAACGATCGAAAGATGATCGAAACATGATCGAAACGCAATCGAAACATGATCGAAACACGACTTAAGCATCATCGAAGATCGAAACATCATCGAGATACGATCGATGTAAGATCGGAACATGATCTAAACAAAATCGAAATATGATTGAAGCATAATCTAAGCTAGATCGAAACATTATTGAAACAAGATCGAAACGAGATCGAAACAAGATTGAAACATTATTGAAACATGATTGAAACATGACTGAAACATGATTGAAACATGATCGAAACGAGATCGAGGCAAGATCGAAACATGACTGAAACATGATTGAAATACGATTGAAACATGACTGAAACATGATCAAAACATGATCAAAACATGATTGAAACATGATTGAAACATGATCAAAACATGACTGAAACAAGATCGAAGCAAGATCGAAACATGATTGAAACAAAATTTTGAAACATGACTGAAAAACGATCGAAACATGATCGAAACATGATCGAAACAAGATCGAAACAAGATTGAAACATGACTGAAACATGATCGAAACAAAATTGAAACATGACTGAAACATGATCGAAACAAGATCGAAACAAGATTGAAACATGATTGAAACGTGATCGAAACGAGATCGAAACAAGATTGAAACATGATTGAAACATGATCGAAACAAGATCGAAACAAGATTGAAACTTGATTGAAATATGATCGAAACGAGATCGAAACAAGATTGAAACATGATTGAAACATGATCAAAACATGATCAAAACATGATTGAAACATGATCAAAACATGATCAAAACATGATTGAAGCATGACTGAAACAAAATTGAAGCATGACTGAAAAACGATCGAAACATGATCGAAGCACCATTCAACAGATCCTATCACCCAAATCTATTGAGGAGAATTTCGGTGCCAAACAGGATGACGTGGAGAGTGCTCAAGTTGCACGAAGCTCCACCAAAGTTGTTCAAACTGTTACAATGCATCAAAAAGGAGTGTCTATGCAGCCATCCAGAATAACATAACGAATGGTAAATTTTTCCAGCAAGCAAATGGCGTCAGGCAAAGGGGCCCAGTGCCACTAACTATCTTCATCAGTTACCAAGAAAGGGAAACAGAGAGACTGGATGGAATTTCATTCGGCGTCAACCTGCATGAATTGAGCATCGCAAACCTTTAATCGACTGATGATATAGACCTGTCCGAATGAAGTTAGAAAACTCTACAAGAACTTTAAGATATGAGAGTGACGGGGCTGCCAATTACGAGCTGTCAGTTGATGCTGGAATTATCGAGACATTGCAATTCGATGCTGGCCACCTTCTTAGGAGATCAAGATGTATGGCAGTGCTGTCCTATCATTTCAATTTCTGTTTTATAAAGGAGCTTGCAAATTATGTGGGTAGTAGAAATCCAATCTTTTTAAAATTCTAGCGAATAATTGATATGCAAATTTGCTCTCGGCATACTAAGCTACGGTTCTAATGAAGGCGGCTCCGTCGAATGAAGGTTCTAATGATGATTTTGTTAATTAAACCCTTTGGCACTGGTGTCATGATCCTGTCTGACAATCATCACAATATTTTAAATTATAATTTTCACTTCTGTCCTAACCAAGATAACTCAGGATAGGAAGAGAGGATCAAAGTATAAGCAGCTTGGATTTTGCGAGATTTTTGGCATAGTAAGTTCTCATTCGATATCTCATATTTCTTTGCGGGTGGCTTTTTAAAGGATCGTCATCTTTTATCGCTAATGCCATATAATTTCAGGTACAAAGCAGCTGCTACTACTGATTTGCAGTCATTCACATACGCTTCACATGTACGCGTTAGCCACGCGCAGGAGGGAGCGCGATTTCAAATCAGGTATGCTATTAAATTAAGCGTTCATTGTCCATTTTCAATTCTACAAGACTGTTCGATTAGGTTCATTCTGCTTTCTTACAGGATTCAATCTTATAGAGGCCAGCTAACAGGAGGATTTGAATCAACCAACACTTCTGGGACTGGTAATAAAACAGATTTCAACACAAGGTCAGTTATTCAATGCAAGATTGTCCAGCAGTCATGCTAAGATTAATCTAAAGCCAGTCAGACATCCTTTTATCTAACTTAAACATTCTTTTATTGATTCCCTCACATTCACCTTGCTTGTCAATTGGTGTTGGTTTGAGTAGGCTGCTTTTTCTCGACTCCCTGTTTGGAATTTCTAACCAAATCCTTGATGAACTGAATCTATGAGCTTCCATGATAGGAGGATATTTGCAAAATGCCAAAACGTTTTCAGAACCAAGAAGAAACTCATTCAACTACTTATTTGAGGTCAAAAAGGAATAGTAGAAGTAGATTTCTATTTTCTTGAGCCAAAATTTATCAACTCTGAACCTCTTGGCTTCCTCTTGACAACAGAGGCAAGATTTGTTCGACAGCTCACACGTCTTGCTGCCAATCACATTAACGATTTGATTCATCAAAGATTAAACATCACAGGCTAAGTTCTTTCCATTTCCAGCTTTTAGCTTAAAAACTTGGCCTATCAAAGACAGAGAGAGAGAGAGAGAGAGAGAGAGAGAGAGAGAGAGAGAGAGAGAGAGAGAGAGACCCTGAGAGAGAGAGAGAGAGAGAGAGAGAGAGAGAGAGAGAGAGAGAGAGAGAGAGAGAGAGAGAGAGAGAGAGAGAGAGAGAGAGAGAGAGAGAGAGAGAGAGAGAAAGAGAGAGAAATTGATGCTAGAGAGAGATAGATGCTAGAGAGAGATAAATGCTAGAGAGAGATAGATGCTAGAGAGAGATAGATGCTAGAGAGAGATAGATGCTAGAGAGAGATAGATGCTAGAGAGAGATAGATGCTAGAGAGAGAGAGAAAGAGGGAGAGACTCTAGTCCAACATCGCGAAACATAAAGTTTGTCCATCATTTACTTTCTCAACTAGAAGTGATCTTCATACGTGCTACACATAGGCACTGAAATGCTTTGCGTAAAAATATGAACAGAAACGTTGCATGGCACAGGTCTCTAACGAAAATAATTAACTGCGTTGGTCCTTGAGGATTTTTAAAATTGATAATGATATAGGCCAAATATCTAAGGGTGGTCCAGCGCCGGATAAATAAAGGTTTAGTGGACGGTTTAGTTCAGGGAGGCGCATCCGGCCATAAAAATACATCCGTAAACCAAGCCATCAGCTTATTTGAGTTGATCGAATGAATACAGTCCAAGCATGAAGTTCTGCGGCGATCTTATTGTGGGGAAAGCCAGAGAAATATTAGTGAAGATGAGGTAGCCAATTTCCTGAGACTTGGGTTGTCGTTCAAGTCATGGAGCTCGCATTCGAGCTTACTGCCGTCGTAGTCCTCGGTCCCTGTCGTAGTCGTCGGTCGTCCTTTATCGGCAGTCGGTCGTCGTCACCGTTCAAGTCGCCGTGTGTAAGATTTTAACAGACCTGTTACACAATAAGTTGGTTGACACTTGAGATTTCACATGTGAAACCCCGTCGCCCCTTTTACTTAACTCTCTGGCAACATGCATACAACAAGCTGCTTCAAGGCAATTTTCGCTGTGAGCAGTGGACACGTCCTTCTTCATATTGGCGGTACGTTCCTAAATTTTGTTGTATCAAATCAGGGAATTATAAAATACAACTAGGAATATGCTGGCACCATTCTTGATTTCATGGCGACATTTGTCTGCCTAAAAATACTCAGCACTATATTTTCTACAATCTTTGACAATCTGCGTTGCTTTATACTCAACTTTGTATGATATAAGTAGCACGAGAGTAAGTACTCATTTTCTTGAATTAAAGCACTCTGATGTAATCAAAAAGCTTCAACAATTAGCTGATGCATCTTGCTCAAAGGAACTTACCTATTTACAGTGAAGGAAGAATCTTTATGCGGAAAGGTCTGGGCCCTAGTTTCCATTTCACAGCATCGGAATACTCGTCGTCACCGTCATAGCTAAGAATTTCAGAAGCTGTGATACATATCATATTGGCACAATAGCTCAAAGCACTCGAAAGCAGTCATTGATTTGGAAAACCTGAACGGGCAACTCCACTTTGAAATAAACGTGGAACCAATTAGCCGTGGGTTTTAGAGAAAATGTTGACTGAGCAGACACTATAATGCCAAATATTTTTACACTTCTAAATTCTTTCTAGCTGTTCAACCAGAAGTAAATGGGTCCTACTGCAAAGCTGGGTAAAATGTGTAACGAGGAAGGATACTGGGTGTCCTACTTCACGACGCTGCGACTCATCACTTTACATTATAATGTGCTTTACTATTTTTCACAATGATTTGGTTTACAACGAAATAATACATATGAAGTATAATGATAAGATATAATGGTAGAATATAATGATGAAATATAATGATAAAATATAATGATAATAACATGAAATATTAACGATTATGATATGAAGAATCTTTATACAGGATATAACTTTTAACTAAAGATGGTTTTATCAACGTGTGTCCTACAAAATGGAATGATGAAGAGGATTTTTCGCTTTATGGAATCGATCAAGTCTTTCAATAGGTTCATAAGCGGTCCACTATTGGCGTTTGCTCTTAAAAAAGCTGAGAGCATTGCTAGAGAACTGTTTCGTGGCAAAAAAAGTCAACGCAAACCATGTCGTGGCTTGTGTGGTGGTATGAAAGGAGAAAAAAGAATCGGATCCAATCAATGGCCATAGTCATTGAAATGAAGGCTTGATAAGGAATATTATGGCAGAAGCCGCGAGGGACCTTTTGCAACCTCGTGAAAAGGGATCGCGTGAATAGATGGTAGATGGGTTTTACTCATCGTCCGGGGCAGTACCACCACTCTACCCTTTGGTGCCTTCAGTGACTATTTCACTTTCAGCTCTAGGATAGAGATGCCAGCGCTTGTGGTTGGTTTGTCATTATTAACAGGGACTGCTGGAGATTGATTTGCCAGTTTGTTCCCTGGCTATACCTGAGGGTACCGTTGGAAAGGGTACACTGCAGGCCCCGCCGCCAGATAGTACAGAGGCCCAAACCCATTGGTAGCGCTTTGGGAGGCTGCCTCATCAGCTGGTGTATAATCCCGGGCTGCCTGTTATGCCAGTTCGCAACTGGAGCCACTCTTAGCTCGCAGCTCCGGGGAGGGCCTTCTGAGGCCACAGGATAGCTTAGAGAACTCTCAAGGGCTCTCAGATTACCGCTGTCACTGTCATTTTGACTGTTCCAACCATAGTATACTACCAACTTTTACCATGACTCAAAAATATACAAACAATATTTTCACTGCAGCAACTAACGTGGCACCTAACTCTTGTCCATCGCATTCTGCAACATCCGTGGACTATCTTCCAACATCAACCCAGTGCATCATCATCTCCAATCCATAAACCCCTATGCACTCTTGATCCCAGAGACCAACATCAAACCTCTCGATCCCAGTAATAGCCCCGTTCTCTCTCTTCGTCTCAAATGCTAAGGTTATGAGCTATTTTCCTCCTTCTTTGCTAATGGTGGGGTTTGTGCATTTATTCGCTCTGATGTTACACCTCAAACAATTGGATCTTTCTAATCCTGGCTTTCAATTCTTCTGGTTGAAAATTTCGCTTCCTCGTGCGACAAAGTACATTTGCACTCTATACCGCTCTCCTAACTCAAAAAACCATGAACTTCTTTTCGACCACCTTTCTAAATCAATCGAAACCATCATTTTGCAATCTCCACGCTCTGAAATCATTGCTCCTGGTGATTTCAACGTCCACAACTCCAACTGACTCTTTTATTCCTCTAATGTCACCAATCCTGCTGGTTGGGGTGCTGAGGCCTTTGCCATTGTCAATGATTTGACACAGGTAATTTCAGAGCCGACACGCGTTCCTGACCGTGCAGGAGACAAAACAAATACCCCCTATCTTTTCCTCACATCCAATCCTAGCATTTACTCTCCTCCCACCGTTAGCAGTCCTTTCGGTAACTCTGATCATTCATTGTCTCTTAACCTTACGGTATGACTTCCTCCGTCACCTGGATAGGCCTTTTGCTCCGCAATGAGTCTTTCACTATAACAAGGCTGACTGGGACTCCCTTCGCACTTTCTACTCTTCTTTCTCTTGGTCTTCAGGCTTTTCAAATGATACTTCCTCTTTTGTTTCTTTCATCACCGACGCAATACTTCTTGGCATGGATCTTTTTATTTCCTCTTCTGACAAGCCTAGTGAAAAAAATTCCCTGAAGTGGTTCAATTCACAGTGCGCCAAAGCTGTGAATAGCAAATGCCACTACTTCAAGGAATGGAAGCGACTTCAAACCCAACATTCAAGAACTTCTTTAATCCACTCACGCAGCATTTGCTCCAAAACCATCAAAATCCTTTGTCCAACGCATCAACAATAAAATCGCTTCCTGCCAGGCTGGCTCTCGCTCCTTTTGGTCTATGGCCAAAGTTGTCTCCCAAAACTTTTGCCAATCATCTTTCCCTCCACTAAAAAACAACTCTGACTCTTCTTCTACCACTACTTCATCAAAGGCTAATCTTTTTGAGTCAATCTTTGCCTCCAACTCCAACCTGGACGACCAAGGGGTCCAACCTCATCACTTTTCCCCTTCAAAATTCACAATGTCAAACATTACGTTCTCCACACGAACAGTTCGCCAAACCCTTCTCCAGCTTGACACCTCCAAATCCAAAGGCCCTGATTGTAGTCCAGCAATAGTTCTCAAAACCTGTGCTCCTGAACTTGCCCCAGCTATTCTTAACAAACTATTCCAGCTTTCCTACACTCTTGGCATATTTCCCACCCCATGGAAACAAGCCCACGTCTTTCCTATCCCAAAAAAAGGCGAAAAGTCTAATCCACTCAACTATCGTCCCATTGCAATCACTTCACTCATCTCTAAACAATGGAGACCATCATCGCTAAACAACTTCTTACCTTCCTTGAAACAAACAATCTTCCCTCTGATCACCAGTATGGCTTTCGAAAGCCAGGTCTACTGGCGATCTTCTTGCTTATGCTGTCCATGTCTGTTCTTCTGCTCTAGAATCGTGGTGGGAGCACAGTAATCTCTCTCGATATCTCCAAGGCCTTTGATCGCGTCTGGCGCAAGGGTCTTCTCGCTAAACTACCGATGTTTGGTCTCCATCACACTCATTAAATGAATTGGTAGTTTCCTTTCTGATAGGTCGATTGCCGTCAGAGTGGATGGCCTCCTCTCTAATCTGCACTCCATCAATGCAGGTGTACCCCAGGGCTCTGTCATCTCCCTGTACTCTTCATTCTCTTCATAAACGACCTACTTACCTCTACATTTTCTAGCATTCACTCCTTTACTGATGATACCTTCCTAAGTTCTTCATTTTTGTTCAATCCAAATGACCATGCTTCCACCGATATTCCACTCCACAGGTAGAAGAAGCACGGTTACGATGGTTTAGGCATGTAAAGAGAAGTGATAGTTACATCAAGACAGCTTATGAAATGAAAGTGATAGGGAAGAGAAGCTGTGGACGACAAAAATAAGATGGAGTGACTGTTTGTCAAAGGATCTGAAAGAAAGGAAGTTGAAGGAGGAAGTTGAAGGAGGAAGATGCAATAGACCGTTAGAGATGGAGGAAAAGATCAAGATCCCGGACCCGCCAATTTCATGTAGCTGACCCCAATGGGAAAACAGCTTGAAGAAGAAGAAGAATTCCTGTCCTGCTAGAACTCTTCAGCCTCTCTTCTCTCCAATGATCTGACAGTTATTGAGAAGTGGGGTAAAGACATCCTAGTTTCGTTCAACCAAATCAAGACGAAACAGGCTGTCATTTCACGCAAACGTAATCAAAACTTTCCACCTGTCCTCATGAATGGCGATGAACTTTACACTTCAGCTTCTTTCACACAACTTGGTCTTTCTCTTTCATCTAATCTCACTTGGAAAACTCACATCCATTCCCTTGCTAAACATGCATCTGAAAAGCTCGGTTTCCTCGCCAGAGTCTGCGGGTTTTTCTCATCCTCTCACCTTCTAACCATATACAAGTCCCAAATCCGTCCTTCTGTAGAGTACTGCTCCCACGTCTGGCGTCATGCTCCAAAATCTACTCTCTGTCTTCTTGACAGAATCCACTCAAAAGCCATTCGTCTCATCAATATTCCTAGCCTCACCAAATTGCTCCAACCTCTTTCCCATCATCATTTAGTTGGAGATCTTTTACAGATACTTTCACCGGTAATTTTCTCAGGAGATCAGGGATATCATTCCAGTTCCCCTGAGGAGTGTCAGGACCACCAGAAGCTCAGCTCACTCACACCCTCTCCAATTTTCACTACCTAGTTCATGAACTCTATCTCAAAAAATCATCATTCATCCCAAGAACACGCAATTTATGGAACATCTTGCCTTCTTCTTGCTCTCCTGAGTCCTACAACTGGCCATCTTTCAAATCTAAGATAAATTAACTCGATCTAATTTCTCTCTCCTCTTAGCATTTTGCTTTCTTCTTTCTTCCTTTGTTGAGGCTTTTTATATGCTAACATAGCCTTTCCTCAGCATAACGCACTAAAATAACCTCACGTTTGCATTCTTATCTTAAATTGTTCAAGTGTTTCTCCGCCCACTCTTCAGAATAGAAGCGTTGTCAGTTCATTCATCTTTGATCGCTGCCATGTTCGTTACCATGCAGAAATAAAAATAGAACTGAAGGATGGATGCTGTTTGCTTGACAGTATCATATAGCCGAAGTCTTCTTTTATAGATGTTTGGTGCTGATATCTAGTTTATGTAATAATTTCAGTATCAAAATTGTGCATGAAGGTAAAATAGTGACACTCTTTAAATCGTTCCCTAGATCATGGTTATTTAGGTTTAACACAACTGAAGTATTTTTGTAGTTGAGCTCAGTAAAATGTTAAATATATATTTTGCCCCAAAATCTAAAGATTTAATTTTTTTTCTTTTTTTGTAGTGAGCTATGTTGGGGAAAGGCCATGGTGGTCTATACAATGGAATCAAGGGTTGCATTTTGTGCCCCATATTCAATACTGACCATCGGGCATGACCATGAAAACTTTCAGCGCACTGGGGAGACCTTTAGTTCTCTGTGCTTTGCTTCTTTTGCTTTTGGGAACGAATAGAAAATGATCTAGCGCTGCAGCATATTCAGCGATCGTAGTAACAACTTTATTATTGAAAATGAGCCTCTTCACGGCCACCGCGGCTTTTATCAAGTACGGTCTAACACACTTCCTTGTGGAAACACGCATCATTGAGAATATCTTTGTCAGTCCTTTCCTCACAGTTGCCTCAATTTCCGGGCTATGTTAATTCAATTCAAATGGTTTATGTTGCTCTATCAAAAATGTGGATCAAACAGTTTCCACCTACTCTACATTATTACGCGGGAAACAAGTAGAGATTTTCTTGAGCTGGGTTTTCTTCCTACCAACTGCAAATTGTTAAGAGCCTAGGATCGATCAAATATGGTGTTGAAATGCAAAAGAAGGGTGCGATGAATTCCCTTTCCATGCTTGAATTGTCAAGAGGTGCACTGATTCGTGTAATGAATGTTTTGACGTTGCCTTGAGTGACATCGTTTGGTTCTGTGCTTTCCAAGTGTGTCATAATTTTTCTTGTTTAACAGGAACTGCTGGGAGTCAAAATGATCTGACTGACTTTTATCATCTCAAAACAGTAATAAAAATTATTCCATCTGGAACATCGCAGCAGAAACTAATTGCAGGGTTTCAAAAATTTTGAATTTTAGTTGATATTGATACAGAGATTCTTCTGTTGGTTTTTTTGCTGATATTTTTTCATTTTGAGCCGCGCAGAATTGAAACTCGACCTCTGATAAATCAGTTCGCACAGCTCAGCCACAAGACCAAGGCACTAACTTGTGTTAAATCACACTAATCGTGTAATCTAACGCGTGAGTACGAAAATTCCGAATTAACTATACAAAAAAAACTTACTTAACGTCTATTGTTCTTCGGTGAGCTCGATTCTCTTCGGCTATATCTTCGGCGATGTTTTCGGCGTCGGGTCGTCCTTCACTCGACAGCGGCTTTAATCTTCTTCCTCAATTTCTTCCTTATTCTACTACAACGACTGCTTCTACTTCTCAAAAACTAAAAACTAAAACTAATCTAAACGTGTTATGTAGATACGAAAGTTTGATACAGAGATAAATGTGTCCAAATAAGGAAGGCAAAACTACTATCTTGATACAACGCTAAATCGATCCAAATTAGGAGTGCGTTGCCATTACACAACGTTCAAACGTATCATGGGGCTTCTTCTTATCAACACTTGCCATCATCAATCTAGCAATGTGCTTATATTTCGATTGATAATTGGTGAGAAAGGGTATAACACCCAATATCTTCTTCTTCATCTTCATCATCTTCTTTTTCTTCATCTTCTTCTTCATCTTCATCTTCTTCTCCTCCATCTTCTTCTTCTATGTACCTTGCATGATGCACACTTGGGCTTTTAATTCATGCTAACTGCAAAGATTGAGAGCACTGCTTAGGATGTTGACGGTGGCCTCTACTTCAGTCATTTTCTTGATACATCCAATATAAAGAAATGTGTACGTAGATGATTTAAGCTTGAGATGAAAATTAAATTCACATTAGGTTGTAAACGCATAATCTAATAACGCCTTGCGCATAGCACTAGCCATACACACCTTGAGCAATAGAGAATCATGTTATCAAATTTGGATAAAGTCAAGCTACCGTCTTTATATCATATCATATCACAACTCTTTAAACTGATGCTAGAATAAGACACTTCTTCTTCTGGTGCCTCATCAAGGGCTGATTTTTGCTACCTTGCGTCTGAAACCTTCCTCTTGCTGCTCATCCGCTGCAAAACTTCCACTATACACAAACCAGCAGCTAGAACCAGTTCCTCCATGTAGCTGAGTCCTCTTCTTCCCCTTTGCCTTACACCCTTGATCTTCCCCTCCAGCACCAGCTTCTCCCAATCTCCTTTTCTCACCACATGCCAACCAGCTTCAACTGCGTTCTTCGAACTGTAGTTTAAGGATCTAAATGAGAAAACATTCATGAATTTAACATTAAAAACAGCCCACTATTACTTCTTCCATGACAAAACATTCTATATGAGGTCTATGGGTCTTAAAAAATAATTTGTCAATATCCCACATCGTCTAGGTCGCCTCTCGGATGTTTCAAGGGTACTGACGTCATACTGCAACATCGGCTCCAATGAAGGGATGCGAACCCAGAATAGGCCATTGGCAGATTGAAAATAGTAAACCATAAGTTGGCTTAGCATTTCCATGCATTTAATCCTTCGGTTTGGGGAAAAAGATGACTGGGTCTATGAATGGTTAGAATGACTTAATTATGCACAGTACTAAAGCCAGTTCTACTTGCTCTTTCTCTTAATCCGCGGTTGAAGCATACTGCATGCCACGTAAAAATACGACGCAAATCCAACTGAACTTAGCTTTAGCAGAGTCTATACCTTGAAAGAAAGTTTGGCCATTTACTTCTTTAGCATTGGCCATTAAATATGATTGCTTATTGCAAAGCCAGCAGCTGTAGCAGAGACCCCGGACATAATTACAAGTGAACCCAAGTCAATTACAAGCTGTAGGCAGATCAAAAGAATAAACGGAAAGCCCGAGAGCCTTGAGAAGGAATGTTATGTTTGCTAAGTACTCTACCTGGTGTTGCTCTTGTGTCCCCAGAAAGAATGGAAGATAATCCTATGCGAAACACTTTCGACTCTTTAATGTTTTTAAAGCCCCAATGGCTCATCCATTGATAAAGCAAAAAGAACGGCGAAAAGATATAAATGGTGTTCAAATGAAAGGTGAAGATAAGCTGGAAAATTTTGTTTGCTCAGTAATAATCTCCCCGTTTTGTTTTGGAAAACCTTTGAACACCAGATGCCAAATAAGTTTCACGCTCTGAACGAAAGTTAGGAGGACAGCTATTGCGATGTGAGCAGCTATCCCTGACATTCTTGTCAGTACGTGGCATTCTTTTCAGATGTGCACTTTTAGTTATGACTAAGATTTGAGGGTGTACAGAACATCCCATACAGCAATGAAAGGTCTAGGATACAATCTGCTTGGAAGCGTCTAGGTAGCTCCAAGGAACTGAAATGATACTTTCATAGCACTTATTTTGTATATTCAATTGAAGACGAAATAGAGCGAAGACGAGGAGAACTATACAGAGCTAAAAGAAAGCCCCCATTTTGTACTAATATAAATTGCAAGACTTGAGAAGACTCTTTGGTTAGTGCAGTCTCATTCTAGGAACGAGATTCGTCATTGAGTGTGGTGCATGTATATGTGGCAGCCCTGTGAATTTATGTAATGTCCGTCGGTTAACGATCGCGATAAGGACAATTAAGAATCGGGTTTATTACAAGAGCGATATAAAAGTGGGAGTTTTTCAGAGATTGAGTGGACTGAATATACTGCATTGCTGGTCATGAATTACATTTATCTTCAATGCAAATGAGAATTTGATAGGTTATATGAGTCCTTAATAGGGCATTTATGCACAAGGATGTAATTTGTTGATATATTAGTCGTAATAGCTTGGCTTTTTATCTATGGTTAGATAAGCGATGGGGATGGAATACATGTCAGTTAACAGATGATATAGTCTAATTTGTCATCACGTTGAGTGCTGGTTTCTCGAAGTGGTAGATAATATCAGATAAGCTGACAGTGGTAGCGGAGAACACGAACATTTCAAGTCCAGCTTTTCCTCTGCATGTTGTCACTACTTGAGCAGCGTGATTTCAGTGATTTCAGTGAATTTCTATCGTGATTTCGTACACGGAACGCATCGACAAATTATTCATTGCTGTAAGTAGCATTCTTAACTTCAATTTTTACTAACGTCAGGCTTGCTTCTTGCTGAAACCTTGTTCTGAAACGGCAGATTTTCTAGCCATCTTTGCAATGAGAACAGCAACAACATGAATGATAAAGATTTGCATTTGTGCTTAACACTGTGTACGGCATGAACTCGCCCATATCGATGAGATCGTCCTATTTCTGGCTAGTATACAATTTATCTAGGCTGTAAAGCGAGATATTTGCAAAACAAGCATGAAAATACGACATATCTTTTTCGTACCTATGACGTAGGTAAATTAGCCTACTGTTGTTTGATACGTGCTCACTCTGAAGTGATGTATTAGATTGTGACATCAGCCATTGTAACTGTGCCTAAAAAGACGGATATGTTAAACACTGCTGTGCATGTATGTCCACTACCACTGTCACCTTTGATGCATTGACGCTTGATGAGAAAGCATCTTGCAAAAAGTGTACCCTTTTTTCATTCTAAACGGAACTGCTGCCTTTGTTAGAGGAATACTTTATCATGTTAGGTAGGAACTTAGCCATGGGCTACGATACCAGTAGCAAGACAACAATGCATTGTCTTAATCTGACAAGGAAGATTAACACTCAGTCTCAGCCTCCGCAATGGCTTGGAACACTGCAATAAGGACTTAAAATATAGTAGAATGCATTTTTGTCAAAGTTAGCTGCAAAAGTACATAAACTCGCAAGAAGCAAAATCAAGCACCAGAAGCTGGACAGTATTACAGTTACTGACACTTCCAGCCAGCACATGGTCAATGGTACGAAGAGTCTGCATTAAGCAACGAAGCCATGCTAAAACAGAGTGCCAGTCAACAGTTTGAACTGCTCAAGGAGAAAATCTGTGGTGGCACATGTGCTTTTCTGCCATATCTCCGCTTGGCGGTGGGATGCACTTAAATAAGCCACTAGGAATTACCATAAAACTTTTCCGTGCAATGGTTTGTTTCATTCACAGTATGACAGAAGGATAAACTGTTAGCCATGCTAATAATCCTCATTTATTTATTGTCAAATCTAGAAGACATGTGTTCTCAGGAAATGCGAGATTGAGCTCCATTTACGAGAAGAAAAGTTGAAAATTCTTCCATTCTGGGAAAAATCTTCCAGTTAGGGCACATTTCCAGTTTAGGAGCCAGGGCAGCAATGATGATTAGATGGAAAATGCTTATTACATGAAGCAATGCGGAAACTTCTTACGTTTCGGATATTTCTTTTCAGTGTCGGCCATAAATTGTACCCCAGAATGCTTCAATATTTCGTATGAATTGTCATGGAGTTAGTCATTTTTGTAAAAATTGCAGTCGGGTAGTCTTGCAGGCTTTCTCACTTTTGAATAACATGCAGAGATGTTGCTAGATAGGATGATATTGAAAGTTTTCAAATAGTATTTTGATGATTTAGGCTAAGTGGCTCTAATCAAATTCAAAAAATTTGCACAACCATTCAATGGACTTTTGCCATCAAAAATTTTTTTTGAACTTCATACATTCTTGAGAACTGATATAGTGTGCTAATTTTTATCTCCTCCTCTTGTACTGTACTTTGAGCAAATTAATGAATGCTTCATATTGAGTCGCATAAGGTTACGCCATCTTGGTGGCCAAAGCAATTCCTCACAGATTTTCCATAGAAAAGATTTTGAAGAATTGAAATCTTTTCGTATAAATGAAAATAAAAAGGAGCGAATTTAGATGCATGGTCAAAATTAGATGCAAACCTTTCATGGCTTTCTAACACAATGAAATTGTTCATCATAAATTTTAAACAAGAAATATAGTGCATGAAATTTTGTCCTTTCGTTCTCCTGTCACTACACGCAGAATACCAAGGATGTTGGTGTAGCATTGCTTGCAAAGAAGTTTTTCATCCTCAAAATTGAAACCAATTTCCTTTAACATATTTTTATCTACTTCCTTAAACAGTATGGCTGCAAAAATGCATTCAGCACTTGCTGTCGTTGGCATTCTCATGGCTTTGTTATCAACCGAAATTGCAGGCGCAAAAGATGGGCAAATCTTGCCCCATGTGTTCGAGAGCACTTCGAGATGCCATACAATCCCATACTATATGACAGTGCAGAAAAATGGGTGCTTTAAGCGGAAAGTCGACACAAATATCTGTGCAGGCTCCTGCCTCTCTGTTTTCATACCTCAACATGGCTCAACTGCTATGCAAACATGCAGCGTTTGTCAGCCAACCAGCCAGAAAACTATCGTGGTATCGTTGATTTGCATGAAACACAGCAAATTTTACAAAGTCAATGAAAAAATCTCAGTTGTACAATCATGTGGATGTAACATCAAACCACGACCATGTAAACGAATTTAAGGATGGTCAGAGAAGAACCCTTTCATTGCTAGCAGGAGCAAGAGATACAATATAGAGCCAGTGATTGTCTTAGCGCAATCATGGTTGCTACGCAAGATGCAGCTTTGTAAGTTGGTAGTTGCAGCCCTGTCATGTCAGAAGATTTTAGAGAATCCTGAATTGGTTCATATTGGCATCTTAAAAAGAATTCTTGTAAAAGGTCTGCTTTAAATGTTCTACAATATTGTAATGATCCATTTTGGTAATATCCTTGCGCTTCATCTCTTTTTGTAATCATTTATCTTCATGGGCTAAAGAAGGTATACTTTCGTACAGATGCATTTTAGACAATTTCTGAAAGCGATCTTGATCGAGAAGCATGAAACTTGATGAGTTGTAACGGATTATGGTCACCAGAAAGATAGGCTAATCAAATGAGTTATATCTACATTGTCATATTGTCATGCCCAAGATCAAAAGAAAAAGGATAAGCACAACTGGAACAGACATTAACCTAAGAAATGAAAATTTTTGCATAGCTTCTTATGGCATTTTTATTCCCCACAATAATAAAGAAGGATAGAGGATAAGGCTCTGGATTTGCTTTGAAATGGAACAATGTTTCAAGTTCTGGCTCTGATTCAAACAGTAACCAGACGAAAGTAGCTTTTAGTGAGAAAGGTTACTCTATACTTGCTTTTCGACATTCATAATTGGCTTTGATATAAGCACTGCTAGAGTTTCTGCCCCACTATCACCGTTCGATATTGTATAATATGAACATGTAAGGCCAGAGCACTGTAATTCATCAATGTAGCCATCTATCCACAGTAGCTATTGAAGTCGTGTTGTTGCTTAATAATGGTATGAAACGATTCGTGTATTATAGTATAACACAGAAGCATTGAACGAAGCAGAGACACCTCAGATCATGCGTTAGTAGCTCCAAAAAGTAGATGTTGCCCTTAAATACACTCAAACTGAAACCATTGCTGCTTTTTTCACGCTTGCACTGCACATTTTTTATGTTTCCAATGTTGACATCCAACCAAACTTCCATCGATTAAAGATTTTACTGAGGATTTGCCATAATACGCACGATTCCATGGTGATGATTATATATGTTGAGGTGCTAAGTGGTATTCATCGTATCTAGCATGCACGGGTGGCCGAATAAGTGACATCTGTAATTGGCCTTTCTCCGCCAATTGGCTGGCTTTTTCGAGTTGACTATGAAACTGCATCCATTTCTTTTTAACGAAGAATGTCACAATTACCAGCCATCATCATGTTTCTGTAAGATCAGTTTCCCCCTTGAAATGTAAAACTGTCATGGAAACTTCAGTTCTAACCTCACCGGAGTCGTATTGCTACTACATTTTTCAATTAATTTCAAAATCTCGGCTCCAATTTTCTACCCAGCCTCAAAACTTTAGACTTCATTTGCTTGTATTAGAAATGTAGCTCTGTTTAGGCTATACGAGGTATGTCAGTCTTGCATTGCATTGCTTATCCAACTATTGCCTTTTCTCAGTGATGTTATGTAACAACACCACCACTTAAATTGTATCTGCATTGCTAGGGGTTAGACTTTAGCTCACATCTTATCTATTTGGTTTTTATCAAAGCACTAACTGCACAACTACAACCTACTTAGTCACGTGCCACGTAAATTTGTAGCAACGTAGTATTTGAAACCATGCCTCTTTTCCATGTGTACATCTATTCAATGCTAACGGATGATGAAATCCTGTACCTCGCGATCAATTAATACCAACTACATTTTGCTGGCTCCAGCAACAACGTTCTGATGGATTTTTAAGAAGACATGCCAGTATATGTTAAAAGGCAACAGGAACTAGAGAAAACTATTTTAGACTGTTAATCCCCACGGTGGCAAAGATGATTGATCAGGGGCGGATCAATAATTATGATGCTGGTGATGATAATGACAATTATGGTGATGATGAATCTGATGACAATGATGATCATGATGATGATAATGAGGATGATTGCGATGATCATGATGATGATTATGATGATGATAATGATGATTTTGATGATAATAATGATGAATACGATGATTGAGATTTGACTGTTCGAAGTGTGGCTGAAACCTTTGAGTCATTAACACTGTATTGTTGAATCATCGATCCTCGTGTCGACAGGCGATAACAGATATGAGGCTGACGCTCCTAGCGGTAAAGGCTTGAATGAACACCATCAAATGCAAGCATTCGCGCTTTCCATCAATTCAACGATCCTTGAATTCTATCATTGCACTTCTGGTCAAGTAAATTTTGAATAAGTCTGCCAGGTGAGCACAGGGGGTTACTGATAGCTCTTGGCCACCCAGCTTGACAGCTCTATGAAGATTTGGTTTAATCAAAATAAGCAAATATCTTATTCATTAAACTAGTATCTCAAATTTATTTTTTTATTGATTGTTTTCTCATATGCCGAAAGTGGATTACATCAGACTTATAAAGAGATTGAGCAGCCACAGTCGCAAGCCATAGACTCGTTATCTCTTTTGACAATTTCATTTTTTCAATTCACCTTTTATCAGTATGTTTTCACCGCGACAGACTTTATTCTGAATTAATTAGTTAATTGCATTTGGCAACGTAGTGATTTAGCTTGGTAGCACAAAATATTAAAATCAACTAATTCATTTCTAGTTCAGCTTTCTCATATCTAAAGAGTTGCGTCAGTAACCTCCTTGCTAGTCACACTTAGAATGCGTGCAACAAAATCTGCAAGAGTTGGGAAATGACTTCTCAAACCTTGATTGGATAGCATTGAATCAGCAAATGATAAACTTTCCTTTAGAAAATCATTGTATACCTGAAAATGGATTTTAGACTCTCATTGAATGCCGAAGAATCTAAGTAAAATTTTGTACAAAACAATCAAGAAATGAGAAAGACTTTGAAAATTTCAAGTAATGCAAATTTAACATCGCGCTAAGCGAAAACTTTTTGGAAAGAAAATGAGTTTCCTTAATCATAAGAGAGTTTGAAATTTGGATCAATTTTACTGTTACTCTTAATGCGTAACAATGGACTGGTTTCTGATGTATCTGCACTTTGGCTGGATCTTCATCTGCACTTTTTCACAATGTTGTGGTTCGACATGATCCTACTTTGGGAAGGTCCTCATAAAGCTTCTTTTAATATGGGATTCAATTCTTGCTATCACTATTAGGTTTGCCTTTGTTTTTGCACGGTTAAGCATGTGCGGAGGGTTTCAAGCTTCAATGACTATGATCAGATAACGGGCTATTTATGTGCTAATGACTTGGTTCCATTTGAAGCCGTTCCCAGTGTACGTAGGTATGCGTTCCCACGATGCCTCGTGTGAAATTACTACCTTTGCTGTAATTTAGAAATGTGCAGTTGTTCAAGGATTCCACTCACCGCGTAGTTCACTATTCGCCGTCACTAATTGCAGAAGCACGATAAGATCAGCCTCACAATCATGCAAAGATCATGATAACATTTCAGAGCACTGAGAAGCATATTTTTGATGAGAATGTATGCATCAATGAGCCACAAAGACTGCTTTTGTCTGTTTTTGTATAGCATTTAAGGACCACCCAGCAAACAGCAATTCTTTGATGGCTGAAACATAATTTTATAACCAGATATGGCGTAACCAAAATCTACATGCCACATAAACGGTCCTTTTTATTTCTTGTCCTGCTTCCTGACACAAACTTGCTTCAATCACATACTCTGCTAAAATCACCAATTTTTACTCAACATCTGTCCATCTACTTCACCCATGCAATTTTATTTTTAGTGAATCATGTTGAGGTAAGGCCATGGTGTCTTATACAATTCTAAACAAAGGAAGAAAGAAGAAAGCAAAAGGCTAAGAGGAGAGAGGGATCCAGTTTATTGATCTTAGATTTAAAGGATGGCAAGTTCTAGGATCCAGGAAAGCAAGAAGAAGGAAAGACGTTCTATAAATTGCATTTTCTTGAGATGAATGATGATTTGTGAGATAGTGTTCGTGAAGCAGGCAGCGAAACTTTGAAGGGGCGTGAATGAGTTGAGCTTCTGCTGGTTCTGACAAGCTAAAGAGGTACATGCCCGTGAAAGAATCTGTAAAAGATGGAAAGATCTCCAGCTAAACGATGATGGGAAAGGATGGAGAGGTTTGGTGAGGTTGGGATCGTTGATGAGACGAATGGTTTTGGACTGGAATTTGTCGAGCAGACAGAGTAGATTTTGGAGCATCAACCCAGACGTGGGAGTAATACTCTAAAGAAGGACGGATTTGGGACTTTTATATGGTTAGAAGGTGAGAAGATCAGAAGAACCCATGGAATCTGGCCAGGAAACCGAGTCTCTTAGATGCATGTTTAGCAAGGGAATAGATGTGAGTTTCCAAGTGAGATTAGACAAAGGAGAAGGCCAAGTTGTGAGAAAGAAGTTGAAGTGTCCAGTTTTCAGCAGTCCTTAGGACAGGTGGAAAGTTTTGATTACGTTTGCGTGAAATGACAGCCTATTTCGTCTTGCTTTGGTTGAATGAAAGTAGGTTGTATTTACCGCACTTCTCAATAATTGTCAAATCATTGGAGAGAAGAGAGGCTGAAATGTTTCTGTGGAGTGGAATATCGGTGGAAGCATGGTCATTTGGATTGAATGAAAATGAAGAACTTAGGAAAGTATCATCAGTAAAGGAGTGAATGCTAGAAGATGTAGAAGTACGTATGTCATTTATGAAGAGAATGAAGAGTACAGGGGAGATGACAGAGTCCTGGAGTACACCAGCATTGATGGAATGCAGATTAGAGAGGAGGCTGTCCACTCTGACAAAAATCCCCTATCAGGGAGGAAGGTACCAATCCATTTAATGACAGTGTGATGTCGTTGGAGCCCTTGGTCGTCCAGGTTGGAGTTGGAGGCAAAGACTGACTCAAAAAGATTGGCCTTGGATGAAGGGATAGTAGAAGAAGAATCAGAGTTGTTTTTTAGTGGAGGGAAAGGTTATTAGCAAAAGTTTTGGGAGACAACTTTGGCCATCGACCAGAAGGAGCGAGAGCCAGCCTGGCAGGAAGCGATTTTGCTGTTTATGCGTTTTGGCATTTTTAATAGTTTTGGGGTAAATATTGTATGGGTGTTCAGTTTGAAGTCGCTTCCATTCCTTGGTTTTTGTAGTATGAAGCAGTGGTCAGAGTTTCCAAGAGGAGAGTTGAAAGAAACATTCTTTGTTAATTAGTCGCTAAGTAAGAGTTAAGGACATTGAAAAAACCTGTGACTTTCACTAACAACAAGGAAAGTAGGGCATTATTGAATTTTTAGCATTTGCTTGATGCAAAGTATCTTCTGAGGTTCCTCTTTAATTCGCTCGACGAGATCTCATAATTTAGCCGATTCAAAGAGCTCCTCGCATTTTCGCGACACGGTCCCATCTTTAGCGTTACCATTCATTGAACCATGACTATTCAAGTATGGCAAAAGCAGTCTACTCTTATTCACGTCTCCTTTCCAAGAAATTTCCACAATCGTGTGTTGCATTAAAAACACAATCGCTACTTAGAAGTGGTAAATAAGAATATCAGGACCAATGCTCTGTTACCCTAAAAAACAACTGCATTGAATTGCGCACGCATTACAATACACAATGAGGGGTTGTAAGGAAACCTGACAGTTGCAGAAAAGGCTACTTGTTTAGATTGGATCTTTGTTTATCTTTCAAGGACTTTCGGCAAATTTTGTAGCGTCTGAATTTCAATTGCTTTTGTCAATGTTTAAAAATGTGCACTAGCCTTCATTCAGTGAGCCACTCATTTTGCATTGCAATTCATTGTGACTGCTTCTTAGAGCTTCAAGAGATGTTGACCCGGAATATTGTTTTGACATGTGTAATGACGTATCATTGATTGATTTACCTTGATTCAATATACATTCGTCATTCACATGCAATTATCATACTCATAAGTTCATTTGCTATATCTTATTACTCCTGTTGCATCTAATTATTTGATACTGGATTTAATGCCTTGCTATGGAATTTGCTAAGTTGATCCCAGCCTCTATTTCACCGTGTAAACCAATCCTTCATGTAGACAGTATTTTAAAGTAGTATATCATAAAAAGGTTGTCTCACAGTCTCAAAGCATCTATTAATCAGCTTAGCCACCTTGAGTTATGATACTAGCAGCATTCTGCTTCGGAAAATTTCAAATCGGAGGTAAAAATTGTGGTTACCCTTTGCCATACTTAAGGCGACTATAAGCGACTAAAAGCTTTGTTGGGACGTTAAGTTCCCAATTTTTCTTAAAAGTAACTCCTTAAACAAATTGCAATATGTGTTTTTAGATCAGAGGTGGGCAAACTACGGCCCACGGGCCACATGCGGCCCGCCGAGTGCTTTTTTGCAGCCCGCTAAGAACTTGCATCAAGCAAAAAACAACTTTCCCGCTATTCTAGTTTCCTCATCGCTTGATACCGTATAAACGCACTATAAACTTACAAAGTGTTACCATACTGAGGATGGATTATGTTTTCAAAAGATTTAAGAATATTTTTCATTTATATTGGGTGACAATCTAATTTTGATTCAGTCTTGGCAACATACTGTGCAGCCCTTTAAAATTTGTAACTGCGGCCCTTGTCCTGAAAAGTTTGCCAACGCCTGTTTTAGATGAAGAGAATTTTCATGAAGTCGGCTCCCTTTGTCTGCAAGACATTGAAACCATTAGCCTTCATCGTGAATTCATACATTTTATCCTTTGATACTAGCATTCGAAGGCAATTTTATGACAGTTTGACTTACCATTTATCAGTGAATATTGCTTGTAATTCATAGACGGCTGCAATCAACAGTGATTTTTGACGAATTAGTTTCTCGGCAATTCATTCGAACTTTTATCCTTTTAATTGTAAAGACGCTCAATCAGTGGGCTTCATAACTCGTTTTCGTGCGTCTAGCTCTTTCTAATCCGGTGAAAACGACCTCCTATAAACAGGTTGGCGGGAGCCCTGTGAGAAGTTTCTATCAAATGTTTTTACTCGGGGACATAAGACACAAAATATAGCTGATCAACATTGAAAATAGATTCAACTTATTTCCCATTTAAAATTTTAAATTCAGATACTCAAAAATTTTCTTAGATTCCTTTTTGCATGCCTCTCATTTAATGTCAATTATTTGAACCTCACGGAATAGCAATAGACAGATTGCTGAGCAGGCTGTCCTCTATGCATATATTGCACTATCCATACTCGTCCAATAAACTTGTTGACTGGCAAATCATCATAATTTCAATCCAGGATCTTAGCTGGGCCACGCAGATGGCACTTCAAACCACTTATGGCCTACGGTAGGATAACCGCGTTCTTCAATACTGCAGTTGAATTTTGATGGAAAAAAATTAGATTTTAGCTTTTTCTGCAGGTTTTCCGTTCTAAGTTATCTAAAATCACTGCTCTGATCAACCATTGTGGTCAGATTGATTTGCTTTACAAAGTGAAAACGTATGAATCTCTCGAGATTTTTCTGCAACTCTCATAGTCGAAGAATTAATGAAAATTGAGTAAGAATTAATTTGGACAGATCCATTGATAATCTTTTCTATAATTCATCTAGAATAGTATCAGCTGAATTAAGTTTATGCTAACACCTTCAAGTAAAGAAAGCTTGAGTCCAAAAGTGGATATGAGTTTCGGGAGCACCTATTTTCAGAGAGATGATATGCTGAACCAATCCATCGAGAGGTAAGGGGCCACGTGCTTTCCTCTCTGCACTATACCATCTAGCTATATTTGGGGGAGACAATTTACTGCAGGGTGCTTGGGAAAGAAAGGCATCCGCAAACGGCATGACATTGTGATCGAACCCTTCACCTGCCGTTTTCTAATCATTTTACCTTTCGCGTTCAAAATTTTGATGGGCAATTTACCAGATTGGAATATGTTAAAGGTAGAAAGTGAAGAAGACACATGTAGATCATTACATTGGATTATTACATTTGTCTTCTATTCTACATTGGAAAGCTTGATACACTCAATAAAATACAACGATCATTCTGGAAAGTCTAGAACCACTCTTCAAACGAAGATGATCTACGATCAACTTTTTACTAACTTACAAACTACGCTTTGATTAGTCGTGAATATTACCTTCTGTAGCATAAGATAAAGTTTACTTCAAAGAGAAAGGATTATTACCGGCAGAAAACAACAGACGAGCTGGTGAGAGAAACGCTGCCTTAAAACGAAATTCAATACTGTCTCCGTTTGATAAAGTCTCAAAAGACCTAGCACGGTATCAATGTGCAGTTCCGATTGACTTTTATGCCCGCAAAGTACAAAAAATTTGTCGTCTTAGGTCAAGAAATGATTTTCACATGCATTTTCAAGTCAAGGTAGTACTAGAAATTGTCGTAAGAGAGAGAAAATGTTCACTTGATTTCACTTTATAATGAGAATGCTTCGTTTTAGGCGCAAAAATGATGCTTGATATATCCTTACTGGTGGATAGCCGATGAACAAATTTGAAAGACTTCGACGAGGACAAGTGTCCCTGGTGCACATAAAGCTGTTGGCTGAGAATTACTGAAACTGCAATTATGGTCGAAATGGTGTGCTTGGGGAACCAAGGAATACAAAAATGCTACAAGCAGACATGAACGTCAAACCTACACTGGAACAGGAACAGTATATTTGCCAACGTTTAAAAGAAGAATGTCACTTGAGCTCGCAATCGTTCCTGAAATAAACGCACAATAGGAAGAAAGTCAAATATGGAACGCCTCTAGCGTCACATTACGTAGCTGCGTCAACAAGAGGCAACCACAAGATGTACTAAAAACCTACATATTTGCATGTTTGTTTCTAATTTGTAGATATTGGATACATACAGTTGCTTGGCCTTTGGAAGGTGGTATTCCGCAAATCTTTGGTTGAATATGATCACTTTTAGAGATACGATGGAACTGCAATATGCCCAGCTGTTGATTGCATCGCATTGTCAGGTGGGATGAGGCTAACACCAGTCCAAAATACTTTATATAACTAGCATTCCACCGTGACACATTGACAGTTTTTGATGAAAGTTACCTCCTTTAGAACGACCACCCATTTACCATTGCGCATGCAGTTCACTGCAATGGTTTTCTTCGTTTTCGCTTTGGGCAAGCAAGCCTTGCAAGCTTTGAAGTTAATTGACAGATACTGCGGTACATACAATGAGTTACAAAAGCCAATGCAATAGTGATTCTTGACAATTTTGGGCTCGCACATTGAGTCTCCGATTTTCATCTTAAATTGTTTTGCTTTGCACGTCATCTTGTCTTTCCGCCATTGACTGAACGGCATTATTCGCGTGATATTCCCAACTGTCTGCAGATTTTCAGGAGTTATCTTATAGCCAGAATTGCTATTATCCGCTCCGTGAAGCTGGGCAAAACAGAGAACAAGGACGGACATACACAGCCAACTATCCATGATCTGCAAATGAGAAACGCCGTGAATGTTGATGTTTATATCTATTTTGAGGGCTAATTAGACAAGAATTATTCAATTAAAAGACGCTCTTCAATCGCTTATTCTTCCCGCTAATCCTCTTGCTTACAATATGCCATCCTGTAATCTTCTCGTTACACACTTACTCTTGACCTTATCCAAATCCATCTTGTTCTCCTACAAAAAGGTAGATGGGTTTATGTAGAATCGATTATACTGTCGAGAAAACCATCGACTGTATGAATGTAAAATAATTCCATTTATTGTCCGGCAACAACACTAACTTATTCATTCAGATGTCAACAGATCATTTGCAATCACGCGTTTGGTAGTCTGCAAATCTTCAGGAACGAATCCACTTTCGATGTACCACCGTTGGGCGCAGTTTCCCTAGAAGATGCCATGCGACAATGCTAAGAGGAATGCCAAAATGATAACCTAAAACGCTATACAATAACTTTCCTGGCCCAGGGGGTCCAGTTAACTTAAAATGGCCATAGAAAGAGGATGCCTAAGGTCCGACGTAGGAAATAGAAAGCTTTTTACCAGATGAAAGGTATAAAAGTAAACAGCTCCACATTAAAAATGCATAACAATCGCAGTCCACAATGTATAAACCTTTAATATTCTAATATAACTTACAAGGTGTTTTAAATCCTACTTATCCTCTTCGAAGGCGGTATAGCAACCTGAAGAGTTACAAATCAAAAGGCCAAACGGAAAGGACTTTACCATAATTTTTCGAAGTTATATGAAAATGAGTTAGAACCACTCAATGTAATTAGAAATCCGTCGCCAATAATGCAAGCTTACGATGCGATTAAGTAGTCTCGTTACATCGGCGCCAGTCACCAATGGATGGGGGGGGGGGCGGGGGGCAAGAGAGTGGCTCCAGAAATGCTTGGGTCATGCCTTATTTAATGGCAGAAATCGCCTTTTTGCACATATACAGTGTATAAAGGCCCTTCACTGACAGCCAAGAGTAAAAATGAGCGCTGTCAAAAATTGTTATATAAAAAAACGGATTGCTGTATAGACAACAATTGAAATTTGAATTGAAACACAAAATGGCTCTTAAACGTTATTACCAGTAATATTTCACTTGAATTTATTTCAGTGGGAGCACCTCTACAAAGATCCATCGAACAACAAGAACTACGGCTATTCTGAAAATTCAAACGCCCTTTATTTTCTTTTCAAATTCTGGCAGATCAGAAAATTGATAGAAAAGTGACGATGAGATGAAGTGGGACGTCAGTTTCTGTCTCATAAAGCAGCATCCATGTACGTTGGCGTTAACACAACGTGACTTACAAAGCAAAGAGCGAATTCATCTTACTCAATTTGGAATTCTGAGTATACTCGACAAAAAAATATTGATGGCTGATTCTCTCTTCCATCTGTTGCAATAGTTCACTTGGCAAATGGAAATGGCTAACAAAATTACTAGCCATATAGGATTCCTTCTCTGATATAGATTTTATATGCATACTCGTTGACGCAAAAAAGGATTATCAGGCATTTGATGAGGCTACCTGTTTTATACTCTGCTACCTAAGTGCATTGATAACCACGGTTATGTTCTTACTGGCTTTCACGACTAAGGCACGTGAAAGTAAGAGGAGCTATCAGAACTTTAAACGTTAACTTTGAAGCTCTGCAATTCGTAATGAGGAAAATTCCTTTTTCCGCTTAGAGAAGAGCATGCGAGAAGAATTTTGCAAGTGTGACAGAAGTGTGCTTTCAAACAAGGAAAACTTTCTCATTGAATTCAATCTATACGAATTGGACGATTGGATTTCGCTACTTGTGTCAGTAAGGTAATGGCTGCTGGCAACTGACTGTACAATGTGGTAGAAGATACCCAACAAGGCAATCTTTGAAAACACTTAACTCGACAAAGTGAAAGCTTTGCAATATAAATAACATGCACGGAGAACGTATAGCTAAAAGCAATCATACTGTTTGTGAAAAGGTCATAGTTACTGGCGAGTCCCAAAGCATTATTCATTACCATAAGTATCATACATTTTCAAGATAACAAAGTAATTCTATGGTCCGCAGAATTTTCACGTAGAAATAACATTGTCTCCCTGTGTTATAAAATAACAGACTAAAAATCTCAACCAAGTATGCAACGAGACTAGAAATTGAGAATATGGATCGTTAGGCCATGCTCCCATTCAATAAGGATTTGATGTTGTTATCGTATCTAACGGTTGAATGGATGGAGGGCCCAATGGAACCAAAGTAACTAGCTCTTTGCGGCACTGAACTATTGCACATAGTACTAGTCGAACATTTGTTGAGATCTAGTCCATTCTTAATATATTGTCATTTGACTCTGCTTCAAACCAATCGGTATATCCTTTGTGCTCTTTGCGCAGATGTCAGTATTTTAAGAGACCAGGGTGTGAATTGGTGCTAAATAAGCATTAATCTTCTCAATCTGACTTGGATTAAAGAAAGATCTCCAAACATTTGAGGCTTGCTTGAAATCTAATCATAACCGAAGTAGTGACTGAAGCCACTACTCTGTACCATTATGTCAATTCTGGTACAAGCTGCTACAAGTAAAGATATTTCTTACAAGTATATTCAAGCCTTTTGCTACTTTTACCTATCAAGATTATCCTCTCGTACTCAGATATTCCCTTGATTAACTTTAAGCTGGTAGCTTTACCTCATATAGAATTCGTTTTCACGATGAGCATACCGAATTGAGTAGGGTACTTCCTACTCATTCGCCCCGCCTCTGCTCTAGCTGATTCTCATGATAAAGTCAAAAATAGAGAATTTATTGTATTCACAGCATGAAGAACTAATTTAATCTTTTAACGCACACTATTGCTACACTTACCTAAATCAAAATAATTGTGACGCTGTTGATTCCAAGAAGTTGATATGGAAGTGCTATTATTTATAACATTAGGTATGACATGTGGTCCTGACTCTCAATCTTGTCTGCCCCTTCTAACTTCAACCAACCATCATCTCTCGTAGATAGCAGCCACCGCTGTCACAAAAAGACACCGGGGTTTGAATGCATCAGAAGATGCACAGGGGTATACTAGTCAGAAAACATTAATTTCTAGCGTTCCTTTTAACGTTTCTATGTAGAGACATGGAAAATAATGTCACATGACTCAATCAAATCTTCTGCGACGTCAATGATGTTTATCAGGATCATGCATATAGGAGAAAGTGCAACTCTGAAATGATGAAGCAATGTCCCTTTTCTTGATCACAAAAAATATAGCAATGACAGAATTTCAACGCAGCCAATCACGCAGACCATGTCTTTATTGAAAAATATAATTAATTTTCAGCCTGAATTCCTCGATTTTCGTGCTGACGTTGTGAAGGAGCAGTGCCGAGAATCCAGATGATGGATACAGAAAGGCACCCCTCTGGGGTGACTCCAAAAGTATATTTATTCCTCTTGTCCAAGGGAGAAATTAAGCATTATCAAATGATTTGCCTTCGACCTTTTGTCCATCGGGAATGCTTCACTTTCCATGCCAATATTTTGAGGTTGTTTGATCAAAACCTAACGGCACTTCCACTTTATTGTTCAATGTGTGAATCCATCCCACCAAGAATGTATTCTTGCAGTGAGAATGATGACTATTACAAAAGTGCAGCACAAAGAGGCTTGGCTGCGGCAGCGTGTTGGCTACCCCCATAGTACATTCATTCATTTACAAATTCATCCATCTATCCATTAGATCATTTGTTTACCCATTTATTCAATTATTCACCACTTCATTTAGCTATTTACCTATTCATTAATCCCTTCATTCATTTTTCAATTCATTCATTCCTTCATTCATTCATTCCTTTATTCATTTATCCCATCATTCTTCCATCCCTTTAGTCATTCATCCCTTTATTCATTTGTCACTTAATTCATTCATTACCTCATTCATTCATTCATTCCTTCATTCATTCATCCCTTAATTCCTTCCTCTCATCATTCATTCATCTCATCATTCATTCACCCCATCATTTATTTATCCCTTCATTCATTCATCCCAACATTCCTTCCTCTCCTCATTTGTTCATCCCATCATTCATTCACACCATCATTCATTCATCTCTTCATTCTTTCCTCTCGTCATTCATTCATTCCTTCATTCATTTTCCCCATCATTCATTCACCCCATTCTTTATTCATCCCATCATTTATTCATTCCTTAATTTATTCATCCCTTCATTCATTCATTCCCTCATTCACTCATTCCTTTTATTCATCGATGAGATGCTTAATCAAGTTTTATTCATCGAATGCCAACTTGAGCATTTTTTTCATCGCATTCATCAGCGATTAGCCACCTATTCCAGCGCAACTGTCATTGCCTTTTGTTGAACGGTCTTGCTTGGGATGACTTGGATAGATTTATGGACATACCAACGACTGTAAACGCTGAAGAGAAGCATTTGCTGCTCATTCGTTGTATTAGAGAAAATTGAATATCTTGTTCTAGATAAAGAGAAGGTGCACTCAGATGTTAACGGTGCAATTGGTAGCAGTAAACAAGGTGCAGGTATCAGTTATTCCCCTCATTCTACCTCACATTTGTTAGTGGTTTGCATCGTGAATTGCTGCAGACGTCATTTGTCAGCTGATGATGAATTTACAAGAAAAGCAATCGCAGCAACTTGACTTCGAGCAAGAATGGAGCAAAATTAAGGGATCAAATAACCTATCCGAGGGGGGGGGGGGCAGAAATTTCATTCGACAACATCCTATGGCGTACCTCATCAAGATTGGTTTCTTATTATGAATTGATCATGATTAGATTTTGCCGCCCTTGCGCCATGATTTCGCAAAGTTAACCGCATACACGGCCACACCGCTGCCACACTTGTCTAAAGGGTCTATTTTGCTGTAAAATTCAGCGCTGCCTCTCTCTTCGTTAAAATTCTTGAAAATAATGTTTTTGGAGTAATGATCTTTAAACTTTGCATATTTTGGGAGTCTTTCTCGTTCTCTTGAGGTCGCAGAGAAAAGCTGAACCAATCATAGGTTTATTATTGAAATAGGCGGAGTTTCTATAAGTGTAACATTGGTTAGAGGAATAGTGAGAGGACATGACTGACTACAGCTGATTTTGCCATGAACTGCATAAGACGACTTTGCTATTTCTTAATTAAATTGAATACAATTCATTCCTATGCATGCTTACTTTAGAATTCTCATGGATCATATATTTATCTTTCGTAAATTTGATATCGTAGCAGTGAACAGCCTAAGCCAAAATAACTACACATGACTCCTTACGTACAGCTAGAGAGATCGCGAAATGCAGCCTTTAAGTCAGCTTCGCAGGCAAATATCCTCCTCAGGTGATAGTTGTTCATCCTATCTTAGTATTTTTTTCGTCGAAAAATTGTGCTCCCCTCTTAATCTTGTTGTCTATAGTGCCAGCCCACGCTTTGCTAGGCCCATTTTCCAATTTTAGCAAGGCCTTTAATGCAAACTTGTTAAAAGACAACTCTGTGTCCTGATTAGGACATTATTTTGCATATCTAAACCAAATTGTGGATGTTCATATATTGAGCGAAATTTGAATGCAAAGTTACAACAACTTAGCACGGAAATGCTGCGCTTTGTGAAAATAGTTGTGACGACAACCTCCTCTGAGACTTCATGTATTAGTCTGCGCACATTGCGGTGCCTCGAATTGTGCAATACGAGAGATATGAGATTATCATTAGCTCACCTTGTATCTCGCTGCCATCACTGCATACTTCATCGACTTGTCAGAAATCAGCAGCACTATCTCAGTCTTGTTGGCAGTGTACCGGATACTTGAAGGAAGGAATTCCGTAGCTCCCAGCCTGTTGAATAATTGTGATGCTATCTAAGTCGGGTTTTGTTTTAACAACGATCGACTTCTTTACAAATGTCAAGTCGCCAATGAACAAACAAATCATATTATGTTTAAAGAACATCAGAACCTTCTAAGTCCTATTCAGAATTAAACAATTTGAGAACAACAAGTCTATTGCAAGAGGATTCAAACATTTTAACAAAGAGCCTTTAAAATGCTTTCGGTTGAGCTACGTTTAGCAGGTAAAGATCACAGTATATTCTAAAAGTGCTTTCATTCATGATGGATCCTAACAGTCGCCAAATGTCGACTTCTGCATAAGGACATTTGTCCGTTAGCTTGTGAGTTACCTCTAAGACTATTATCCTGTTTCCTCTAATGATCTCCACAGTGTGTAATAATGGATAGTGGTCCTTTGTCCGTTACCATAGTACGCCTGTTCTTGCATGGCACAATTGAGCGAACTGAACGGGAATTCCTCCTGCAACGAAAGATTCTGCATGGTTGAAGCCACAACATGATAAAATCTGTTTACCATAGGGATAACTGGCGCGACAGATTGGAAGCGAAGGATAAAGAGAGAATAGATGGATTGTAAGACAGACATTGTAAAGAAGCAAAATTTGTGGACGGCCTATTCCATAAGCCGCGCGCGGTGCGAAGAATTGACTTGAATGAATGGAATCTCCCATTAAGGATATTACCTGAGTACATATTGTGTGAAAATTGACCGATTAAGTCTGGGAAATTTCAAGTCGGAAGAGAGGAGACTTACTTGCTTCAATCCCTTAATATAACACTGAATAACGAGTTCAGTTAGAATACAATGTGCAAAGAAAATTACTGTTAGAATTTTGAGGCAAAGATAAACGCGCTGATCATGTTTGGAAAGAGACTAAATGAATCATGCTGCAATATTTCATGCAAAGGAGTGTCATGCTATACAGTTCGAATGACAGCGGTCAAATACATAGTCTACTTATGAATCAGACAGAATCTACCTGCGCAATGGATTGACCATCAACATGGCTATGATAGTGTCCGACGGAGTCGAAAGGCAACTAACAGGATCAATGAAGTGGGGGAGGGGGGGGGGGTGCAAATCATTGCGTAGTACTTTGATGGAGATAGTGCAGACGACCAATTGTTCGGCTGTATACTTGCCTATTCCTAAACCATGACAGTTATTCAAAGAGTCTACCCAGTACTTATAGTTTGTGTATCATTACAACGATGTGCTTTAGAAAGACTCTAACAAGTGTTATATTTTCCCTGTGGTTTCTTCTTAGCTTCTCGTTTCTCCATTAACCATATCCATTCCAACAGTTCCATTAAGCCGATGGAAGGGAATTTTATGGCTAAAGGCCTTCCTTACCTGCTGCAAATACTTCTCATTTACACAGGCTTTGAAATTGCTCTAGATAGTTCGGATTTTGTGAACTCTTGCTGATGGTTTAAAATGAATTTAGGTAGCGCACGTTTCGTAGTTAAAAAGGAATGGTTTATATGTATATAGACAAAGCCAACATTTTTGTGCACATGTGTACAAATTGTCTGGTATTTTTATATTGGTTCCTCTCTCCATTAGGAACATTTAAACAGTCCCATAAAAAAACAGTCAGTTGATAATGCAGACGACAGAAAGACAGCAAATCAAGAATTTTATGCCTAATCATAACTTAATTAAACTAGCAATAAGCAATAGGAATGTTAAAATCAGATCAATCAGAGTGATGAGGTGAACAGAGCATCTCACCGTAATGGCAAACGATCAAACCCCGTAAGCTTCTCCATGGCGAGCTACCTAATGTTGCTCATCCCAGATTAAAAGAGATTCAAATGATCAACATACAATTATTCCTAAGACACTAGCCCATTTAAGGTATTGTTCACGTTGCAACTACAAGGGAATTTCTGAGCTCGATTGGTGATATCATATCATTAGAGCAACAAGTGTAAAAGTAATACCTTTTGGTTCGGTGAAAACTGCATTATGTGATATTGACAGTGACGTGTGCACGTATGCAAATTTTTGTGATATTGACTGTTTCATGCTTGAACGTACGATCATTTCATGTTTGGACAGATTGTGATTGACATTGCCTTACTCATAGCTTGTAGTCCTAACATGCAAAGGCATATAAGAATTCGTGCATACTACTCAATAATTCTAGTCGCTAAAGAAGTGTTAACATGGCTTCTAAATTGTCATTCACTCAAGCAAATCTATTTGAGATGCTTTTAACAAAACTTGAGCAAGCAATTGTTCCCCGCCAAGAAAATGCCTCAAGGTAACGAATAGGAAAGGCTATCGTAATACCAGATTCGACATTTATCTCAACTTTTTAAAATGACGGGTTTAATTCGGTTGAATTATTGAATTTCTCCTCAAGAAGGGATGCCCAAGACTTTACCACGTCATTTGTCGAATAACGTATCGCTTTCAATCGTGCTTTTGAATATGAATAGATGTACATTCTTTCAAACACAATAACAGGTGTATTAGATATGGACATGTATTAGTCTCCACTGTCCTGTAAAGCGGCGACATTCCTTGTCACATTTCATTTAATCCATCGAAGAGACGCTATTGGGTTTTCATTGCAATTGTATTTCTATCTAATTCATTGACCTGCCTCAACATACACAGACCATCCTCTCTGGTAGATAAACACAAGTGCTGCTCCTCCCTTTGGTCAAAGTAACATCAAACGACGCATTTTGCTGAAAGGCTACTTGAATATCGGTCTGACAAAAAAGAGCTATTAAAATTCCGCCTTCTACCACATCTATAATCTGAAGAAACCCATTTTTTTCTTTGAATATTTCTGGCCATCAAAAAAAGGCCATGGCGACTAAACAGCCGAATGAACCAAAAAATGAAGGACCCGGGTCAAACAGCAAGATTTGCAAAACATAACTGCATTGGTTTTTGCCAGTGTTAAGTGATCAATACTTTGCGAAATTAGCAAATCAACTGGGTATTCGTTCCTCTTTGTTAGGCTAGCGATTGTAATGAAACCTCATCAAATGATGATGTGTGAAGTCAATTGCATCGTACCTTAGGCTTCTTGGTCGAATTTGAGAAGTATTAAAATCAGCGACATGGAACTTCAATCATTGTGCAGTTATTGAACATTCTGTCAAAAGTCTGAATGTTACTACTGAAATGCCAATGTCCTTCGTTTCCAGAGAGAACTCTATTAGCGTTGAATAAAAGGGCGATTACTAGTTCAATTTTCATTCATCTTACCAGCGTTAGTTACATCAAAAGACCCGTTCAAAATAGAGTTCCCAAGGCCGTCTCACGATTTCTTCCACTTGGAAACTACTCTCAATTAAATCAAGAGCTTTTAACAGTTCAAAAGCTTGTAGGCGACATGTCAACTCGAAGCTTCGCAAACTTCAAAATTGAGTTTAAAAATTACATAGAATTTGGGTCCTATGCTCTGAGGGCAGAAATATTTGAAACTTCCGAATAGAGCGGTTTGAGTTTCTAATACTGTTAAAGGAAGAAAATGTGTCAGGAAGTTTGCTGATTGAAGGCGAATGCGAATTTCACCTTCGTCAACCGTTGCTGCGTTGCACACTCGATTCCAAGCGTAGCAGAAACCAGAGACAGGGCTGTGAGTTTTTTTCTAGACAAGTGGAATTCATGAGGTGGTTTTCCGTTGCCTTTCTCACCGATGGCGTTTTCAAAGTGATACATGGGGGAATCGAACAGATAACCCCTGTGTTGTGAGTCCGGGTGCTTAACCACTATGCCACGGGACCACTCAAGTGTTGCCATGGAACTAAAATTTTTGCTACAACTAAAAACACTTGCCACAGCTTAACTTAATGAAAGTTTTAATTAGCCTAATGAAACAATAAGTGGAGAACGATATGCTTACCAATGATTTGCAACGCTAATGAATTCTCTCTAGCATAGAATCATACACAGGCTGATTTGAAGTAGAAATAAGTTGACAATTACAAAGACAGGAGCAAGCAAGGGAGAAACAGCTGGATTGAATAGGAGGTCTCGGGAGCTTCCTTGTGTCTGCCAATAACAGCCATGTCCTGTGTCTGACAAGCCTTTCCTGGAAAACTTGGACCAAAGCTTGGCTTTAGCATACTCACAGAAGCTTCCTTTGATTACCAGGAAAAAATCTCTGTTATTGAATAATATGATTTAGCATACATCAATGTAAGGCCACAAAAAGCTGTTATTGACTCTGGAATGCTTATGTAAATTTAAAGAGTTCTTAGTTATAAAACCATGCTTTTTTTCTACAATTAGGTGACTTCTTGGAACACTGTCATAAGCAAAAATATCTGTTTTATGAAAATCATAAAAGATACCTAGGTTACAATCCAAACCACCAACACATTTTAAAATACAAAGGAGTCATTGGATACATTTGAAACTCTTATCAAGTTAAACTGCCAGCTAAATCTCATGAAAATACATAATTTACAGTTTTTCTTTGATATACAAGTTGCAGCAGCCAATAAACAATTTAATTTGATTTGCATAAAACAAACCTCTTCAATTAGGTTATGAGAATGATGTGTTAGTTGGAACTAGTGATGCCTAGAAAATGAAGCTTCTGGAGCATTTTGAAATAAAATCTTTTGGTCACTTCAAAATGGCATATAGACATGCCAAAGAGAACTCATCTGCCTTATCTACAATTATTCAACATTTATTTTTCTTGTCCAGGACATCCATGTATAATAGATTAATGTACTTACAGTTGAAGTATGAAATTGAGTTCAACAGGAAAGAAAATTTACTGACCATACAAATTGATGCTAGCTGTTGACCTTACATGTGCATGGGTGGGATGAAGCTTCTGTAGTTGGTATTCTATGCATATCTCCTCTCACTAACATTACTGCGGTCTCCGTTGATGTTATCAGAATGTTTCTAACAGGACATGGCTTCTTTGCTTAGATTATTGATTAGGATCTAGTCTTCTACATCAAAATTAGAAACCATATCAAAACCAAACTTCAATTCCATATTGGGCACATATCATTTATGCTGAAACCTTCTATACAAAGCTAGATAAAAATAATTTGTAAAATATTCTGGAGGGTTCTGTACTGAAAATGATCTGGTATCTATTACAAAAACCATTATATGCCAAAGGCATGACCAACAGCTAAATCAGATGATTGTTACAAGTTTACACAAAATTGCAAATTTTCTGCATCCATCTGTCAAATTGAATCATAGCTTAAACCGATGAACCAGCTATTGGAACACTTGAACTGTACTGAAATACTTTATCTTCTCCTTCTTCACTTATCTGAGAATTCCACACTGGCCAACTGCGTCTTTTGTCATGCATTCTTTGGCCTCCTACTGTAACTCGTCTCCTTTTCCCTCTACCTTTCTTTTCATATGCTGAATTAAATGAATCACTTGCTTGTCTTAATTTACTAGCAATTCCAGATGCTTCTAGAGTGAGTGGTGCTGAATTGGATCTCCTTCTTAGCACATTATCAACAAAAAGTTCATCTCTGTGGTCTAGGACAGATGGAAGATCACAAGTAGAATCTGTTCTTGATTTTGGCTTTTTCTCTTCAATCATATTGGAGGGAGAGTGATTTGTCTTAATGACAGGTATGTTTCTTGGTGCTGATTGCTCTTTCCCTTCCATCATTACTGCAGTTACTTGTCTCATTGAATCACCTCTGTGCCATTGTGGGAACAAACACCTGTGTAAAAGAAAATTTTGAAACTATTGCTTGATTGTTTGTAATTCTAAACACACACTATCACCCATATTTTGACATACCTTACCTGTTTATTGAAAGAACCATCCTATTAAAACAATTATCTTGTGTATTGCCAATAGGCTAAAGCATTTCATTGCTAGATCTACAACCAGGTATTACCAAAAACTTGCAATCTTAGCTTTAAAACTACAATAAAGTTCCTGAGAATATAGTACTTCCCTCTTCTCTTTGGTCTCTGATGAGGTGACAAAAGAATTGTGGTACTTGAATTATTCAATTAACGACTGATTTTATGGATAAACTTCCTGACTCATTTTCATTCCATCAATCCAGGCCAAAGGATGTTGTTACAAAATTATTACTAGGATTTTCAAAAGCTTAAAGGACACTTTTTTAAGAAAAATTGTATTGTATTCTTATTGCGTAGTTAGTAGAGAGGAGCCTGGGAACGATTAGTTGCTAAACTAACCAGGTTTATCCTCTGTAAATAAAGTTTATCCATCTATCGATCTCAGCTGGCTTCAAACCAACTACTAGTGTGACTTGAAGAGGCTGGGCTGCATTTTTTTGGAGATATGTAGGGGAAAGGCTATGGTGGCCTATATATTGCCTCAACAAAGGAAGAAAGAAGAAAGCAAAATGTTAAGAGGAGAGAGATATCAGACGCAAAAAGATTGGCCTTGGATGAAGGAGTGGTAGAAGAAGAGTCAGAGTTGTTTTTTAGTGAAGGGAAAGATGATTGGCAAAAGTTTTGGGAGACAACTTTGGCCATAGACCAAAAGGAGCGAGAGCCAGCCTGGCAGGAAGCAATTTTGTTGTTGATGCGCTGGACAAAAGATGATTTTGCATTTTTGATGGTTTTGGAGAAAATGTTGCGTAAGTTGATGAAAGAAGTTCTTGAATGTTGGGTTTGAAGTCGCTTCCATTCCTTGAAGTAGTGGCATTTGTTATTCACAGCTTTGGCGGACTGTGAATTGAACCACTTTGGGGAATTTTTTTACCAGGCTTGTAAGAAGAGGGAATAAAAAGATCCATGCCAAGAAGTATTGCGTCGGTGATGAAAGAAATAAAAGAGGAAGGATCATTTGAAAAGCCTGAAGACCAAGAGTAAGAAGAGTAAAGAGTGCAAAAGGAGTTCCAGTCAGCCTTGCTGTAGTGGAAGACTCTTTGCGGAGCAAAGGGTCTATCCAGGTGAGGGAGGAAGTCATGCCATGAGGTTATGAGACAGTGATCAGAGTTACCAAGAGGAGAGATAATGGTGGGAGGAGGTGAGGAGAGAGAATGGTGTTGTCATTGGGATTGAGAGGTTTGATTTTTGTTTTGATGAGGAAGAGAGCGTAGGGGTTTGTCGATTGGAGATGATGGTGTACTGGATTGATGTTGGAAGATAGTCCACGGATGTTGCAGAATGAGTTAGAAAAGAGTTTCGGTGCCATGTTAGTTGCTGCAGTGGAGGTATTGTTAGTATTGTCTTGATTCATGGTAGAAGTTGATAGTAAGGTATGGTTGGGACAGTCAAAATGACAGTGACAGTGGTAATCTGAAAGCCTTTGAGAACTCCCTTAGCTATCCTGTGGCCTCAGAATTAATTGCTGCAAACAACTGTTACCACATTAAAGACAGTTGCACAACTGATTGCTAGAGAGAAAAAGTAGCGTGCTTACATCTTCCAGAGGGGGTATTGTGCAATTTCAAACTGTTGTGGCCCTTCAGCTAAGATTTACCTTAACTGTTTTCTACACCAGTCGGTAGAAAATAGCAAAAAGGCTAGAGTATTAAAAATTTATACTCTCAGAGTAATCATGCGACCTAACGCATCTTGGCAGAATTGCAGTATCACTCCTATTATGTTTTTCTTACACATTATTCTGCTTGGTCGGTATGTTTTGGTCTCCTTCTAGGACTACTTATCATTCAGAGCGTTTTTTAAAACATTACTATGCTGATATCCATACATTGATTATGTTCTTCTGCTAAGCACTCCTATCATTTTGCAAACCAAGTTTTGGATAGAAGAAACTTACCGAAAATGCACAAACAAATAAAAGGCGTGCCAATGATCGCATCGACGTACAAAACAGAACGCACAACTACATGTCGGGAGCCTCGTTTATAGTATAAGGCTAATCTATGAGATGAAATCGAGGTTGAGGTAGGCCTTATTGGTTACGTGTCCCATAAAGAAGTGTGACTCACCGAGTGTTGCCGAAATTTCTCAAATTTGCCAAGATGTCAAGCAACGAACAAAAAGAAACTTTAGCTGGTCATCCTCCAGCTGGTAGCATCCGTTTCATCTTTCATCTACTCATTCTCAATATGCAGTTGATCCATATTGTCGCTTGTGTTTGCTCCTTTTGTTTTTGCAAGCTCCCTCGTATGGTGGAAGACTAATACTTTTACAGTAGACACTTACGGAGTCATCATATCTTTTCCTGACTGATTCTGAACCTGCAATTAGTGAGCCAGATTTTTGCAAAGGACTGTTTTCCATTCTAAGCCAGGCCATTATTTACATTTTTCAAACCTTATAAATACCTATCGCAAGAAGGATGTTAATACAATCTTTAATCGTTTAATTTATGGTACATTTAATCTATAATTCTAGTTAAAGTTGGTGGCATGAGGGTTGGACAGCACCATGTTCATCACCCTGAATTGAAACCATCAGAAAGAGCCAAGGAAGAAGAAGAATTTCAAACAGAGAAGTAAGCCAAAGTTGCGTATTTATGCACAGCAGTTGTTATTTGAAAGAATTTATTTACAGCAGTTACGCGTAAGCTAGCTCGGCTGTCGACAAATGAGGGAGTGAGTGTATCTGATTTTTGGTTAGAAGGATTTTCAGAATGGGGATGTAAGCTTGCTGGCTGCAAACTATCCTTACACAGTAATTTTATTTTTAGTGGGTTATGCTGAGGAAAGGCTATGGTGGCCTATACAAAGCCCCAACATAGGAAGAAAGACGAAAGTGGACAGCTAAGAGGAGAGATCGATAATATCAAGTTAATTGATCTTACATTTGAAAGATGGCAAGTTTTAGGACTCAGGAAAGCAAGAAGAAGGCAAGATGTTCCATAAATTGCGTGTTCTTGGGATGAATGATGATTTTTTGAGATAGAGTTCATGAACTAGGTAGTGAAAATTGGAGAGGGTGTGAGTGAGCTGAGCTTCTGGTGGTCCTGACACTCCTCAGGGGAACTGGAATGATATCCCTGATCTCCTGAGAAAATTACCGGTGAAAGTATCTGCAAAAGATCTCCAACTAAATGATGATGGGAAAGAGGTTGGAGCAATTTGGTGAGGCTAGGAATATTGATGAGACGAATGGCTTTTGAGTGGATTCTGTCAAGAAGACAGAGAGTAGATTTTGGAGCATGATGCCAGACGTGGGAGCAGTACTCTACAGAAGGACGGATTTGGGACTTGTATATGGTTAGAAGGTGAGAGGATGAGAAAAACCCGCAGACTCTGGCGAGGAAACCGAGCTTTTCAGATGCATGTTTAGCAAGGGAATGGATGTGAGTTTTCCAAGTGAGATTAGATGAAAGAGAAAGACCAAGTTGTGTGAAAGAAGCTGAAGTGTAAAGTTCATCGCCATTCATGAGGACAGGTGGAAAGTTTTGATTACGTTTGCGTGAAATGACAGCCTGTTTCGTCTTGATTTGGTTGAACGAAACTAGGATGTCTTTACCCCACTTCTCAATAACTGTCAGATCATTGGAGAGAAGAGAGGCTGAAGAGTTCTAGCAGGACAGGAATTCTTCTTCTTCTTCAAGCTGTTTTCCCATTGGGGTCAGCTACATGAAATTGGCGGGTCCGGGATCTTGATCTTTTCCTCCATCTCTAACGGTCTATTGCATCTTCCTCCTTCAACTTCCTCCTTCAACTTCCTTTCTTTCAGATCCTTTGACAAACAGTCACTCCATCTTATTTTTGTCGTCCACAGCTTCTCTTCCCTATCACTTTCATTTCATAAGCTGTCTTGATGTAACTATCACTTCTCTTTACATGCCTAAACCATCGTAACCGTGCTTCTTCTACCTGTGGAGTGGAATATCGGTGGAAGCATGGTCATTTGGATTGAACAAAAATGAAGAACTTAGGAAGGTATCATCAGTAAAGGAGTGAATGCTAGAAAATGTAGAGGTAAGTAGGTCGTTTATGAAGAGAATGAAGAGTACAGGGAGATGACAGAGCCCTGGGGTACACCTGCATTGATGGAGTGCAGATTAGAGAGGAGGCCATCCACTCTGACGGCAATCGACCTATCAGAAAGGAAACTACCAATTCATTTAATGAGTGTGATGGAGACCAAACATCGGTAGTTTAGCGAGAAGACCCTTGCGCCAGACGCGATCAAAGGCCTTGGAGATATCGAGAGAGATTACTGTGCTCCCACCACGATTCTAGAGCAGAAGAACAGACATGGACAGCATAAGCAAGAAGATCGCCAGTAGACCTGGCTTTCGAAAGCCATACTGGTGATCAGAGGGAAGATTGTTTGTTTCAAGGAAGGTAAGAAGTTGTTTAGCGATGATGGTCTCCATTGTTTAGAGATGAGTGAAGTGATTGCAATGGGACGATAGTTGAGTGGATTAGACTTTTCGCCTTTTTTTGGGATAGGAAAGACGTGGGCTTGTTTCCATGGGGTGGGAAATATGCCAAGAGTGTAGGAAAGCTGGAATAGTTTGTTAAGAATAGCAGGGGCAAGTTCAGGAGCACAGGTTTTGAGAACTATTGCTGGACTACAATCAGGGCCTTTGGATTTGGAGGTGTCAAGCTGGAGAAGGGTTTGGCGGACTTTTCGTGTGGAGAACTTAATGGGTGACATAGTGAATTTTGAAGGGAGGAAGCGATGTGGTTGGAACCCTTGGTCGTTCAGGTTAGAGTTGGAGGCAAAGACTGACTAAAAAAGATTGGCCTTGGATGAAGGAGTGGTAGAAGAAGACTCAGAGTTGTTTTTTAGTGGAGGGGAAAATGATTGGCAAAAGTTTTGAGGAGCAAGAGCCAGCCTGGCAGGAAGCGATTTTGTTGTTGATGCATTGGACAAAAAATGATTTTGCATTTTCTATGGTTTTGGAGCAAATGTTGCGTGAGTTGATGAAAGAAGTGCTTAAATGTTGGGTTTGAAGTCGCTTCCATTCCTTGAAGTAGTGGTTTTTGTTATTCACAGCTTTGGCGGACTGTGAATTGAGCCACTTAGGGGAATTTTTCTTACCAGGCTTGTAAGAAGATGGAATGAAAAGATCCATGCCAAGAATGTAAGGTTGATGTGAATTTTGAGGTACAAGTTTCCCTAAAAGCTAGGCAGATTATTGGCTTCAATTACCGAGTGAGACAGACGTTGCAGCAGTTACTACACCTTACAATGAAATGCTTAAATCAAATGCTTAAGCCATACAAGTGTGAAGCCATTTCATTAATAAACAAAGTAACAATAATAATAATATATGGATATTTAAAGTGGATAAACACTTCAACTACTTAAAGCTGCTATAAACGTGTGTCAAATTAAGCAGAATACAATTTGCTATCACCTACTAGTAAAAAATTTACTGCATTTCTTGTTGCAGCATTTCATAGCTCAGTTTGACATTGTTTCAAAAGTCAATTTTTTCCATCAATCTGCTTTTTTCTAAAAAATATCCCACTTTTTATGATGGTAAGAATGAATACATCAAATTTGCTTAGTCATGGCTATGAATGAAAATTACATGAATATTGATGTTGATGTTTGATTGAACTCATGAGGAGCATCATTTAAGCAAACACCAATGTACATGAATTTATGTAAAGTGTAGTTGCATTGTGTACCCATCAATGAAAGCCTCTGGATTCAAGCAGACAATCTAACCATATTATTCATTAAATCTAGGCCTGAAGGAGGTGAAGTGGTTGTCAGCGGAGCTGTTGCAAAAGGCAATAAAGATTTCCCTTCTGAAGCAGTAAAATCAGCACATGAAAAGCCTTTACCTAGCCATCAGAAGAATATCAAAGGACCTTCCCAACATATTAGTCAGCCAAGAAAATTCAACAATTGATATTGAAATTAACTGATGTAGGGAAGGAAAGAAGAGTTGGTGCCACATTATTATTGATAATTTTAATCAAGCATCACTTGATGTTTCAATTAACTTAAATTGCTTTTTTCAAATCATTTAGCAAAGTTGTCACTGTATAAACCTGCATAAGGAAACTCTGTTTAAGAATATGATGAACATAAATACACATGCATGATTGCTTTATCATACACTAAAAATGGATAGTTTTCATTCACCATACATCGGGTAAAAATGTTTTCTTGAGTATGAAGCTACCTTTTGCAATTAAAATCTGCAGGAGAAAATTCAAGCTGGACCAAAATTACTTTAACCCTAATGAGGAGGTACTTTGATAATCTGGCAAAAGATTTCATATTTAGCAGAAAAATTTTCAATGGTGGGACAGTCCTAATTTTGCAGAAAAAAGTTGGGCATTTTTTTAGCTGCAATATGGCAACCTGGTCGTGTAAAGGGGTAACCTGGAGTGCTGTAAAATATAATGAGTTTTGCTATCAAGGAAAACAAGCTAACATTGTTCTAGTAAATCATTGCTTGACCACAGTTTCAACCTGTGCCACTTGTGGCTTGGCTATAATTTTTTGCTTCTCACGCTCAAGCTATGATACAAACATATATATAACAAACATGCAGCCTTGATTACAAAGAAACTCAAAGGAAAACTAAGTCCATGCTGACACCCGAAGTGAAAAACCGAATGAATACCAGAGACAAACTATTACGCAAGTCTCATCGGTTAAACCAAGAAATTGATTGGTCCTACAAAAATCAACAGAATCGTGTTACAACTGCAAAAATAGTTTCCATAAAGACCTAAAAGGAAAAACTCTCGGAGTAAATTTTGGGCCGCAATCAAGAAACTGTATCTGACCAAAAGATCTGCTCCATCTGCTGGCTCCGTTTTTGACATAAATAGATCGAAAACATCTGACAACAGAGCCATAACAAACACCCTAGGCAGCTTCTTTTCAAACTTACCAAATTTACTGAAGTCTAAATCTTTCCCATTGCGGGACTGCACTTGGATGAAACCTAGTGAAAACAATCTTGTTCCTCCATGTTTAGAGAAATTCACTCTCAACGAAGTTAGCGAGGTTGATGTATTTGAAGAACTAAACAACCTCAAACGCAAAAGGCAACTGAACTTGACAACCTCCCTCCTGGACTATTAAGGATGCAGCCTCTATTTTAACAAAGCCTCTCACACCTGATCAACTTATCATTTAAAACGGGAATGGTACCTGCAGATTGGAAGGAAACAAAAGTAGTGCCAGTCTTAAGTCTGTCCTCCATTCAGAAGTATATAACTATAGACCGATATCAATTCTCTCAACTTTATCAAAGATTCTCGAAAAACTGCTTCACAGGCAGCTTATGAACCATCTTGAAAGAAATGGTCTTCTATTTCATTACCAGTTTGGATTCAAAACAAAAGGTATACAGAGCAAGCAGTGATATATATATCCTAGACCATATCAGAAGGGCAGCAGACAAGTGATGGCTAACAGGTGCATTATTCACTGACCTGTTCAAAGCCTTTGACACTATTAGTCATTCTGTCCTTCTCCAAGCTTCAAGCCTACGGAGTAACAGATAATGAACTAAACTGGCTCACAGACCATTTATTCAATCGCAAGCAAGTTGTTCAGTACAATGAAACATTTTCCAATTCATGCCGTGTACACAGGTGTTCCTCGAGGATCCATAATTGGTCCTCTCCTGTTTCTAATTCACTTTAACGATGCACATAGGTCATTGGAGCATACAAATATTGTGACATATGCAGACGAAACTGTTATTTTTACATCAAACAGTGAAATGAACATCTTCAAAAGCCATATCAATCAAAATTTTAACAGCTTAGCCACCTGGTATTGCAAGAATGAGCTTATTATGAATCGGAAGGGAAAACCAAAGCTATGCTTTTTGGCACAGCAAAGAGATTGAATAAATTCAAAGAGAGACAGCTTAACATCAAAGTGGGTGAGACCTCCATTAATTGTACAACACAATATAAATATGTCAGAGAAACATTAGACCCGTCACTAACGCTTGATACTGATCTTGATATAACCTGTAAAAGGGAACAGGAAGGGTTAACCTTCTCAGGCGCATTCGCAATTCCATTGACACGTCAACAGCCGTAGAAGCGAAGCATAAACATTATCAAATTACAATGTCACCCAAATGCAGATTTAAGAGTTTCGAACATAGGGAATGAAATGAAGGAAAGTGTATGCAAAATTTATTTTTGACTACCTACAGAAGAATTTATGCGAACCATCGAAGGATTGTTTTGAAAAATTAAAGCGAGAAAAATGCACAAGAAATAATAATCATACCGTGAAACTGCAACTCATGAAAAGGAAAATTGGATAAAAATGTGTCGCCTTTGCTGGTGGAAAATTTCTTAATGAATTGCCGCTTGAGGCAAGAAAGATTGAGTCCAGGATTGTTTTGATTTGTATTTAAACAAACATTTCTCTTAAAAAGCTACCATTACATATTTCTACTTAAAAATAGGCAATGTTGATAGTTCTTTACCTCTTACTTTCATGACAGGACCCTTAAGATAACAGCATTGTCATTACGCTGATAGGTTATCCTGTATAAATATTTGTTTTCTTATTATTACTATCATACCAGATTTGTTCAGAACAGTTAGTGAAACTAAATAAAAACACAGGAAATACTTGGAAATTTTAATAAGTTAAATCATTTCATACAATCCAAACAAAAGACATGTCTATTGCATATGTGTAAAGCAAATAACAGCAAACTCATTTTCAAGATTAAAGAGAATTAATCATTACTGACTTAAAGTACTGGCACATTGTAGTGTCAAATAGTCCACGAAAGTTGAGATACCTCTTACTTCGATGGATGTCTGAAGTTATTACCAGCATACTTTGCTAATTCGCCAAGTTCTTCTTCAATTCTGAATAAGGGTGAAAGGCACTATACAAGCAACATCTTGATTGTTTGTCTTAAAGATATTCCAAAGCACAGGCAGAATGCCATCCATTCAATTCCATCAATTTTACAACTTTTCTTCCTTCTATCTTCCTTTGTTGAGGCTTTGTATAGGCCACCATGGCCTTTCCCCAACAAAGCTCAGTAGAAAGAAAATAATATGCAGAAGCTGTAAATACATTAATGTGGTAGGTAGCCCTAGATGCTAGACAACTAATCTACCCCAAATTCCCAAAGTCGGGCACCCTAAATGTAACAGGACAGCTGGAGTGGTCGCGTAGGAAACAATAAGGGTTCAAGGATTTTCCAAGATTTGATAAGCATTCATAGAAATAAGTTTTGAGGATACATTGCTACAGTAACCCTCTAACGTAAACCTCAAACGTCCAATAAATGGGAACAACTAACATATTGCTCCTTACTCGAAGAGCGTTCTACTCGTGGCTCTGCCCCTGTGTCCGTTCCAAACGAACTTCCAATCTTGACTGACTTACTGCTTGAAGCTCGCTCCCTTCTATGCACGTGCATTAGGTAGGGGACAAACAACTTTGCATTCCGCAAATCCTAAACATACTGTGTCGGGCGCCTCTCCTTTTCCGTCGATAAGCGCAGTGAAAAAGGGTGTCCTTACTTAGCCTTTGTATTCAAACTGTACCGAAATTATCCTAATGGGTAAATTGCAAAGAGAGAGGGATGTAGCCTAAACAGCGTCGACAAAACGACCACAAAACATGACGATTTCCCAAAAATGTCCCTAAGCACTTAGTACCTTAGCGATCAAAGGCTGTGAATTTTCTTAATATAAAATAATGACAAGGCTTCTATTTAGCTCCATTACATAAAGAATCTTCTAGATCTGAAAAGATTTCACCAGAGTATGAAAGACTGAACTTACTTTCAAAGAAGCACATTTTGTTATAGCTACAAGTCAATTTTTACCTGTAAACTGTGGCCTAATGTGTATTCTAGCCGACAGGATAAGAATTATGGTGACTTGTAAATGCACTTTACTGAACTGCAATTAATGTGACTTCTCATAAGAGATATAGCCAAACTGAAAAAGCTCTAAACATACCTCAAAAGCTGGTTGTATTTGGCTAATCTTTCTGATCTGCATGGAGCTCCTGTTTTGATCTATTTCGAAACAGAAATTCAGGTGAAGTAATATATGTGCAATAACCTAAATTTTAACATCAAAGAAAAAGATATAATATCTAGCAATAACGTGTTAAGTTCTTTTTCTTTTGTAAATTATGTGAAGGAAGGCCATGGCACATGTTAAGTTCTTCTTCTTTTGTAAATTATGTGAAGGAAGGCCATGGCAGCCTATACAAGCACAAAACAAGGAAGAAAGATGAAAGTGTAAGGTTAAGTAGAGAGTGTGATCAGATGTTTACTGAACTTAGAATTTGAAAGATGGCAAGTTGTAGGATCCGGGAAAGCAAGGAGGCAAGACGTTCCATAAATCTCATGTTCTTGGGATCAATGATGATTCATGGGATAGAGTTCGTGAAGTAGGCAATGAAGCTTGGAAAGCGTGTGTGTAAGTTGAGCTTCTGGTGGTCCTGACACGCCTCAGAGGAACAGGAATAATATCCTGAGAGCAGTGCCCATCAAAGTATCTGCAAAAGATGGGAAGATCTCCGACTAAAAGACGATGGGAAAGAGGTTGGAGAGATTAAGTGACGTTGGGATTACTTATGAGACAAATGACGTTGGACAGGACTTTGTCGAGAAGACAAAAAGTAGATTTTGGAGCACCACCCCAGACGTGGGAGCAGTATTCCAAAGAAGGACGGATTTGGGACTATCATTTTTTAGTGAGTTATGTTGAAGAAAAGGCAATTGTTGCCTATACAAAGCCCCAACAACTTGGATATAGTTAGAAGGTGAGAGGATGAGAAAAACCCACCGGCTCTGGCGAGGAAACTGAGCTCTTGAGATGCATGTCTAGCAAGGGAATGGATGTGAGTTTTCCAAGTGAGATTAGATGAAAGAGAAAGACCAAGTTGTGTGAAAGAAGCTAAAGTTTCCAGTTCATTGCCATTCGTGAGGATAGGTGGAAAATTTTGGTTGTGTTTGCGTGAAATGACAGCCTGTTTCGTCTTGCTTTGGTCGAACGAAACTAGGTTGTCTTTGTCCCACTTCTTAATAAGTCAGATCATTGGAGAGAGGAGAGGCTGAAATGTTTCTATGGAGTGGGATGTCACTGGAAGCATGGCCATTTGAAGTGAATGAAAATGAAGAACTTAGAAAGGTATCATCAGCAAAGGAACGAATGCTAGAAGAAGTAGTGGAAAGCAGATCATTCATGAAGAGAATCAATAACATAGGGGAGATGACAGAGCCCTGGGATACACCAGCATTGATTGAGTACAGCTTAGAGAGGAAACTATCCACTCTGACAACAATCCATCTGTAACGCAGCCTTTGATCGCTAAGGTACTAAGTGCTTAGGGACATTTTTGGGAAATCGTCATGTTTTGTGGTCGTTTTGTCGACGCTGTTTAGGCTACATCCCTCTCTCTTTGCAATTTACCCATTAGGATAATTTCGGTACAGTTTGAATACAAAGGCTAAGTAAGGACACCCTTTTTCACTGCGCTTATCGACGGAAAAGGAGAGGCGCCCGACACAGTATGTTTAGGATTTGCGGAATGCAAAGTTGTTTGTCCCCTACCTAATGCACGTGCATAGAAGGGAGCGAGCTTCAAGCAGTAAGTCAGTCAAGATTGGAAGTTCGTTTGGAACGGACACAGGGGCAGAGCCACGAGTAGAACGCTCTTCGAGTAAGGAGCAATATGTTATTTGTTCCCATTTATTGGACGTTTGAGGTTTACGTTAGAGGGTTACTGTAGCAATGTATCCTCAAAACTTATTTCTATGAATGCTTATCAAATCTTGGAAAATCCTTGAACCCTTATTGTTTCCCACGCGACCACTCCAGCTGTCCTGTTACACATCTATCAGAGAGGAGACTATCAGTCCATAATAGAGTTGATAATAAGGATATGTTAACGACACGCCCAGCAAATGACTATTGTTGTCTAAAACAGATCACACAGGACAACTGGTATTAAGTAATACTTCTTCAGAATTAGAGCAAATCACTATAAATATGATCAAATGCTGTTGGAAAAAAGAACAATGTTTTCTTATAAGTGGTTGCCACATCTTTACAGTGTTGGCAAGTGAGCCTAGATACTCAGATAATTTGATATAAAGCCATTCTGCATCATAGCCTTTCTTTGCAGTAAAACTTGACTAATATTAAGTAATCCTCTGGAATACCTTACTTATGTCAACAATTTTGCTGTCTAGCGTGAATGAAAACAATGCTTACCTGTCCAGCACACAGCCCAACAACCAGATCAGCAATAAAAGCATCCTCTGTTTCCCCACTTCTGTGGCTTACCATGACACCCCAGCCATTGCTTTGTGCCAATGTGCATCTACAATAAACAACCGGACATATAGATATCATTGATGAGAAAACAAAAACCTTCAATTTGTTTTCTAACATATGCGGGAAGAATTGGGGGAAAGTGTTTTCATTTGGAGCAAATGAGGAGGAATGATTTGATTTATCATCTGATGGTCTACCAAACAACAATTAAAAGGTGTGCTGATCAACTGGTGTCATCAACAGGTGTGCTGATCATCCCACATCTTATTATTTGGACAAAGAAAATTACCATTGAAATTCTTACAAAAAGAGGTTTGTGCAGTTTCCTCATGCAAAGTGAAAATCAAGGCTGATCTGAGATTTGAACCGCCAAACAAAGGGAATGAAATTGTTTGAGAAACTCTTCATATCCAGAAGATTTAAGCCCTCAGCTCTAAACGCATTCATTTGAAGCGGTATGGATGAAGGAACCTCAACAATTTTCATTGGACTGCTGAGATCCAGTGACATTCAGCTACATTACCACATAACACAAAGATTTAACTTACGCTTTCATTGACTCTGTCACTGACCCAATTTGATTGACTTTCAACAAGAGGCAATTGCATGCTTTCATTTCCACAGCTGTTTGGATCCTATTTGAATCATACCACAATTCATCCAAATTTTCATACAGTTCATGACAACATGATGTTAAAATAATATGATCCAATAATTCTACAAATATCTTGCAATTGCTTATAGGCAACAGTTTTATGAATTCAAGATCATTAAAAAAACTAGTGGCTAAGATAAAATTACACAATACTCAGTCAATTACCTGGCTGGATTTGTCACTGTTAGGTCATCACTAAGAGAGGAAAAGAGATACGTTATAAGGAACCTACAATAATACAAGTTGAGGGTAATGCATCATAATTAAGGAAAATAAACTGAAAATGGCCAACATGATAATAATAATGACAATGTTTACACAGAGTAACCTCTTCAACACAAGAAGTGCTGTTGTCGACAAAAATTCTGATGATAACTAACAACAGTGCATTTGATATACTGTCTAGACAGGTCAAGATACAAACATCAGAATTGTTAAGCCCTTGAAAAATATTTCTAGAATGAAATAGGCAACAAAGATAATCTAAGCTTGCTTTAAAGTGCTAGAAAGAAAACAATCATGAAGGCCATGCAGTGGGGAGGAACTTTTGTCTTAGACCTTCCTCAATTGGCAAATGAAATAGTAAACCTCCAGGAGGAGTATAAGGGTTAACAAGGTTGCTGAAAGCAACATTAGAAAAATGGAGTTCATTTGCTCATTTACAACAAATCTGGAACATCTGGTGGTTTCCTTAATTCTGACCATGTGCACAGTTCTGAGAAATCTCCAACATGCTCTATATCCCTAGCAGTAATTTCCTTTTACAATATAAAAAACATGCCATAAATCAAGCCAGAATGCTTATCAAACAAAGTCCATTCAATTTCTGGAATCAAATGCGACGATAAGGTGCCTTGAAAACTATTGATGGCCTTCTCAATTTTAGAAATATTTACAAACAAAAATCAGCAAATTTCAAAAAGTTCATGTGTTCATTTGGCTTCATTCTGACATTTGGCTCAAACTTTGCCAATGACCTCATACCAGAAGCACATAAATCACACAACGCAAAGCCACCTAAGAGACATACCCAACAATTTGGATAGCAACATCAGCAGTAAGATCTGACCAAGCCTCCCAATGATCTTGATCAAAGGGATCCTCAATAGAGACAACTGCAGGTTGGAAGAAAGCAGCATTTCAATTAACAAAAGTTGAAGAATAAAAGATTTGAAACAAGATTCAATGTATGCAATAAACTGCCACAAGAACAGATTGAAAAAAGGACAAAGGCAGACATGGTAATCAAAAACATAGCTCTGTAAAATTTTTTTACTTCATCTGAGGCTGCAACCATCATTTTCGCTCCAACATATGCACTTCCCTTTGCATAGAGCTGATAATAAAAATTTGGACCTGGATGCTGAATTGATTCTGTCCCCGTTACCTAGTGATGTATTTCAGATTAGGAACAAAGGTTAAAAAAAAGGCAAAGCTAGTATTCCATTCTATACCTGGGTAATCTGTGATGAATGACTTATAGAGTTCTCCAAGTGCTTTGGCACTTATCTACAAAAAAGAGTCCCAAATACTTCACACTAGGTCATTAGTAAACAAACAAACTATTGAGTATAGTGTGTTGCAATTGTTAAAGGGAAACATGGAAGGGTGAAGTGTGGCATATCAAATGCAGAAAAATTTCACAATGCCAATATTACCAGGAAAAAAGCATAAAAAAGAAATATTCAATTAGGTTTCCATAAGATAAGCTACATTGTTTACCACACTGACATCAAGAGATCAAGAGGAAAAAGATCCCAGGCATTGAGATTAGAAAAACACAAGGGAAAGAATCAGAATGCAGCCATTTTTGTGACAAAACAGAGTAGGAAGAGGAGATTGTAACAATGATAGATCAACAAAGAGTAAGATGGAGCTCTGCCTATCTTTCACTAAGGAAAATCATCTCATCTTGATTGACACACTGCCTTGGTATCATTTACTAGCACAATAGAAATGCAGAACTTGTGGAGAAATGGTTGGGATAATCAACTGAATAGGATAACAGTTAGGCAAGCATGATGTGGGTGTCATTGTGAATACCATTTACATTTCAAATTTGAGAGAATATGTGTATGGCTAAAAGCTTTGAGATATACATGTTTTTATACTATTTTTGAGTATTTGCTTGACATTGACTTAAATGAATTCAAAGAACATTCACCACTTTAGATCCATCATTGTTCTTTGTCTTGAAGTCCAGATCATAGTTCTTCTCCTTATGGAATTCTACAATAACAGCACAAGTTTCACTATCTGATGAGAAACACTTTTCTGAACATAAACCCTTTCAAATTTTCTTTGAATCTGGGGCAAAACGGTTGCATCAGTGGAACATTGATCTCCTTCACTTTTGCAGCTCTTGTTTAAGCGCTATGATTAATGTTGAATGTTCAATGTCTTTGGCTACTTTGACAAGCTCCTACCTTCTAACCCCGTCAGGCGGATCAGGCAATAAGAGAGGTTCCCAGAGATATCGTGCAACAGCCAAAGGCTGAATCAAAGCATTTACACGTAATGGGCTGGAGAAACATACAAAAATATAGGCTTGCTAAAATGCACAAATATTCAATATGAATAAAAAAACATTATGTTTTTTTTAATTAGGAAAAGCACCTGATGCAGCAACATCCATTCCAATATCAATTTTGCCAGTGTACCCTGCCTTCTCAATGCTAATTTTCAATAGATCCAATCCTGGAAACAGAAATTACAACTGTGCAGATTTCAATAAATCGAGATTGTAACAAACAAGCCCCCTTGGGCAAGTTAGGCAAAAGGTGGGGAAAATATGCAAGGCAATCCTTGATTCTTAACCTTTGCACAGTACATCAGTAGATGGTTCAAAGCTGTAGAGTACAAAATTGGTAATGAATTGTACCACATAACTATTGGTCCTATCACCCACTGACAGAAGCCAACAAATATCTACAGAAAAAATGTAAAACTATGGCTACCTTCTCTATTGTCCTGAATGTTTGGCGCAAAACCACCTTCATCTCCAACATTGGTAGCTTGAATATAGAAAAAACTTTTATTGCATAATTAAGTATATTACATTTGTTATATATTTGCATTCTATTACACACTCTGATGGTAGAAATGAACAAAAAATGATATCTCAGAATACTGCATTGTATACTCGATTTTAAGTGTAGCAGAAACCAGAGACAGGGCTCTGAGATTTTTTCTAAGGGAAGTGGAATTCATGAGGTGGTTTCCCATTGCCTTCCTTGCCAATGGCGTTTTAAGAGGGACACATGAAGGAATCAAACTGACAACCCCTTAATTGTCAGTCAGCATGATTAACCACTACGCCATGGCACCACTCTCAGAATACTACTGCAATAAAGCATCTTACCATCAATGCCATATTTCTCTTTGATGACTCCCTTTAGAGTGTGATATATTTCGCAACCCATTCTCATGGCTTCTTTGAATGAAGATGCACCTAAAAAACCAATGTGCTTTTTTCTGAGTACTGAAATGCTAAGAGGATCAGAATCTGGGAGAATTATTGCATCTTTATCTTCTAAAACATTTGAATCAGACAATTCTGCTGAAGGAAATGGGCACCAATTGTAACAATTATTCTATAAGGTGGCAAACCTACCAGTAGGCAATATCATGAACTCTTGCATGGCAAGTTTATTTCCAGCATGACTTCCACCATTGATAACATTGAATGCCTTGAGGAAAAAAGGAAGAATTTTAACCAGATATATTCATCTCCTCGAGGTAGGTATTCAAAACATCTAAAAAGATTGCTGCAACTTTCTAAAATAAAATTTTGCATAGAGCATCTCATACTACCATACAAAAAGTTACCAATGTCTTACTGGTACAGGCAACATGACGTCACTCTTTCCAGCCAATGATGCAATGTGCTTGTAAAGCGGCAAGCCCTGAAAGCAAAATAATATCCAGCTATGAATATATACACATGGAATATTTTTCTACTTGAAGGTTATACATGAAAGAGAAACCAGTGCCAGCTTGTGAAACGCCTTCCATCCTTTCAGTGAAAAACTTTCAGCTTCATTAAAATGTGTGCACCTATCAGTCACATGGAAGTATGATGCTATATAAGTGCTTTTTATTATGACTACTATAAGGGTTCTAAACAAAGCTTTAGTCCCTCTATGGAGCATTCCCAATAATTTTATCATTTATATCTGGGAAACATTTCAATACATATACTGCGTATATATACATATCTATATATATTTATTTATTTACACGAAGAAACTTATAGTAATATTGTCGGCAAAGAATTGACCTGTCTGAATTAATTGTGCCTGGATGCCCTAAGATGACAAGTTTCACAAGAAAAGATTGATCAGCAGAAAATATTAAACATTTCCTAAGCGTAACTGCATTAGCTTGAATGCAAATAACCTTGTGTGCAGCACCAGCTTTGCATGCTGCCAAGGAAACAGCCAAAATTGCATTTGCTCCAAGAACAGCTGCAAGACAAAGAAATTCACATAATCTTTTAGCAAAATCCACAAACTTCTTGACAAAATCAATTTCTTAAAATATCACCGTGTACCTCCATTAGAACATGTGTAATCATCCATTCCTTTTACTTCATCCTCAAAAGTTGTCAAAAAACTTAACAGAGCTTTGACTGCTTCTTTGAGAAAAGTAAATTCAAACATTTAACACAAAATAATGAGGCCAAATAAATCTTTTCTAACAAATGTGAAATATGAATAGAATACCATCCAAAAACTTAGCAATTCTAAAAATACATCTCTATATCATAGCAGACTTGTTTCTAATTATACTGCTCAGAACTAGCCAATATCCATCTGAACATTTAGAAGAAAATGAAGAAGACGCCACAAAATTAATTCAACTGTCCTGAGACATGACAGAGCTCCTTACCTTTATTAGGTGTTCCATCAAGTTGCAACATGAAATTATCAACTTCCTCCTGGTTTGTTACATCAACTCCCTTCAATGAAATGTGGCAAAAGCTCTCTTCAACATATTTTTCCAGGTCATATTTCATTTAAAAACATCACATCCGTTAAAAATATCACTATTAATTTATTTCAATTTTCATCAAATATTCATGGTAAATGATGCAAAAGATAGCTTGGTGCAGCAACAAAGTCCATGTCAAAATAAGATTTTGAAAAAAGGTTACAATGGATAAATGTGTTTTTCATTATGATCTGCTCACCTTTGAAATAAGACCTGGTGCAATTTTGGTATTAACACTTTCCACTGCCTTTAATACACCTTTTCCAAGGAACCTCTTAGGCTCCTTGTCTCTCATTTCAAGAGCTTCATAGATTCCAGTACTTGCCCCAGATGGAACTGCAGCTCGGAATACCCCTTTGCAGCAAAGAATTTTAAATAATCATACAACTCGAGAAGTCAGATAGCAGCTAATGCTGATGGCAGAATTTAAGAAGCTGTGTATTCAAATTTAATGCTAAAAATGCAACACTTAAACTCTTGGATTGTAAATATCACAGCTGAACCTCAGTAGCATTGTGCTGCTTTGTGGGGATGTTATAGCATCTCCATTGATTTTAGATCTTCTTTATTCCACTTTCCTACCTTGGAAAACAGCAATAGACTTTTTAGATAAGAGGCATCAAAACTACAGCCCACAGGCCAGCCCACTGTCCAGTTTTCATTGGCCTGCTGCAAATTCTGAAAATATAATTGAATATGACCGGCTAAAGGAGCTTGAGCTCAACTCTGTTGCACTTCTCAGTTTCAGCATTAGATGGAGCCAGCCATGGAAACAGTGCTCTGCAACTGTTACCGCTACTTTCAAGCAAAGACAAACTTTTATCCTGAGTCATCAAATATGCCAGCACCAAAGAAATAAAAATTGGCAAGTGTAGAAAATTTCAAAAAGAGTGGGAAAATCATTATTTTTTCAAAGAAAATACAGGAAAATGCCACAATAGCAAGCTATGTAGTTGCTAAGCTTATTGTCAAGCATGGCAAACCCTGTAAAGCAGTGCCTCATCAAAGGCATAGCATGCGATGAGAGTACTGATGCCACAGACACCTCTCAACTGTTAATTTTTTTTGGCTGCGAGTAGATTATTATTGTTGCTGTACGGAGGAGCTGCTTGATATTAGCCTAAAAGGCACAACAACGGTTAGAGATGTTCTTGAAGCTGTGTCAGAGGTTGCTGAAAAGATGGGACTTAAATGGGACGAGCTCTGTGGAGTAACAATGGATGGAGCTCCAGTCATGACGGACGATCGCAAAGGAATGACATAGATGGTGTGCACAAAAGTTAAAGAAAGCTGAGGCGAAGCTATGAAATGCATTGATAATCCACCAAGAAGCACTGCGTACCAAGACTACCTGCTGGGCAATGTGATGAGCACTGTTGTGAAAACGGTCAACATGATTTGAGCTAGACGACTGCACAACAGACAATTTCAAGCCTTCCTTTCTGAGGTGAATGCTGAATACAGGGATTTACTCTACCACTCTGAGGTGTGCTGGCCCAGTTGCTGCTAAGTGCAGCAGGACTTTAAACAAGACCTGACAAACAAAACCCCAACTCCAACTGATGGGCCCCTCAAATCGGAAGGAGCAAACAATGCGACTGAGGAAGAGTCGCATTAACATGCTTCTACAACCATCAGCTGCCAAAACAGCTCAAATGATGGTTCTTTCCAGAGTCTAACAGGAAGGAAAGAACCTGAAAAAGGTGGAAACGGCCCATCACAAAGGCTATGAAAAGCAAAAATCGGAGCATGGAACATCAGGGCACTTCTTGACACAGGGAAGCTGCACCTTCTCACCTACAAACTGAACCAAATCAACTGTAACATCTGCAGAATCGCTGAGACCAGATGGTCTGGAAAAGGACACTTCTCACTTCTCAGAGACTCACACGGTGTGGAGAGAGAAGAGGAACAAATGGAGTGGCAGTCACAGTCAACAAAGAAACAAACAAATCTGTCATGGGCTAAAATCCTGTAAACGATAGGATACTCGCTCTGACGATCAACGCCAAGCCAGTAACAGTATTCCAGTGCTACACACCTCCGTCAACTACAGATGATGAGAAAACAGACAGATTCTACGAGCACTTTCAACAAACCTTAGATGATATCCCCAAGAAAGATATTGCAGTTGTTATGGGCGACTTCACCGCCAAAGTCGGACACACGTATCTTGCAGAGGACACCACGGGTAACCACGGTATGGGTGAAGTAAACAAAAGAGGATGGAAAATAATTGATTTCTGCAAAGAGAACAATCCGTGGCTAAGAAATACTCAATCAGCATCACCTCAGACAAAAATACACATGGAGGTCACCAAATGGACTCTATAAAAACCAAAGTGACTACATTGCAATCTGCAGGAGATGGAAATTAAGCATATTGAACTGCAGAGCCTACCCAGGAGCGGAATGTGACTGATCACAACCTGGCCATGGTCAGCTGGAAAGCCAGAATGAAAACGATCAAAAGGAAGCCACCACCTTTCAGATACGGCCTTGAGAACATTCCTGCTGAATACATGATAGATATCAGCAACCGATTTGACACTTTACTATCAACCAAGGAATATAAGAGAACACCAGATAAACTGTGGGAAAAGGTGAAAGCAAACATCCTACAGGCAGCTAGCACTCACATCCTAAAGAAAAGAAAGATCACAGAGCAAGGATGGATCTCAGGTTAAACACTTGAATGTGTGGAACAAAGAAGAAAGGCTATCCTTCAAAGAAGACTCTCAGAAAAAAAGACAACTAAACAAGGTATAGAAAGCATGCAGAGGAGACAGGAACCCCTGGATCGAGGGCAAGTGCAAAAACCTAGAGGAATAGGCAAGGAGGAACAACAGCAAAGGGCTCTTTGAGCAAATCAGAGATCTCAAAGGAGAGTTTGCACCAAGAGCAAGCAGTATTATAGCGGAAGATAGGACAGTACTCACTGGAGAAACAAAGGTCAAAGAAAGATGGCTCAAATACACCAAAAGTCTGTATGAGGTTGACACCAAAGTTGAGATGGACAGCAAACTTGGAGAAGTTGGAGAAGAACAAAAACCGACCCCTCTTTGCTGTGAGGTGGAGAGTCACGAAGAAGGCAAGGAAAGGCAAAGCACCTGGTCTTGATTCTGTACCCATAGAACTGCTAGCAGCAGCAGGGAAGAAAGGAGTAACCATCATACACAGACTTTGCAGCACTATTGCCCACAATATGAACATCTACACTAGCTACATAGACTGCAGCAAAGCATTTGACTGTACTGAGTACAGCAACCTGTGGCACACAAAGAGCCGCATGGGTTTCCTGAACCACATATATAATAATATATAATAAGGTTGATAAAGCATCTTTACCAACAACAAGAATTGTGCATTCGGGTGAACAATGGTAACACAGAGAGCTTCAAAAACAGCAAAGGAGTTTGTCAGGGGTGCAGCCTTTTGCCATACCTCTTCAACACTTACACATAATTCATCATGCGCGAGGCCACTGAAGACATTGACGACGGCATTTCTATACAAGGTTTTCTGAGATCAAACCTATGATACACTAATGACACTGTACTCAATGTCAAAAACTGAAGACAAACTTCAGCAGATGGTAAACAGAGCTGTGAACGCATCAAAAAGACATGGACTGCATTCAAATGTTGGAAAAACAAAGGTCATGGCAACAGGAAGAACTAGAACAAGACTGACTGTCCGACTTTCAGGAGAAGATCTTGAATAGGTAGAAACTTACAAGTATCTTGGAGCCAACACCAAGGACAGCGGTTCATGCAAGGGGGAAATCAGAACCAAACTAGCAATCGCAAGATTAACCATGACAAAACTTGCAAGCATCTGGAGCAACAGAGACATTCCCTCCCGCTCAAAACCACATTAGTGAAGGCATTGATCTGGCCAATTGGAACTTGTGGCTGTGAAAGCTGGACTTTAAACAAAAACGAAGAAAATGACATTGACACCTTCGAGATGCAGACGTACAGATGGATTTTTCGAGCATCGTACCAAGAGTACAGAACGAATAGTGGGTTCTAAACACAGTCTAGCAAGAACGCCAACTACTGAACTTTGAAAAGAAGCAGAAACTCACTTACCATGGATGCATCAAAAGAAGAACAGGACTGGAAAACACCATCATGGAGGCCGCATGGAAGGCAGCAGACCACATGGACGTCCCAAAGGGCAATGGCTTGGCAATGCGAAGGCCTGGATGGGTATGGATGCACAGAAGTTGGGAGATTTGGCGCCTGACCGTGGGGCTTTTCATCAAGGTGACATCAACGTGCTAAGTGTATGATGACTGACAATAACGATTGCCCTCACTAAAAAAACTCTGGACACCCCTGTTTTAGACCATTGATGCTATCTTATCCTGTCACCTTTCTACTTTGTATGCACCTACCTTTTTCTGTTGTCAAGTCAACCTCAACAGTGGGGTTGCCACGGCTGTCTAAGATTTCTCTAGCATGAATCTTCAAAATTTTAGCCATCGTAATCAAGTACCTTGAATTACAAGAGAACAATTCAAAAATAAAAAACTGCGTAAATTTTCTAAAAATGCTCCAAGAAAATTCTTTGAAGCAGAGTTGGGGTCAGCATTTTGATGGCAGCTGTATAGCCTAGAATCTTCATTGAATGAAGGAATTCAATTCATGGATGAAGCCTGATGAGCATTGAAGGAAATTAATAAATTCATACATGAACAAATTTTCAACTTAAGTGCTTCTTTGCAGAGGTGCGTTATCTTGCTGAAAAAGGAATAGCTCTTTTTGCTTACTAAAGTTAACACAGGCAGATTTTCTGTAGTGAAAAGGCATTTGCTCTTTGTTACCAACCATGAGTCTACCCACCCAATCACATCCATTAATCCAACTCACCTGGGCAAAAACTGTGATCAATCTTAAAGACCTGAGGCCATTCAAACTTTCATTTGGAGTGCAGTTAGATTTGTAAAACAAAACAGTTTTCCAAGGTTGGCAATATAAAAAAATTGAAACACCTTTGTATGGAGTGCAAGTAAGTATAAATCTTCATTTACTTTCCTGGTTAAGTCCAACTAAATTGAAGTAATTGTTCTTGCCTTATCATAATGAAATTTGCAATTTATGAGGACTTTTTTACATTATTATTCACTCCTTGCAATTTCATCTTACTGGCATATTTACTTGAGCTTCTTGGTCCACAACTGACCAGCCACTTCTCCTTGAATTGATATGGCAGTCAAATAATCAAATGTTGACTATGTTGTGTGAACATAACCTGGAATGCATACACACACAATGCCTGGATAAGATCTGCAGAAACAGATTCCAAAGTGACTTTTATAGTGTCTGCTGATGATAGTGTCTTTTTTCATTTACTGAAACACTAATGATGCTGAAATTTGAACATTTTTGTGATAAATATGTGCATTCAGACACAAAGAAAAGCCCCCTGGAATGAAATAATTTGCATTAAAAGGCACAGCTAGACTATTCAATTGCCACTTTTTAAAACCATAATGCAATCTATGCGAAGCTTCTTTTGAAGCTTTTTACATTGAGTCAGATAATACTTGATAATATTTTAGATGTAGGAATGAGTGTAGTCACATTACATGCAGACTGCTTGATAATAATTGACTGTCAGAGCCCATTAGCGATATATATAAATATACATAGTTCAGGTCTACTTTCAAGGAGAATTTGCTCTGACACCTCAAGAGTATCATATTGAAACTCCCTTGTGCTGATTGTCAGCAAATTTTGTTGATATTCAAAATAAAATCATTCTTTAATCAAATAAAATCAAGTTTCAGCAATGGGAAAAATTCATGTCTTGGCGAGCTACATAACAATGACAAGAGGGGGAAATGTGGTGTTTAGTCAGGGCAGCCCCCGTTAAGTAGACAGTGCCATTGACTCATAGATAGAGGTAGGCGGTGTTAGAATGCCATGCTTTAATAGCGATGCTTCAGTCAAATCCTACCCCTTGTAGTGGGGAACTTTGATACTGCTAAATAAGGCTATGTCTGTCCTGGGGAACACAAGAGAGTTGACATATGGTCTGCGCTGGAAACTCGTGACATGCTTCTCTGGCCAACTTTAAATGACACAATGAACAGCCCAACATGGCAATACCACAAATAGGAGGTACAACTATAGTATTTCCTTAGCTGCTAATGATGATTAAAGTTATAATACTGAATTGAATCAACATATTTTGCAATTTTCCTCGTTCCTACGGCAGGCTGATCTAAAAGGAAGCCATCGATTGTCTTAAACGAAACTGATCACAGTCAAGAGCATTGCATGTCTCCAAGACGGTGATGTCCGAGCAATTTTGCTCAGAAATGACGAATGCCAGCACCAAGTACTCCCTTGACCAACAAGTAGCTTCACCCCAAAGGAGCAGCCGCCCCCTAATCTACATGTTCATGCAAACAGCGGATACGGCTACTTGGCAAACAACTTGCAGATCCCGAACCTCCAAATACAGCAAGCAGACAGTAAAGAAGCGAAATTAAATCTTAAGATGCGAGTACGTACCTTCAATGACGAATACTGATTAGCAAAATTAGATTCTGAAATCTACTGCAGATGCCAAACAAGCAATATGACTGCCTGCTTGTAACCGTCCCAAGAAAAAGGATGACACCTGACAGCCTCCTTCTGATGTGCGTCCTATGCTCTGGGACGTGTAATCCAGCACGTCCTTCGTGCAAATTTCAGGGGTCCTAGATGTTAACCCCACTCCAACAATTAAACTTTTCACTATAGAGGGGTGGTGATTAAGCAACCTCGTCATAAAGATTCTTGGAAGGAGACAACGCTGTATAAACATCAGTAGTAGTTGGTACTTCCAAGGTATGCTGTGAGTGATTGTTTCCAGTGGAGGTATTATCCAATGCAAGGTCCCCCAAAAACTCCTATGCTCTAATCCTAGCTCGATATCTTCATCGAGTCTTTTCCTCAAACGTGCTTTGAGGGAAAGTGGTTGCAGAATCGGTTACGAGCCGACAAAAATGAGTCGACATCACTTTTGGCGGTCGACATCCAGCGACACCAACGTGGAGGCTTCTGCATTGTCCGCTCATTATCTGGGGCTGGAGATCATCCCCGGTAAGTGCAGCTGTGGTGAATATTTCCCGCAACCAGTGGCATTATGGTAGGGGGGCTAGGGGGCCATGGTCCCCAGCGAAGCTTTTTAATGGGACGGCAAAACGTCAGAGGGATGCAAAATTACTAATGATGACACTTTCATCCGGTGTTTTCATTTCTGCAGGCCTTTTATACATATGTACTGGTGGGCTAAGTGGCTAAATGGCCCACCAGTTCCTCTTCTTGGCCCACGCCTTTTTGACAAATTCAAGCACTGGTGAGCCAGACTGCCCTCTGTTGAAGGTAGATTTGTTACAAATTCGATTGCCAAATTCGATCAACAAAATCTTTGTAGCAACAACAACAGCGTATGTCAAGGGACCATAAAATTGGCCCTCTGAAGAGCTTTTAAAATTTCCGGCTCATAAATTTCTTTAGTCATCATAATTATCTGCCCCTTACGGTAAATTGGCCCACCAGATTGAGTTGCTTAAAAAAGGCCTGCATCTCTGTGAATACTTGCTCCACGTTTCACGACGGGGATCACGTATTTATGATATGGGTATTATTATTACTATCGAAACTCTATACAGGACTTTGCTACATTCAGATCATATGTACGCTAGGTCTTCTTCTTCTTCAGGGCCTTCGTCGGTGACGATCAGCTACAGAATATGAAACTTTTCCGATTAATCCTCGCAAGCTCCCGCGGTCTTGTGCCAATGCTACTGCTTCTTTGAGACTGGATGATTTCAGCCACTCTTTCACGTTATCTGTGTAGCAGAGCCGTGGACGGCCGCGTGTCCTCCTACCTCCTTCCTACGCTAGGTACACATTTATAATGTTAGCAGAGAAATCCTGTGAAATGAAATGGAAAAGAAAGAATGTGAGAACTATTTCTAAAATCAAAGTAAATACTAATGTGTCTGATTTAATTTGTTTTTGAAAGTTCTCGAGTCAGTTTCGTTCCTAAAATTTATTGGAACCTCGTTAAAGTTGATGGCTCCTTGGTAGTGCATGGAATTTCTCGCGACTTTTAGCTTTTAGAGGTAGCTTCTAGGGGAGTTTTATTCCTGTCCCGTGGCATCTTGTATTCGCATTATTTCTTCTTATCTTGAAACAGTCCTTGAATTCATTTAAAATGCTTACGTTGTGAAGAAGAAACTTGACGGAGAAACTTGCGCTCAGAGGTACATGGACGCTTCAATTCTTGGTAATGTTTCCCTACTACTCTTCGTTCCGTCCTACGTCACTAAATCATTTATCCGCCATCTTGGAGGACAAGGACGCACTAACAGCAACAACTCGAAACAATAGCAGCGATGGAAGAACAACGAATAAGTTATTTTAAAGAACTTAATAAAGAACATGCAAACAGACATCTTCAAAAAATATATGTTATTCAAAATACTGACCTTTATTCTTTAGAGAGGGTAGATGTTTCTAACGATGCGCTGCTGTTTCCATCGGTTCCGTATCCAGACATTGTTAATCATTTTTCAATCCAAAGAAATTCTTTGATGAAGCAATAATAGCTCTCACCTAATTGAAAATTTCAGCACTTGAAGTATTTTTGCTATTAACTGCTAGGCTTTAGCACTTTAGCTCGCCTGTGAATCTCGAATGTGACTTTGCGCATCTTTCATACGAAAGCAAGGTCCTCGTGGAAGATTTAAAATCTAATGAGTTTCTTAGCTCAAAGCCAAGGAAGCTTGGGAATTAACTTCTCCGTTTGTTTCATGATTTTCTCGTGAAAAATCCCATTGTTTGTAATAATTTTTTTGTTCATCAAACATCATGATTGGTTTGGAAAGTTAATAATTGTGATATTGTTTATTACTTGTTTGGAGTCCTTAGTTCTTGGACATGGGCATTATATATACATACATACATACATACATACATACATACATACATACATACATACATACATACATACATACATACATACATACATACATACATACATACATACATACATACATACATACATACATACATGCATACATACATACATACATGCATACATACATTATTTATTGCCATACGTTTCCCACTTGGGCGGCCATGGCCCAACACAAGTCACATGCAAGCTCTTTTTAGAACATTAACATCGCAAACTTTCACACTATTCTGCAAGTGTCCTTGGAAGTTTGCCCTTGGCGTCTGATCACAGATCACAGCTGCCTTGTGGTCAGCTTCTTCAAGCAAATGCCAAGGAGTCAACCTGACAGAAACCGGTAGAAGGCAATTACAAACTGCTGATGTACCCTGCTTAGTCAACCATGGTACATTTACATATAAATATATAGATATAGATATATATACATATGTATATATGGGCTGTGCCTGGCTCCTTCCAGCAGCTCATAAAGAGGTTGAATACAAATGAGTTGTAGATATTAACTCTTACAGCTCCAAAAACTTTGCAAAAGAAACTGAATTGTGAGATTGGAAACAATATAGAAGACGAACTACGCCCTAAGAGACTAAAGAGTTCTTGTTTTGAGTAGTACACTCCTCCAAAAGATGAAGAGCTTGTTGGAAAATCTATCTAATTATATTATTGGCACCTCTGAAACACTGTTTCCAACGAAAGGTGAAGAACTGGTTTATTTGCAGCTTCATCTCTTCTTGTATCTCTAGATGTACTGTTGATATCATCTTATTTTAAAGGTGCATCCTGGATTGTGCCAATGGCATTTGAATCAAAAGGCAGCGTTTCTTCTGTGTTGACTACATCCATCAACTTTTGTTTTTCAAGGAAGTCAAGTTCTCTGCTGAACGATCCAAAACCCTCCTTTTACTTCGATTTTGAAGGCGATTGTGGCAATTTTTTTGCCTCAACAGGATTTGATGCAGTCTTGCTATGACCCATGTTAAGCGTAGGTATCCAATTTAGGTCTGTTGACTGGAATAGGGATGATGGTTTACCTGGAAAGAACAAAAATAGTTGAATTGACATTCACCTATAACAAGTGTACACTACATAAACTGCGTTGCATACTCGATTTCGAGCTTAGCAGAAACCAGAGACAGGGCTCTGAGGTTTTTTCTTGGGAAGTGGATCTTTATGATGTGGTTTCCCGTTGCCTTCATCACCAATGGCGTTTTGAAAGTGACACATGGGGAAATCGAACTGACAGCCCCTGTGTTGTGAGTCCGCATGCTTAACCACTACGCCACGGCATCACGTACACTACATACTAAAGGTTTAATAGGCCTACAAAAGTAGCCTGCTAGAGTTCTTTTTAGAGTTACGTCGAGGAGAGGCCATGGTGGCCTATACAAGCACCAAGAGTTATCAATAGTATTATAAAAAAACTTGAGAAAGCTTACCTGTTATGAAATTATCGGAGCAAATTCTTTAATGCAATATATCCTCTTTCAAGTCTTTCTGCTGATGACGCGCAGTCATTTATTCCTTCTTTCCGTTGTCCATTTCAATACTTCTTACGCTCGCAGGCTTACAATTTTTGGGATATTTTATATCAAGAAAAATGAAATTAAGGTTGCAAGTTTTGAATTCAAATGTGCCAATCATAGCGGAAAATAGACACATAGTCGTCAGGTTTCCACTATGAAAGGCACTTACAATATTAATTGGTATTTACAGCAAACTAAATTCCAACGATACACGTACAAGACAATCGGTGACTATACTTACAAAGACAATGTTGCTGCGTTCCAAGTTTTGCTTATTAAACTAAATTCGTTTTTTTTGTCGATGAAAGAAAGTGTTTCCTCAATAATCATTTTATTAACATTAACGTCGACATCACAACTTCCAAAAAGTAATAGATTACAGGGTGATTTGGAGTCCATATCTGAAACAATGAAATCAGTGATGTTTTCAAGATGACCAAAGAGATCTTGCCGTAAGATATCATACCTTTGGCAGTGCAGGAGAAAATGTTCATTATCCTCATTTGCCTTACCACAGCCACAAATTGGGCTTAAACAGTCAAAATTATGCCGAAATTTGTGCTCGTTTAAATCGCTAAATTTAACTCGAAGTTTAGTCAACTTCTTCATGCCATTGATGTTATGGATATGAAATGTCGAATCATTCGATGGTCTGATTATGGCCAAAAGTTTCCTTTTAAATTCGCCAAGAGAAGCCGAGTCCTTTATCTCATTATCAAGCATATTCCATTCATATAATGCGTTATGGAAATAGGTATTTGAAAAACGTACAGTTCTTGGAATAGTTGGCTCGTATACCCGTGCATGTCTGAGATTGTAAGAGAAATCACGCTCAAGGGGAATTTCTTCAAATAGATACATGGGAGAAGATGTTGTTTTTATGCTGTAAAAATGACAGAAGCGTCTGTACCATCTCCAGTCATAAAGATTTTCCCAACCCAATTCCTTATAAAGTTTTTGCCTGCTAGTGCCCCTCCAAACACCACTTACTGCAAGTGCTGCAGAGTACTGCGTTTGCTCAAGTTTTCTTGTCAGGTCTAAAGACATATTTGGATCAAATCTATGATAGACTATGTCACCATAATCCAGATGAGGTCTGACATATAGCTTATAAACCTGGTCAAGAACATCCCTTGAAACATACTTAGAAAGATACTTTATGATGCCAATACCCCTCCTTGCCTTCATTATTGCTTCACGAATGTGACTTTGAAAATTAAGCCTAGAATCCAAGATCATTCCTAAGTGCTTGTGTTCAGACTTTCTCTCTATTTCAGTATTGCCGAGGAACAGGGTGGGATGAGAAGGTTTTATCCTTTTGGTGGAAAAGATTACCTCTTCAGTTTTGCTGGCATTGAATTCCATTTTCCATTGCCATGCCCATAAACGTATCCTTTCCAAATCCCTGTTCAATTTTTCGGCAGTCGAGGTCTCATCACCAACAGCAGCAAAAAGTGATGTGTCGTCAGCAAAGATTTTTACATCACTATCAACATTGTCAACTAGGTCGTTGATATAAACTAAAAAAAATAAGGGACCAAGTACTGATCCTTGGGGTACTCCTGCTGATATATTATCCCATTTTGAACTTTTTCCATTTAAAAGAACTCGCTGTTTTTGGTCACTTAGAAAGTTTCGGATCAAAATAATAAGTTTTCCAGAAATACCATTACATTCCAATTTGTAGAGCAGATCCTTATGCCACACTCTGTCAAAAGCCTTTGAGAGGTCCAGAAAAACAGCGCGTGTTTCCTTGCTTGGGGATGCATCAAAGCCCAAGTATATCTTATGCGTTATGGCTAGTAATTGATTTGTTGTAGAGTCGCCTGGGCGAAAACCAGACTGATTTTGAGTTAAAAGGTTGTTTGCACATAGATAACTGTGAATTGAATCAAACAAAAGTTTCTCAAAAAATTTTCCAAAGATGGGCAGCAGCGAAATTGGTCGATAATTGGCTTTACTTTGCCTACTTCCTTTTTTGTGAATGGGAACGATATTAGCTTTTTTTTCCAAACAGATGGATAAATTCCTGTTTCGAAACATTTCTCAAAAATTAGGCAAAGCGGCTCGACAATTGACGCATCGCAGATCTTAATCATTGCAATCGATATATCGTCACAGCCGTGCACATTCTTTAAATCCAATGATCGAATTAATTTCAAGACCTTTTCCCTGTCTATATCAACCTCTTTTAGAAGACTTCTGGACCTGGGGCGAAAAGCGGGGAGGGTGCTGCTAGTGACTACTTCAGAACATTGTAGGACAAAGTGGTTATTTAGAATCGTTGCTTTCTTTTCAAGATTAGTGATAAACAAACCATTTTCAAGCAGAGGAGGAATATTCATAATTTTTTTTTATTGACTAGTTTATTCAGTACGGCCCAGTATGCTTTGACACCTTGTGTAGGATCAGAAAGTTTGCGGCCTAAGTTGGAGTAATAGGTCTCTTTGGCATCAGATACCTGCCTTGACGTGTCATTCCGTACCTTTTTAAATAGTTCCCAGTCAACTTGTCTTCTACCCCTACGTAAAAAATTCTTATATACCCTTTTCTTACGCTTTATTGCTGTTTTTACGGCATTAGTAACCCAAGGGGGGTCCTTGTCATTAAACGTCGCTATTCTATTTGGGATAAAAGTAGTAAAAATGGAATATAACTCATTGGTAAAACCGAAGTCATTTCTTCGGGTCCAATTCCAGTGAATTTAGATTGCCAATCAATGGATGTTATTGCATCTATTATAGCTCTGTCATTTGCCATAGGGTAGTCCCAGATTTTCCTATGGTATGGTGGTGGTGGAGGTAAACGTACATTGACTTTGCCGTAGACAATCTGGTGTTGACAGTACTCGTCTAGGGAGGGATGCACACCTGCCTCTACAAACATATTAGGTTGGTCAGTAATAATTAGATCAATACAAGACATCCCATCACCCCTAACATTCGTAGGCTCATCTATTAGTTGCTGCATATTGTTGGTTTCAATCAGCTCATCCAAGGCAGACCCTTCCATATTTTCAGTCTTCTGTCCACCATTGAGAGGACCTACAGTTGAGGTCCCCCGTAACAATAACAGAATATGGCCTTTCATTATTGATACGATTTAACGTCAGTTGAAGCATATCGACAAAATGCTGAAATTGTTCACTATTTTGGCTTGGGCTTCTGTAAATAGCTACGAAGAAATTCTTTTTCCGAGAAAAATTGATCTCAGCCACCACCATTTCCTGTAAAAATTCGAGGTCCCCCCACCTTTTGATTGGTAAATTTTCCCGAAAGTAAACACAGACACCCCCGGTTTTAGAATTACTCGGGTGATCATTCCGATAAATTTCTGTGCTGAAGCCATCTATGTAGATATCCTCATTTTTTATGTCACTATTCAACATTGATTCAGACACTGCAAAGAGATCAAATTGGTGAACACAGTTATATGCCTCAATTAAGGGAATTTTAATACCCCCCCTCGCGCAGATGCTATTTAGGTTCCAATGAAAAAATTTAAAACAGCTCTTGGTTTGAGGGCCCGGGTAGTTTCTATGTCTCCACATAATAAAAGTAGAAAACGAGGGCCGAAATTTTCAATTCTGAAAGTATAATCTAGAACTACTACAGTTAACAGATAGAACAACGAAAGTTGGATATAAGCAACAAGTTTCTTTTGGTAAACAGACGATTTAATAAAAGGCTTAGCCGATTTCCTGAGCATTCTCGACAATAAAGAATGAAAGAAAAAATTAGTACTTAGGAAGAACAAGAAAATTCCCATAAAGGTACTTTTTAGACTTTGTGCACCTAGGGGGCAGGCAGGAAGAACTGAATGAAGACATGCTGAGAAGAAAGAGATAAATGCCAAATGGGGAGGATCAAGACCGATATCAATACAAAAAGATACATGTAGGCATATGTTTTCAAAGATGCGTAGAATAGCGAAATGACAGGGATGCGGAAAGGAACTTTGACAATGAGCCTGCTATTTCCAGATGCAATTCCTGCACGCCAGCCGATGACTCCTACGGGCATGCTATCATGTAGCTACAATCTCTTTGGTCATACTCACACCTCGTTATAATTCTATTAAGCCAAGTCATTGGAGTGCAGCAGACACACAAAACATAACCTTTATTTAAATAAAAAAGCAGGAAAAATAAAATACAAAGCACTTTAAACACAATGCTAGTGGTTCTATGACAAGATCTCTCTCGTGAATGGGATTTTTAATTCTACTTGACACTAGGGATGAATATACTGGAATTTTTTGTCATATGGGATTTAGCTCGTTGGGAGAAAATGTAATGAGTGAAGCTCGAACTGTACTTTGGCAAAACATAATAGACAGGGGGCAGAGAATGCCAAATATGAAAGTATGTTGAATTTTTTAGGGATATCAACTAGGAAAATATGATATATTTTTGAAGTTTTGGCTAAAGTAAAATCCTTTATTTTCATAAATTTTGCGATCAATTTTACAATTTTCACAGATTTACTGAAAAACGGGTAGTATGGGCAATGGATCAAAACACAAAATACTTACTTCAGGAAGAATATGTTCGCAATTAGCAAAAATGTCACCGTAACCCATTATCACTTATGATTTTTTCAAGTTCGCCCAGACTATTAAAAAAAAATAATTCACCTCGTGTGGTTTTCATTCAAATTTTGCAGTTGACATCAGGATAAGCAAAACTGATATCACGGAGGTCTTTTACTTTCTCCTTTGCAAGACCTAATAACTATGCCCTTCTTGCTGTAAGGTCTAATTGAATTACCTTATCCTTGGACATTTTACGGGCACGGTAGACAGCATTTCTATACTTCCAGGAAACAAATTTGACGATCATGGCTTGCTCCACAACACCAGATGTTTTGTTTTTCGACTTTCTTCCAATTCGGTGTGCCCTGTCAAGCATATCATCAGGGACATTCACTCCTGTTTCCTCAAAAATGTCCTTGACTTTGGTTTCGCATTGTTTTGCAGATTCAGAATCAGTTGTTGGTATGCCATAAATTCTTAAACAGGCTCTTCGGCTGTATTGCTCAGCTTCATCGATTTTGGCTTGAGTTTCTTCAAGTCGCCGCTCCAATCCTGCAAAGTGGGCATCGTAAACCGCAATTCTCCGTTCTAACATTTCGATTTTATTGCTGAGGGGTTTAATGGCTTTATCAATTTCACCTTGTATGTGTCCGTAGATTTTCTGTTCAAGATTTTCAACGAGATCCGTAATATACTGTTTATCTGGCAGCCCTGTAATAGCATTAGCTATGATTTGCTTTAGCGAGTCTTCAGTAATTCCTCGTGACATTGCCGCCCTCGTTGATCGATAGACCATGCAGTTCTTAGGTTTAGGCCACCTCCCTCAAAGCAACTAACACTTTCTGACGATCAACTTAAAACTTACAGCTTCTTGGTTGGGTTTTATACCGTTTCACAGAATGTACCTCATTGAGATTTTGATACATCATCCACATTAAAATATTCCCAGATCACGAGATCCAAAAGTTATCACAGAGCCATATCAAGTACGCCTTATCACCGAGGCTTTGCTGGTGACTCTCAGATGGAAGATTTGAAACAAGAAATAGTGACTCCAGAGTTGTTCTCGACCCATGTCTCCACGTATGTGACGTCCTACGGAAGGGGCTCTGGCCTCAATCTTTTTTTAATTTTACGTTCGATATAGGATGGGGTTGAACCATAGAATGATAGCGATCCATGAGTAAGAATAGGAACAATTAAGGATTGCTGTATTAGTTTGGTTCTTTTCGCATCCATAAAGCGTCTAATTTTTCTCAAGAGATGGATTCTTGAAGGTTATTCATACCAACCATAATAGTGAGATAAAACGGACGCAATTAGCTTCTCCAGCCCCGTCAAAACCGTTACGATTTCGGATCTGAGTTCGCTTCATCGATGTTTTTTGACTCAAGTTTTTAAGGGAATAAACCATAGGGAAGGAGGATCCATCTGCTTTAGTTACAGTAAGTCCCTGCATATAAGAACTGGACATGTAAAAGACTGCCGCCTGCCAGTAAAGAGACTATTTTTCCTTCTATAAGAAACCAAGCAGCCCGAATTTTTCCGTTTCTTATAAATTATGAAAAACTGAAGCAAAATTTTGCCATGAGTTAACCTTTTTCGAACCAAAGCCCAGCTAATCAACTGGACACTAGTAAACAGTTATGTATCAGATAATCTTAAGACTTTTTTATTAAAGTCCTAAGTTTAAACAAATAGTCAGCAAATCCTTTTGGTTGGACCAAATCGTCATCACCGCCATCGGTAGTCATGAGTAGTCCTGTTCTCTCAAAGAGTTTTCTTCTGCCACCAGGATACTCAGAGTTATCAATTCTGTGCCATGCATTGGCCAGCCATTGAGTTAAAAGAATTCTCCTTTCACTCGCGCGTAGAGGATGCTGCCATTTTTCCAAATGACCTGTTTCTAGATGTTTGTCTAGCTCTACCCCCATGAGCTTCTTTATCCTTCCCTTTGATCGATTGGCTGCCACTTGCCAGCATCGCAAAGCCGAGCTAAATCTTCCTTGTATCAATTATGTTAATTTTTACATAAAAGAGAATTAATGAATCCTCCTATATTTGAGGCAGCCAATAATTTCGAATGTACGCTCCACAAATCAGCAAATACTGGTAAGACTTTGCTATACTTAGGGTCGTCCTATTAAGTTTGAATCTCTTGTTAAAAGTTTTAGGATGAAATAGCTTTGGATGAAAAACAGCTGACTTTACTTGAGACATCTTGGTTAATGTAATCTTGCTTTGACGCTATAGGCTACTGCGTATAAGCCGAATATTTTTATTCGAGGCATACAACGACACGTGTCAATATAACAAACATCTTGCGCTCGACTTCTTCAAATCTCAATCAAAAGTCTATTGCATAATGCTGCACTGAAAATTCAGATGCTTCAGAAATGTAAGATGCCTTTTCTTTGAAATACCACTTCCCGTGGCCTGTCTCTAGCCTCGATCATCAGCTTCTTTTTGTCAATGTCAACGTACGATGAGCATCAAAACAAGACTATTATTGTTCTTGCATGCTTTTCATAGAGACGTTTTTCCGTTTTTAATTTGAACAAAAGAATGGAAAAGTGATAACAGTGGAAGGTGAACAAGAAAATCGATGGGCATATATAGATAGCTTCTTAATAACCTCTTCATAGTTTCGAAATTGATTGATACTCTCTTCATAATTTCATGACTTACTTTAGAAGATCAAGGAAGAAGAATAAAGAGCAATGTCCTTTAGTGCTATGCTGTAATCTAGACTCAAATGAAAAGTGAAAGAAGAATTTTTCACAACTTAAGAAGATTTTAAGCTTACAAGATCAGCCAGCCTATTGTGCTTTGCTGGAACGATATGCAAAATACAGTGTAAATGCTACTTATGACTTATAAGCTGTGGAAATAAAAAAATGTCGACAAATCGTTCATTATCAATCTGGACGACGATGTCGACTGATAATATCTTCAGGAAAGACAATAGAAATATGTTACAAAGCAGCACTAACAATCTTTGAGTTGAAATAAGCTCATCAGATCTCTCAAGCTTCGATACTTATTCCAAGATAATGGAGACCATATGATCACCGCTCAGGAAAGACAAGGCACAGCCTCAAGGATCCAGCAACGGCTCAAGAGCAAAGGGGCTGCAACTGAAAGACTGGTGGCCAACATGCTGTAAGTCCCAGAGTTTTTTCAAACTGAAATCATGGCGTGGTGCCTATGGAGGTAGGCTGGAGATGATGTTTTGGATACTTTCGAAAGCAATAAAAATGGCATGATATGCAAATTTACTGGGCAACAAGCGTTAGGTTACAACCCAGTCATTCGTATTCTATCTCATTTCAACGGTACTTCCAGATGCCATTAGCAAGCTCTCACTCCTCGGTAGCCAGCTTCATCTGTCTCTGTGTATTTGCTTTTTAGCTTTTTAGAGCAGTAAAGTACAACATCTTCAAAAATAGGTAGTAAAAGAAACCAACAGTAGGCATGATGGAAACTAAAGAAGAGGTAGCACGTGGGAGCAGTGCATTCCTCCACATCTATCCATCTGATGTTTCATAGTTTGCTTATAAACCTCACTCTTATTTTCTACTAAGACCTTTGTATATTGCTGAAACTCTTTTCAACAACACAGGTTATTGAATATACATCAAGTCACACTCCTTAGTTAACAAATCAACTTGAAGAATCCGCAATGAATACAAACAGTGGTGTGGTGTGGGTGTCTTGATACGTTAATATACAAATATTGGTGTGGGCTTTGAGGAGTCTCTCCATCGTCATATATAAGGAATTAATGAAATGCAGGTAATATGCAAAAGATGCAGCATAATTTAACGATACAAAAAAGCAATAGGAGTTAAAGAAAATCGGCTTTAATAAGGATTTTGCATAATAAATGCTGATGAAGTACCTAAACTGATAGCTTTCGTCAAAGTATTATTTCACAGAATGCACTGGAAGCATATTAAAGTCTTGCAGCAGCCTTTACGGATACCATAAATCTGCATTCTTTATGAGGTGTTTATATTTCATAAGTGTGATCGAATACTTCCAAGTTTTCATCTGGACATGAAAAAGATTTTGCTACATTTACAAGCAAAGCATTCTTTCTCAGTGCTTATGATAGGTACAACTCATCTTAGATATCACCAGTTTTAAAACGACTACAGACTGCTGGCTCGTTCAGGCCAAAACTGCACATTTTGAGCAAAGCAGTAGTTTTATATTGATAAATTTGATAAATAGTGTACAGTTTTCAATTTTCATGTCATGTCAAAGAGGCGTGTCAAGAGTGCTAAAAATTGCTCAGATTGAGCTGGACAAAGACATTAGAAGCACAAACTGGAATTGCACGGTGCATCACCAATTAAGTCTATAACTTCATATCAACCTTTTGATCATCTAGATCACACCCACGAAGGCTTTTCTTTTTTATCTCCTCTAGTTTTCTTGACCATGTTTTATAAAACGCCATGACTTCGGTGATCATAGCATCTTCAAGCTCTTGCGCCTGTGCAGCAACAAGCTCCTCGAAAGTGGTATGAGGGCTAAGTGGGCGCTCAACAGCTAAAATGAAAGACAACCTCATTAAAAACCTAAGCCTGGGACAAACAACAGGGTTACGCAAGAATCCAGCGAGCAGTAGGCATTTTACCACTACATTATGTCGATAGAATACATATTAGACCCCAGAAGGTATCCGTAATTCGGAGATGGCATTCAATCACTCAGGAGAATTCAATGGACGGACTCATTGCTCGCATAATTTCACAGATCAGAAGCTTTCATCAGACCCATGAGGTTTTCATCTGGTTCAATTGCATAAAATTTCCCCAATGGTATTACAACAAGGAGTGGGGAGCACTCATTCCATCAACTCTGGAAATGCTTCCACCATTCATGCAAAGATACTCGTTTTAAAGATACTCATGTAACGAACAATTTGTTCAGGACAGCTTTCCCCTGTTTGAAGTAATGATTGCTTTGTAATCAAAGGATAAATAACTCATCACAGATGGATGTTTCTTGTTAGAAATTAGGACTTTAAAGTAGATCCTACATTAATGAGGTCTCGTCGTCAATCAAATGGGCTGCTAACCTGTCTTTGCTTCCTTTGGTTGGCGTGGACGATAATAGAAGTACTCCCAGGCGACTCCGATGATGGTAAAAAAGGCTATCATTCCAAGGCATGAGTAGACGGCAGCTTGGAAGATAGCAGATTTAGGATCGAAAAGGCTGCTGGACTTCTCCTCTGCAGCACTCTTTGAGGATTCCTTGAAAGAAAGAAACAAATGTTACAAAATTTCATGTAGTTTAATCAATAAAAATAGCCTAACTCAAGCCCTCACACTAACCCTGGCCCTAACCTTCATCCTAATTTTTTACGAGGCATTCGAAAGTAGATTTTGTGACGCCGAGATGTAATATCAACAAGTAGAAACCCCTCAACATTTCTCACTCAAACGGACCATCCGTCATAAATGCACAATTTAAAGCTTCCTTATCGAATGGCATTTTTGTGAAACAATGCTGTCCTTTACCGACAGGACGAAAAGTAATTCCCCAAAGTTTGGCTCTGGCGCGACTTGATGCTTAGAAATTTAGCTTTATGACCAAATGCTGGAAGAACATGTAGATACTCAGAAACGATTATTGAAATGGATCTTTGAGTGGAAATCGTTTATTCGGCAGCTTATCGGATGTCCCTTGATCAGTTCCAGTAGGACTAGATGAAATTCAGATCTGAAGCTAGTTGCAAATATATGATTATGGAACAATTAATTACATCTGGAAAAGGAAGAGACTTCATGTATGATACCCCCAGTTACACGCATAGCAAACAAATAGGTTGGAGAACAATTGAATAAAAGATTCAATGCAAATCATGAGTTATCGTTTATAAATAAGTTAATGGGTCTGCTCCACAATACCTTCATGATTCATTTATTTGAAATTCTGAAAATCCTTCGTACGAGCTCCGTAGCACTGCTACTGACATTCAAATCCCAAAACGAAATACAGCCAATGACCCAAAAAGGTTCTCGTCCCGGGGAGCTAAATTGTGGAGCAATCTCTCAACGTAGATAAATCGGTACCAACTATTATCAACTTTAAAAACTTGAACCAAAATTGACTTTTATATAGATAGTGCATAGTTCGCTTTATGAACTATTCATTTATTTTCTTGATTATGTACTTATGAATTTACCCTTTCTCTCGACTTTTTCGTTAAATAATAATTGTGAAAACAGATTTCTTGGCATTTTATATGCAAATGGAGGGCCCCTTGAAACTAGCTACGGCTGAAGTGAGGGCTTCGCAACTGCAGAGGAAACTGTCGGACGATGAAATAAATGTCAGAGTGCCAATTCAATCAGCAATCTACAAAGCAGATATGAGAGTGCAGCCTAAGTGAAGGAAAGAATCTGGAGGGGAGGCTTTAAAATGGATAGAATGCATTGCACATTGATGGAAAGAAAGTTAAGAAGAACGAAGTACAGATTGTACTGTTTGAAGAAAGGAGGGAGGTTGACTGGCAATACTCAGACTTATCCATCACACAACAAAGTACAATGGGATAGCCAAGTTGGTTACAAAATGATAAAAGGCAGTCTCAACTTACTGGGAGGGCTTTCATTTTCACTTGGATAATGTTGGTTATTTTGCTTTCCATGGTGCTAAGGGTTCGTCGCATGCACCTTTCCACGTCATTGTCATTTAAGGAGTTAGAAATAGCAAATCCATAGGCAAATTGATGATCAAAAACTGTTGAAACTTTTAAGCCAGTCGTCTCGGCCAGTTCGCTGCTGTACTCTCCCGCCACATAACTGTCGATCAAGCCTCCAGTTATTTTATCTTTCTTATCCAAAATGGCTTGCTTGAATTCGGCAACCGTAGCAAATCCTAAGATTTGAGTAAGTGCATGTCAAATTAAGTTGAATCCCATACTTGAAACAAGCTTTTGTTAGCACCTTGTAAACAGATACATTCTGAGATACCATTCTGAGCAATGGCATTGTGAGGTAGGGTGACCAGTTCCTTGACTCTTTTTGCACTGTCATCTCAAGCCTCAAGTCAGGTACTCACACACTGCTGAGTGGACCGATCGAAGGCATCTAGAAACGGACCCGTGAGACTGGGACCGTGGGCCTTAGCGCGACAGGTAGGTGCTCTTACCACTATGCAAATAACAATATTAGTACGTATAAGAGTGATTCCAATGCATGTCTAAGTCCAGCCTCTGCACTGTACTGGGGTTACCTGTAAATGGCAATGCCCTTAAAGTTGCTTTTACATGGAGACCGAAGATAGAATGAAGTAACAAATGAATAAAAATCTAGAAGAAACAAATGACAATTAGCAGATAACGATGGAAAATATACAGGAAAAACGACTAGATACAAGAGGAAACAGGTTTACCTTTAACTTTGGCGTTATTTTTGATCGCATATCTTTGCTCTTCAGTACTTTGTAGTGTGGCAACCTTTTGGTGCAAAACAACAAAAATTTGTTTGACAGGGATATAGATTATTTAAGTGATAAAATATGAGTGAGAATTGCAATGATCAATTGTACTTTTCATGATTTATGAAATTGACCATGTATAGACATTTGGCAGATTGCAAAGATTCTCTCACGGTTCCCCTCTTTCAATAACATTAACATCTTTGAGGAAAACTGAGAAAATTTTGCATAAAATTAATCAAGAATCAAGAAGGAATTACCCTTTTTTACTAAGGATGTAAATGATGATTTTATTTTCTTAATACGACTTAATAGACAAATATAAAGCAGCAGAGCTTCTTACTGTTGCTCCGTAAATGTTGACTTCATTACTCAGTGACAACGCTGTGAGTGAGGTAGTAACTGTAGCGGTGAAGATCGAAATAATAACCAAGCCAATTAAAACCCAAACAAAGGCAAAAACTCGCGCAATAAAGGATCTGGGAGCTCTGTCTCCATATCTGAAGTGGAATTAACAAGTTTCAAGCATCCAGACATGTCAAAGGAAAACAAACAACAGTTACATTCTGAATAAACCTGCAATGCTAGACAGTCGATTATTTCAATCATGTCAGTATAATTTAACAGGAAACAGCGTAGCATTCTTAGGTCTGTCGTATCATTCTTAGGTCTGTCGTAGCATTCTTAGGTCTGTCGTTCCATTCTTAGGTCTGCCGTATCATTCTTAGGTCTGTCGTTCCATTCTTAGGTCTGTCGTATCATTCTTAGGTCTGTCGTTCCATTCTTAGGTCCGTCGTAGCATTCTTAGGTCTGCCGTATCATTCTTAGGTCCGTCGTTCCATTCTTAGGTCTGTCGTAGCATTCTAAGGTCTGTCGTTCCATTCTTAGGTCTGTCGTATCATTCTTAGGTCAGTTGTCGCAATGTTAGGTCTGTCTTTTATGTATTTTGTGACACTGCTGTTGGTTTCCATCTTCCATTTTTTACATTTTAGGGGAAAAATTGTGAAACTTTTCCATAGCTTTAGGTTTACTAAGTGTTTTCAGTATATCCAGTTGGAAAAAGTGCTATTTAAAGATAGCCATACCCAACAGTTGTCATTGAAACAAAGGCCCACCAGAATCCTTCCCATGCTCCTTTGAAGAAAGAATTTGGAAACTGGTCTGGATTCCAGTAAGAGTCCTGGACAAAAACATTATAATTTCATTTGTACAAAGTAAGAAAAATTAATCCTTCTTAAAGGTATTTGATCTAGGGGTTTGAGAAAACGCTGACTGTTCTTAAGATTACGGAGTCATTCCCACGTTTTCGCATATTTTCGGTTTTCCTCTTGTTATCAACTGAGCTCTCTCGCCCTAGCCACATTTTTCCCTATGCTTGTATGCACACTTTTGCCTATGCATGCACTTATACGACTTTATTCTTACTTCATTTATTGCTATACTTTGCACCAGTGCATTACCATCCATCTACCTTCATCAACTTAGCTAGCACTGCCTATCCTTTCCTTTGGGGAAAAGCTACAATAGATTTAGTTTATATTCATGATGTTATTTAAACAAGGAATCATTGTCGCGCTGGTTAGTCAGCTACAGCGCAGCTCCCACTCTCTCTCGAAGCTAATTTTGGCGTGAATCAAGAAGCAACGAAGTTTTCATTGAGGTTGAGACAAACAGCCTTTTATTACGACCATCAATACACAAAAAAACTATTCCTTAACTCTACCTGTCCATTCAGCATTGAATAGGTATAAGCAGTTGCGGCTGGAATTTTTTTGGAGGGGAAGGGGGGTGGAGGAGGACATTTCATGTACATAGATGTCGGGGGGCGTGGTGAGAAAATTTTGTAAGAAACTGAATAGATATCGAAAAGGGAATCTTGCTCAAAGAATGGACGCTCTTGTCAGATTTCCCTCTTCACTGAATCTGTAACTGTCTTCTTTTTAGATATTTGGTATGAAGAAATATGAAAAACAAAAAAGCTGCATCTCACCAAGGCCCACATGACAATACCAGAGAGAGCGGCCATGATGAGAGTCAAGACAAGTACTGGCCACCCTTGTAGAACAGCTTCCATAACAGCTTCTGCGGCATTTCCTGCCGGCTCTTTTTTCTCGAGATAGATGACACCAGGTGACTCGACAAGAGGGAAGTAAGGTTTATTCTGGTATTTGACATCTGTCATGCTTCCATATATTGGCAGAGCAATGAACGTGTTATTGACTATGGAATAAATGAAGACAATGTCCCTGATTAGAAAAGGTTAATAGCAATCTAAAACATCTATACTGCCATTGGCCTGTAATAAACTCTTCAGCAGTTTGAAATTCAAAATCTTAACAAACGATTCCATTTATCGTTTATCATTTTTCTATACATCAATCAGAGAACAGAACTGAGTATATGTAGACCAGTCCCTGCATTACTCTGACTTCAGCTGAAGTCCACATAACTCCATTGAATCACTAATAAATAACACTTAACTACATCACATGCTCGACTTCGAGCGTAGCAGAAACCAGAGACAGGGCTCTGAGTTTTTTTCTAGGGAAATTGATTTTATTAGGTTTCCCGTTGCCCTCCTCATCAGTAGCGTTTTTACCGTGACGTGTGTAGGATTCGAACTCACAACCCTTGTGTTATGAGTACACACGCTTTGCCACTACACCACGGCACCACAAAGCGTTTCACGCTGTGTACCATACCATAAAGTATGTGATCATGCTTTACTTATAGACATTTTACAAATACACGAACATCAAATTTTCGTTCTATCTATTGAAGAATAGCTTCACGAACCTCTTATACAGGAATTCCTGGCAAAAAGGGCAAGTTGTTGTACATTTTATAGACGTAATGGACAAAGACTATCTACATTCATTTTTCATACTTTCCATAGTATAATGTATTTAGTAAATGCATGGGGGAAACTATACAGCATTACTATCCGAAAGCTTTCACTTACTCAATTCTGCCTTGAGATCTTCAGAGTTGTTGACACGCTTCTTGTACTCTACGCTGGAGCATGCTCCGCAGCATTCTTTCACCAAAATCTGTAGGATTTCTGGGAATATTCCCTGAGGGATTTCTTGGTCGGATTTCTTGGAAATGTACGGTGGAATGTTCCACCAGCTTGCAATAAGCTTTTCTCTGCAAGCAGGTAACTTGAACGTGCAGTTGCCTGAATAAGGAAGATACATACTCTGTTTCTATTCAAATGCTCTAAGAAACGTATAGTGAAATGAATGGGAGAGCTGCAAATAATTTGTGAATCGAATTGGTATTTAAAAATGGCAAATTTCTTGATTTTACACCTATTTATTTGTTCATCTGCTCATCCATTAACATCTATCTTCAAATATCAATCTATTTTTAATTAGTCTACTCATTAGATTACCTGTATGCTCATACATTTACTCAAAAACTTTAAAACATATTTTTATTTCTTTATTACTGATTTCTCTATTCATTTGCTTATCAATTCTTTAACTTATATCACCAAACTGAATGTTGAAATCTTTTTAACTCTTTCCCTTTTCAATTTATACAACTAAATAAATGAATGTATTCTAAAATTTCATCTCTCCGTAAATATTTCCATTCATACTCAAAAAAGACAGTATTAAGCTGCATATTCTTAGTTTTGTATTACAGTTATGCTCCTTCTGTAATGGATTCAGATCTTGGAAACCGTAATGCGAATCCTAACGTGATCAAAACGACGAGAAGACATCAATTTTGCAAATTCACATGTTTTATGATAAATTGGTTTATTTCCATTTTTAGATCATCTTTGAGCACATGGGTGGTTGACTATGCGCCTTTTCTTCTCATCCTGCTGTTAACTCTAATTATATAAATGCTAACATTATGTTAATTCTAATAATATGAAATGAACTCGTCCCAGAGTGATGTAGCATTTATTTACAGCAATTGAATATTTTTGTAAAAAGGGTTTATGAGCTTTTCAAAGCAGGTCGCAGAAATGGTGACTGTGTGGATGAAAAACGCATTTGAATAAGCGTGAATGCCAAGACAACCCTAGATACTTATTACTTTATCAATTGTTATCGATCCTTTGTATTGCTTCAGTGCTGTTGCAAACTCACATGTTCCTGTATACTTGCTGACTGGTTTCTGGGCAAGGCAATTAAACCAAATTGTTACAGACAGCAAATCAATATGGAGGAGAAAAACCGAATATGCGCTACTTTGCTTCTTGGGTGGTCTTCGTGGCCCTAAAGGGTCTTTTGTGTCTCCCTGCAGGATTTCTCCAAGCGATTAAATCAGGCTGCCAATTTCAGAATGGAGAACATGGCTCTAATTTTCTATATGAATTCTCATCTATCATTTTAATTTTAGTCCGATATTGTTAAGAAGCATCTCCTGTTATACAGACTCATCCTACAAATATAATGTTCTATTTGAAGAATTTGCAAGGATAAATCCAAAACCAATGCTAATGTTCACCATTGATCGCGATTATTGCATCATTCCAAGGTCATATAAGAATTGGAACACCAAAATAGTAGGTTCCCCTTCTCTCACTTAGTACTCTATATTTCTTCATAATCATGTTCATCTTGCATCTACCTTTGTAGTTGGTAATCAATAACTTTATCTGTTAAATATCTTACAGCTAGGCTATCGCTTTCTTCTTTCTTCCTTTGTTGGGGCTTTGTATAGGTCACCATGGCCTTTCCTCAACATAACCCACTAAAAAAAAAAAAAAAAAAAAAAAAAATACTACCATCACAAATTGGTGGCAGTATTCCAGAAGTAGTTTGACCATCAAAATTCAAAAGATTTAGAAAACAAGCAAGAATTTTTGGAAAACATGCAACATCACAAAAGCTCTTTGCACTCTTGGAGAGCAAAGAGCCTTATTTCAGTTAGTTCATAGATGAAGCAGAAGATAAGACATACAATGGAATTTTGAAAAGACATCAAAGATTGAGGTACCTACAGATGCTGAAACAGAACACTTAGATCGATATGACAGATATGAATGTAACAAATATTGACTAGTTGAAACAGAATGTCCAGCTTAAAGCTAAAAGACGCAACTTATTATACAAATGATTCTCACTATATATAAATCTAGAGCAGCTTGCTATAACCGACTCTCGCGTCTCCTCGAATTTCTATGACGCTTGTAGAAACAAGGCCGTAAGCCTTTTTTGTGAATACGAGGGGGTCCGCAGAGTGAATGAATGTCAAGTTGGTCATGGCACTATCTATGGTTTTGACGAATCAGAGCTTGAAGCAATGAGACAGGAACTAAAGCAAAATGCAAGGACACTTTCATGCAATAAAGTGTCACTCCAAGCACCAGGGCTCTGATTCTTATAAAAATATGACGACTATTTTGTTGCAAACTGTTTTCGGGGTCCAATCCCCCCTTTGGAAATGTCGGCCCTGCATCAAAATAAACCGGCCACGCCAAACATGACTCCGAAATAAATTTTGTTTCCACGGGAGAAAAACGGTTAACTCGAGAAAATAACGGACAATCATTCCGTCACTGCTAAGTTGATGCCAGCAAGAGAATCAATGCAATCTTCGTATGTCACTTTTTCAATAAATCAAGAAAAACGAAGAAATTAGAATTCATGAATTAAACTGTTGTCACAAATCGATGAAAGGCTGTTCCAAAAATCATTCTACTGCTTTCATTTTACTTTGACACTTGAATTCCAACTCTGAATATCTTAGAGATACGCAATGTCGAATAATTTTCCAGTGCAGATGCAAGATTGAAATAGTGAGGGCTTACTTACATTGAAGTATGCTTCACAATGTGAATGAACAAGCATTTGCACATAAAGCAGGCATGTGCGATTTGCAGCATTTCTTTGTGAAAGTCAACCTTAGCACATAATGTGCCATGAAAATTGAAAAATGGACCTGAAGATGATTGACAGAAATAAGTCTTACTTGCAGCTTCACTTTCCTGTAGTAGCAACAGCACAAGAACTAGGAAGACAATAGCGATAAATTGCTTTCTCTCTGCCATCTTTTTCGGAGGTGCAACCTTTATTCCTGAAAGGTTCCAAAACGGCTTAACATCAAACGAAACTAATCGTTCTAAGATGATATTCGATGAGATATTAGACATAAAATATTAATGAGCTCAAAAATACAAGTTATAAAGCTCAGGAAGGCATTGTGCAATAGTGATTTCAAACGGAAATTGAAGAAGCTTTCTAACAGCGTTATATGAGAGGACTTTCAGCAGTGTTTTCATATAAACAAAAAGATTTCATGCGAAATAAAGGAGAGAAAACTGGAAAAAACACTGGGTGTGCTTCAAATGCTGTTCTGTTATTTCGGGTTGCTAAGACGCATTAGCTGGTTTCAGTATTGTATTAGGTCTGCATTAGGAAATCAATTGATATGGACAAAGCGCTACGTCTTCGTATATTAGCAGAGCAAGTGAATAACTATTCTTTAATTTGCAGGTGGTCTATTTAATGCTGCTCTGAAATCAGCAACCTATGCTTGGTTATGTTCGTTTGATTTCGTCATTTACCGAGCTGTATGTCGTAGGGAAGGAAACTTGCTAATGCTTGCCCATGTATAATCTTCGCATATTTTTATCTGACTTTTCATCATTCGCGTGCACAAAGTATCGCACATTTTATTGAATCTCATGCTCCATAAAAATGTTCCAAAGCTCAAAACAATATTGCAGTAGATCCAATAACACAGCTATCAATTTCGAGATAATTTGTTTTTAAGTTCATTTTAAGTTCTCGCTTTTGACTTATTAAGAATATAGTAGTAAAATTTTGCCGGAAAAGGTTTCTCTCTCTTTTCCCCTTTTGTAGCTGAGCAAAAAGCCTCTGCCCAAACCCTTCTCGGTTCTGGCTTCCCTTGGAACAATCAGTTAGAGAAGCTAAGGACAGTGCTTGAACAATCCACTATGAAATAAGGGTTCCTGTACCAAGGAGGGCAAGTAACTCGGGCTTTGTTGCATTTTGAATTATCATGCTTATGACAGAAGGATCTTGTGATTGCCAATAACCATATGCGAGAGTCTCAAATGCAAACCAAATTGCATTTACATAGCACAATTAAATGCAAAGCATATTTTGCAGGATTCAGGATTCAAGGGTAGGGGATTCCATGTCATTATGTGTCCATAGATCGTGGCAGCCCCCCCCCATCATGACTTTGTATTCAGAAAAATGATACCGTGATTGGACATCCAGTGGTCTTGCTGGCCAAATGTAACAGATGTTCCTAGCTCTGCAAAATATCATACTTGAAGCTTTCCCATTGAGCCAGTATAGCTCACATTGCACAGCATTGACTTACAAGGGACCGCTAATGTAGCTTTTCTTACTGTTCCGGCTGAGAATCTCATTTAAAGATGAATGAATATCAGGGTCATTACAAGGGCAATATAGGTGAACTGGAAGCATCCTTAATACTGTGGAACGACCTTTGATCGGTGATGGAAAGTTTTCTTACAGCGCATGCATATAACAAATATGAACTCTATCAAGCAAACCACGCATTTGTGTCGACAAAAATTTGAGGCCTTTTACATGTATTCTCTTGTGTCGTCAAACTGATTCAGTATTTTCAAAATGATTTTGTGACCTGAGAAACACTTCAGAGGAAAATCTTTCCTTCCGTTCTCATAGGGGAGTGACATCACTTTTCTTTTAAATGCATCACAATAAGAAACCTTTAACAGGTCTAAATCCTGGGGTTTTTCTCCCTCCATTCAAATACTGTTAAGAAACATGCAAATAGTTTGGGCACCAATGATAGTAGATGGTTGAAAATGCATGATAATCGATGCCTGAATCCTTGTGCGACTGGGCGACACCCTTATTCTCTTTCTGCATATTATACTTGCATTGGGTTACTAGTAATTTATCTAGCTAATGCTTGATAGCAAGTCGAGTTGGATAACTTTATATTCAACACAGGATTCCAGACAGGCTTATGAACTATCAAAATCATTTAAAAAACGTGCAAGGATTTTTCAGTGCTTACCAGTATCGATATCCTTGAAGAGAAGAAGACTTTGTTGGTGAGATGAAATCTTAATAAATCTGTAAGGCCACTAGCTTCGTTCAAATGCTACAACGGTGTAGAACTTTCGCACTTAAAAATTTATGATAATTCTGTTGAGATACGTTTGATATTCTCTTCGACGGTAAATCTCCCCGAAAGACAATAGACCAACCTGCTTTGAGCAGGTCAAGTGTTTTACCCAAACAATTGTCATATGCTGAACGATTCAATTCGATGCAAATGAAATTATATAAGTATTGAATCAACTCCTGCACAGACTGGAGGATATTAATCGGTTACAGCTTTATTCGCAGAAATACCGTGGAACATTCTCCGTGTTGAGCATTTTTTCTAGCCGATTGATGATGGAATTCGCTAATGCCATGATAAGTCGCAAAATAAATATCATCTTAGCTATAGTAAGAACTGTTTGTCCTCGAAGAAACTATTCAAAAACAGCAATTTGGTACTTTTTGAAACTTTCTAGCGTAAAACTCAGCTACACAGCATGAACAAGTCAGGTTTTTGTTCGCTAAGAACCCCAAGGCTTTCCATGCCACAGTCATTTAATTGGAACCTATGCTGCGACAGAGTGGTGGCTTGGAGGTGACAACTTGTAAAGCATGGGTAGTGATGTTGCATGGCTTCTACAATTTAAGGCAATATAGCATGGCATCCCAAAGGCACAAATGCCTAGCAATGCACCTAAGAACTAATTCTGGAGTAAGATGGCAATTGAGACTATGGGACTGAGTAGCAGAATTACCACATATTTTGTTTCTTACGGAAGATTCCATTGAAATTAACTCCGTACATAATTGCAAACTGGCACAAAAATTCGCATGAAAAAAGGGGAAAATGAATTGAATCTTTGGTAAACATTGTAAGGAAAGAAGGTTCGTGAACTCAACGCTCTTGCCACTAAAGAATACAAGGGCAAGTAACAGTTTCATCGAGTTGAACATTAACCGCGTGACATTTGTCAGTAGTTTGAAACTACGCTGTTTCTCACATTATCTGAGAAGTCAAAACAAGTAGGTGAAATTAGTTCTGTTAACCTAGAAGTATTGGTCAGTCCAAAAGCCAGAGTATCATTGAAAAACATTTGACGAATTACTTGAGCATGAGCGAGACTTATTCCACTGGCTCAGAGTAGGCCCTCAAATACGCCTGGCTGGTGGTGGAGACAAGCAGAAATAATAGAAGCAGTTTCTGGTAAGGACGATGCTTCCTTGCTTCATATTTGAGAGCACCGAGAAGCCACACTTAGCGAGCATCGTCTCCTTGCTTAGCGAGCGTCGTATTGGTCTCTTTCATGATATGACCATACCTCGGGATTTATAGGCCTATGGCTAGAATTAAAGACATCTCGTGAGTCTCTTCGATCTGATTGAAAGTTCAAATAGAGGTGGAGTTCGAAAACTGACCGTAAAAGTCGAGAGCTAAACTACCAAGGCATTCTTTCACGGGAGAGAGCTTTTGTGAAAGAAAAACCCAACCCCTTGAGGTCACCAGTAGTGACGTATGGAGCCATTCTCACTTTCGGAGCACTGGAAAGTTGAAAAGGAAGGCCATCTGCCTGTAGCAGCTGGAACTGAGTGAATAGATGCAGGTTATGAAAGAACTGCATGAAGCATTTATTCAGCACCCCATTAAGGAAAAAGCAAAAGATAATGAACAAGTCAAATTAGGTAAACATCTTTTAAAACATCTGGCTATGCAACGCGACGGGTTTCAAGCGCATCGCACTTTTCGTCGCTACATCTGGCGCTATCAACTGGAAATTACCTGACAGCATCACTTGCCTAATGTACAACATATGCAAAGGGTTTGGGATCGCTGCTTGTTCTCAAAACGAAGCATACGCAAGTAACCTGGCTTACATCACTAAATTAGACGCTTATCTGGTATGGCTACCAAGCTAATGCATAGGCTGGGCATAGACTTTGTCTTGAGGATAACAGAATAACCACAACCACCATAGAAATTGATATGGGTCTTCAGACGACCCTCGACAGAAGCTTTTCACGTGATATATGTCATTTGAGGATAATTGTCTATCCATCCTTCTGTTTCATCCAATCAGGTGTAATGAGGCTGCCGTATAAAAATAAACTGTATTTCTGGCTTTTGAAGCACTGTTATCATTGCTGATCATCTAGACTGCATTCGCATTATGATTTCAACTGATTTTATCTCCTTTCGAATTTTATCTGCCATCTTCAACATATCATTTCTAAATGCTTTCCAAAGGAAACCGACTAAGCAACTGGTCATTGCTCCATCACTATTGCCTAAGAAGGGAATTATTCCCCAAAGAGACAACATAGAAGGAACAATCATTAATCTGCTTTAACATTCAATATATTTTGCAGCTTGCTTCAGCGACCAATCAGCGGCCGCTGAAAGGATTCCTACATTACATCAAACCTAACTCATGACATAGTTTCAAATGTGTATCTGCATCCTTGTAGCTGTAGTTAAGTCGCAAATCATGACCTCACACAACTTACTCGCTAGCTTATCATGAACCAAATTCGAATACATTTAGAACAAAATGGAAGCGATCAACGATGCTGGATTTCTGCAAGACCAGTTTTGTTCTAAAAGCTCTTGCCCGGCTGCGGGATCTAGCACTGTCTTTGAAGATGCTAGAAATGTAGGTTCATGTGAGCAACTACCCCTAGATATAGAGAGAGGATGGAAAGAATCTTTACGGTTCTTTCCTGGTGTAGCAGCCGATGTCTTAGAAAAGCAACTTGCTCAAAGAATACATGAAATCAGTCAAGGTGCAAGTGGAAAGCGAAAAAAATGCATAAAACAAGAAACTCGGCTATCGTCTGTGGAGAGAAGGATTTGTGAAGAATATTTTCGTCAAAGAATGCTTTCGTCAAAGATAATGCTAGAAATGGAAATCTAAACAAATATCTCGTGAAAGCAAAAATCCATGGTTCCATGAAGAACTGTCTTTATAATGTGTATATTCATTCAGATCAAAGAAATGGGGAAGTACGCTATGGAAAGTGCGATTGTAAAGGTGGGCAGACAGGTTTTTGCAAGCCCGCTGCTGCCCAATTATACAGAACGCTTGACTTTTCCATGATGGGATTAAAGATTATTCCAAAAACATTGACATGCACTCAAACTCCTCAGAAGAGGCACCTTTCCTCAAATGCAAGTATGACTCTTTCTGAGGCTATAAAGTTCACAGATTTGAGCTTCCATAAAATTTGCTCAAGCAATGAAACGGCCTGATTTGGAAACATTGGTAACTAATTTGAAGAGCATTAATAAAGCATATAGGATGGTTGTTGAAGGTGGTGCAATGATTGGCTGCATTGACGTGAAATTTCCCTATTCAACAAAAACCTGTTTACTAAAAGATGCTGCAGATGAAGACAAAACTTTTTTCTCAGGTCTGAAAAGGGGTTTTTGGAGTTAAAAAAAACAATGCATGTATCCAGTGCCAAGGAATAATAAATATTCTTCACGTTCCTTTGATAGATTTTGTTGTGTATACAGAGATTGATGTGCATGTTGAAAGAATTTACAAAGACTCACCATTGTGGCAAAGTATGTTGAAAGAACTGAAGGAGTTTTATATCAAATACATTCTACCCAATGAGAAAAAGTTTAAAAGGATGAGGAAAACCTGCGGGCTCTAGCGAGAAAACTGATCTTTTGAGATGCATGCATAGCAAGGGAATGGATGTTAGTTTTCCAAGTGAGATTAGATGAAAGAGAAAGACCAAGTTGTGTGACAGAAGCTAAAGTGTCCAGTTCATCGCCATTCATAAGGACAGGTGGAAAGTTTTGGTTATGTTTACGTGGGTTTCTTGCTTTGGTTGAACGAAACTAGGTTGTCTTTGCCCTACTTCTCAGTAACTGTCAGTTCATTGGAGAGAAGAGAGGCTGAAGTGTGTCTGTGGAGTTGGATATCAGTGGAAGCATGACCATTGCCAAAATACAGAATATATGAGGTCTCAAACAATTTTCTATCTATAACATGAGATTTGTAAATATGATTGTGTATTCAAGTTATGATTGTTTTTTAAATGCTATTGTAATACTCAAAAGCTGATTTTTGAAATTCTTCCTGAAATATTGAAAGCTACAGTCTATATAAAGCACTTCTATTTTGTAAAGTTTAAATTTTCTATTTAGGCCTTTGCAGTTGTGGTTTGATCAAATGTATTTCAAAGTATTACAATATGGCTCAGAATAAAGTATCAAGGCACATATTACTGACTGGCACACCAGGCAAGTATTTCATAGTATTTTGTTATCATCTTAGTTCTTTCATACAACTGTGTTCCCACAGCATATAACCAGAAATGGTGTGTTTTGTATGGCTAAAATTCTTGTGATCAGTTTGAAATTATCCAACTATGCCAATGCATTGTTGAAGAAGCCTTGCATTACATAAGCCTTAACGGTTTAAAGCATTGCAAAAGCCATGTATTGTGCTGTGTGCCATAAGCTTTCTAGCTCAAAATCGCACACCCTTGATGCCTTGCAGTATAATGCTGTTGAAGAAATGTTCATTACTTACGGAAAAGTACTTTAAAATTCTCATAGCTCGCCTATGTGTCATGGGTATTTTTTGCAGAGGGAAAACTATGCATCCAATAAAAGTTGAATTCCAAAGGGAAAGCCAATTAGTTGATTTGAAATGGCTGACTTTGCTTTTATTCATTGGCAGGTGTTGGAAAGACTACTATTATACAGTCCATTGTAGCTGCATTGGAGAAGAGTGAGTCATTTTGTATCAATGGATTCTTTACTGAAGAAGTGAGGCGAGATGGCAAAAGAATAGGCTTTGATGTGGTCCAGCTGTCTACGAAACAAAGAGGACCTCTAGCAAGGAAGAGGTACATATATCAAATGTAAAGAATTATGATCTGAGGTAAATAGTATGTGCACTTGATGTGGTACAAATGCAGAAGAAGAAATCTTTAGAAGGAATGCAATTATTAAGTTCAATTCGCACAGCATGATCAACACAAGAATTGTCATATCAGGTTGATAGTAGGCCTAAAAAAGTGGTAGATTGGTAGAGAAAAATCAAGTTGGGAGACATGAGTTTGACAAATGTAAAATGAAAAGACATCAATTTCATTAGAGACTGGGTTGATTATATGAGCGTATACCTTGTCAAAGTTTCTAGCTGGCTTAGCATTGGATACCCTGAAACTGCAGCACATGCAGGATTCAAGCTCATAAGCCCTGTCTCATGAGTCTGCATGCTTAACCACTACACCATGGCAGCACAGTTTCAAATAGTCTTTCCAGTTGTAGAGCCACACCATAGTCCTAAAAAATGCATATAGCAGAAAAAAGTGTTAACAGGTGTATGTTAATTTGGTTTTTGCACAATGTTTTTTAGCAATGACAACTTACTAGAAAGAAGGGGATTGCCAATGGTTGGACAGTATTGTGTTGATTTGCAGTCTTTTGAGAGTATTGCTTTACCAACTTTAGACATCCCGGTTAGTTTGCTTTTCTAATTTCAATACATGTTCTTTCAATATAGAATTATTCATGTCATTTTTTAAGCATAATTTGACACATTCCCCAGCAGATCTTTTTTTCTCATTCCTCCTTAGCATCAAATATCCTATGATCTGCACATGGGGTCTCTTGACACTGCCACAGAAGCTTTGGGCTCTGATATTGCAAACCTGGATTCAGTAACCTTATGTAAATGGCTTCTCTTTGGTAGCTCAAATTTGACTATGGTTGACAAAAGGATGATTATAGAAGCAACAATTGATTATATTAAAAAAGCAAACAGGTTAACATGATTTCTGGTTGTTGGCATGCAACCTAGACGAGATGGAGGGACTTCACTTTCCTGTCACTTGGGTGGTTGCTGCCCTTTTATTAAGAGTAAATCTATTCTCTAGCCATTTAAGATCCCTATTTCAACCTGTTTGCTGTAATGACTAGTCAAGGTTTGCTTTTTGTGACAATTTTGTAGGGCTCTAATTTAGATTTCTTTCTTGAAGGTTTCAAAGTATCAATAAGTAGGTATTTTGTGTATTGTTCCAAAATTGGTACTTCATCATTCGCATAACGTTTCCTTCTGTAAGGGATTCAAGCATTGAAATACCGACAGGCGACCTGAATTTGATTTTGATTTCTGGGCTTTCTAATTTGAATTTTTAAATCTTTTTCTGTCAAATTTTGAGCAACTTAGTTGCGTGAACTTAGATTGCTCTTCTTACCTGGCAAAATACAGTTCTTTTAGCTTGGCTCCTTGAAATGATCTCATGGACAGTGGCACCTCGTCTAATGGGGCTAGTAAGGCTAAGCTCCACCAATGATTCCCAAAGACATATAATTAGAGTCTGTATATCTATTTCTTGCAGACCGGAAAATTTCCCATTCACAAATGGTACATTGGCGCACAGTATTTATTTTCATTGCATTCTCGCAGATCTCTCGGCGTGCGTCACATTGTGAAAGTTGTCTACGCTGTCGTTTGGGCCTAGCTCTAACTATTCAGCCAATCAGATGGCGTCAAGCCTTTGATATTTGTTATTGCGCAGGTCAGACAGCTGATTTGAGGAGCAAAATCAAATTTGCCCTCAGATAACATCATCACATAAGCAGTGGTGCAACTGTTGATTGAAGTGAGGCTCGATGTCAACAAGACAGAAAAGTCTCGAATGACACCGAGCTGGAAAAGGATGGCCGTAGCTGACGGCCTTGCCAAGCCTGTTGCGAGCTGATAACTTCTAGCTTGTTTCAAGTTTGAAATTTAATGATCAGAAGTTCGTTTAATTGTGCTTTATTTTTCTTATGGCCCAAAGTGCCCTATTGACCGGCCGCGACTGTTAAAGATATAAGCTCCTCTACGCTTCCCTTGCTCAGTATCTCGAATCGAATGCAATTTTTGTCCGCTGAAAATATAATTATGCAATAAAGATTTTTCAGGCTTAGTTCCCAAAGCATGAGTCATGGATGTATTAAGATTCTAAAGAGCCCTGAAATTGGCAATTTTTTGTCACTGTCCTTAAGCATTATGACAATTATTTGTTCCATTGTTACCTTTTCAGCTTACGTCAAAGCATCTGTTGATTTTTGATGAAATTGGAAAGATGGAGCTGTTTAGCAATGTGTTTTGCAAGTTGATTAATCACATATTTGAATTGGAAAATGTTATCATCGTGGCAACTGTACCGATATCCAAAGGGAAGCCCATCCAACTTGTTGAAGCACTGAAAGCAAGAAAAGACTGTAAATTAATATCAGTAAGAAATTCTTTGTAGACATTTGGCTCACATCTGCCGACAGCCTAGCTGTTATTTTTTATGGAATCTAAGTAAAAGATCATAGAGCTTGGCCGATTCTTGACTCTTTCGATTTGCAAAGGGAAGTTTCCATCCATCCTTCTGCTCATTCTCCTTCTTTTATTCTCTTTGTTTTCCCGAGGAACTAAAGCCCCTCTGAACAACCGTATCCTCCTTGGCCTTGTAGTAAAATACTCCCTTTGATTGTCCTCTTTGACTGCTCCCTTTGATTGCCCTCTTTGATTGCTCTCTTTGATTGCTCTTTTTGACTGCTCTTTTTGACTGCTCTTTTTGACTGCTTCTTTGACTGCCTTATGATCGGAGGAGCACGACCTTGGTCTCGGATCATACCGAAGTCTTTGAAAATTGACTATGCTGCTTAGCACTATTTGGAGGGTGTGGGAGTTTAATGCATAGTGCTATCAGTTGGTCAGTCCCAAGCTGCGAAAGTGAAAGCTGAGACAAGCGACCCACTCGGTAAAAAAAGTCACATTCAGCAAGATGGCGAGGGAAGGACTCAAAGCTTTTCGATAGCATTTGCAACCACTTGGTCATGTTTCATATTCATATTTTGTTCTTTCTTAAGGAGGGTTGCCTTTCAGCATCAGCAGGTTTTCAAGGGGGCCTTCGACAAAAAACATCAATTGCAGACTGTAATTATCAGGGAGTCCTTACAGTATTTCATTAGACGCGTGTCATTAAATCAGCTTGATTCAAAAATATTTGAACATACCAAATTTGATCAACTCTGGAAACGTTTAACTACAGATTTTCATGAAAGTTTATTTTCTTCCAGGTAAACAGAGGCAACAGGGATATCCTTCCAAATGAAATTGCGAGTTCAGTTCAAGCCGCTGCTAAGCTTTTCTTGATGTAAACGGAGTTACCCATTCGGTTGGGGAGGTACAGAGAAATAGAATATCAAAACATATATCAGTTTGATCAGCTGTTTGATGACTGCCAAAATCGTAGGAGTCACATAGCACTTGAAAGGATTACGAAAAATCTATTTAAACTAAGTAGTTCCGCGTGAAACGCGGTTCTGAACATCAATTGCAAGTCACGCACTCGAGCAGAATGTATTTACTGGGCTGTCCAAATGAAAGATTCCAACTATTCGAATATTCGTTTGTAAATTTACCGAATATTCAGTTTTTCGGTGAATGGGGCGTGCCTCAAAAAGTTCCAAATTCGCTTCATTCAATAGGTGCCATCGATTTTCATTTAAGCAATTGACTATCTAATTGATATCCAAATAAATGGCAAAATGCCGTTGCCCAGTGTTTTGCCGCCGCTGTCTACACAAATCAATTGATCTATTTGCTATTATTAGCAATATTCGGAATATTCGCTGCTTCAACTAACCTGTTTTCGGATTGTTCACTGAGTCATGCTATTCGGATTATTCACTGATCATTTGCCATTTCAAGAAGTCGACTGACTGTTCAATCCGAATAATCGAATAATTCGAACTGTTCGGTCAGCAGCGAATAATCGTTTCGCTTCATTGCTCTTCGAATGGTCATCAGATAAACGAATGCCGATTATTCGACCTTCGATGGACAGGCCTAGTATTTACAGATGCCCTCAAAGAGCCTCTTCACGTTTTGTTTTCACAGTTCCTCAAGGGGTTAAGATGCATCCCGTCAAGATTCAATAATGGATTATTCAAAGTACATGGTGATCAGCAGATTTCAGAGTGTACTGAATTCGTTGTTTAATACCTGCACTAAATGGCCGTTTCTTTGGTAGTGCAAGTTTTGTGTCTCTTACTAAACCCTGGTTTGATATTCAAGCTTGAGTGAGGAGGGCTCGTAAGATTAATTGCACAAAATTGTTTGGCACTATTTCCTTCGCGTATTTTTGCGTAAGAGACTTGATATTGATATTCTCGAATATGTTTGTTTACTTGAAATATGGCTTTGATACAGTAAATCTTTGAATGTTTAAATGCGTCACATTGTGATAGTGGTAACGGTTCATTTCATTTCAAATATTTTAGGAGGGGGACCCTGCAGTAGGTCCTGGTTTTCAAACTTGTGGAAATCTAGGTGAAACATTGAAATACAAACTGTTTATTAACGCAGTTGCTGCAAATTTATTACACTATCTACGTTAAATTCAATCAACGACGCCTTTTAATAAATTAAACTTAGGCAGCATTTAAGGTCCTTATAGCATGCTTTATGCATAAAAAACACTTTTTTACACCTTTGTTTATAAGGTGTTCTTGCAATTGTAAATAACAGCTGCAAACTTAACTAAAAAATTGTTGCTAGTTAGCATTTTAACTGCAAACAGTACACCCTTTAAAGTTAACTTAAAAAAACATCGCTGGAAGTCGTACTGTTGAATATAATTGCTACAAGTAATTGCAAACTTGTGCAAATCTAAGTAGAACATTGTACTGCAAATTGTTAATTAACGACCTTGCAACAAATTCGTTACATTATCCATGTCAAATTTAACGAATAAAGCATTTATTTGCTTATAAGGTAGGTGGTGTTCAAGTTTCGTACAGCAGATCAAAAGTATAAACATGTTCTATGCAAATCAAAAACACGTTTTGAGGCCTTTGTTTAATTAGTCTTTATGTAATTCTAAGTAACAACTGCAAACTTTTCTTAGACATTTATATTAGTTAGCATTTTAACTGTGAACAGTACAATTTGTAAAGTTAACTTGCAATGAAACATTGCTGTAAATCAAACTAATACATGTAATCACTGCAATTGGTTACAAACCTGCGCAAATCTTAGTAAAACATGGTAATGCAGACTGCTTATTAACGCAGTTGTTACAGAATGCTTGCATTATACCTATTACATTCAAAAACGAAGCAGGTTTTTGCATTCAACGACGGGAGCATTTGCAGTTATACACAAGTAAACATGTCTGATGCAATAAAAACACGTATCTGCTTATAAAATGGTCTTGCAATTGGAAATAACAACCAAGAATTAACCGAAACACAGTTGCTAGCTTGCATTGTAACTGGAAACAGTGCGTCTCGTAAAGGTTATTTGCTATAAATCATCGCAGTAAGTCGGTTATAAATTGGTGCTAATCTACGTAATGCATTGTGACGCAAACTATTTATTAACGCAGTTGTTAAAGAATGCGTCCATTATCCACGTTACGATGCATATTTTAATATTTAAAGTATAGATCGGTTAGGCTCTTACAGCAGTCTCAATGAATAAACATGTTTTATGCATACTAAAAACACGTTTTTAGGCATTTGTTTATAAATTGTTCTTGCAATTCTAAATAGCAACTGCAAACTTTTATTAGACAGTAATGTTAGTTAGAAATGTAGCTGCAAACAGCATGTCCTGCTAAGGTAACGTCCTATCAGTCATTGCCGTGAGTCATACTGTTGAATGTAGTCACTGCAATTGGTTAAAAAATTGTGAAAACCTAAGTAGAACCCCAAAAATTCAATTGGTTTCTAAACGCTCTTTAAACACATTAATTGCGTTATCCAAATTCAATACAACGAAGGACGTATTTATCATCATATACAGTAGGACGCACTTAATGCTTAAAACGCAAATCTAATGTATAAACAGATTTTATGCATATTAAAACACGATTTTAGGCATTTCTTTATAACGTGTTCTTGCTATTGTAAACAACAACTAAAAACTTTACCGAAACACAGTTCTTAGTTAGCATTATTGTAACTGCAAGGAGCATGTCCTGCAAAGGTAACGTGCTATAAGTCATTGCAGTAAGTCATACCATTGAATGTAGTCACTTTAATTGGTTAAAAACTTGTCAAAACCTAAAAAGAACACTATACTGCAATAGGTTTATAAGTGCTCTCTCAACAAATTAATTGCATTATCTTAATTCATTAAAACGAATAACGCATTCATTATCATATGAAATAGATCTAATCTTTAAACAATTAATGTTTAAACAGCAGATCTAATATTTTTACAGATTTTATGCATATTGAAACATGTTTTTAGGCATTTTTCTATAACATGTTCTTGCAATTCTAAATAACAACTCTACATAACATTGAAACACAGTTCTTTGTTATTGTGAATCAGGCAAACACCACGTCATGTAAATGTGTTAGGGCATTTGCTTCTAATCTCTTAATACAAATCTAAATAACAACTGAAAGCTTTACTTGAACAAAGTTGCGTGTTTCCCTTGTAACAGAGAACAGTGTCTCTTGCAAAAGTAATGTGCTATAGCCCATTGCAGTAATTCAAGCTCTTTAATGAAGTCACTGCAAATGGTTACAACCTTGTGAAAACCTAAATAGAACACTGTACTGCAATTGGTTTATGAACGCGCTCTCCACAAATTAGTTGCATTATCTTTATTCAATACAACAAATAACGCATTCATTATCATATGAAGTAGATCTAGTCTTTAAACAATTAATGGTTAAACAGAACATCTAATATTTATACAGATTTGATGCATATTAAAACAAGTTTTTAGGCAATTCTCTATAACACGTTTATGAAATTCTAAGTAACAATTCCAAATAATACATAAACACAGTTCTAAGTTAGCAATGATACTGAAAGCAGCACGTCATGTAAATCTAACTTGCTTTTATAAACTGCAGCAAGCAATACCGTTAACTTTAGTCACTTGACATAACTAAACATTTATACTTTCAATGTTATTTATTTAATGCCTTGTAATTGAATGTATCGAAGATGATGCAAGTAGTATGTAGCAATTTTGTTAATAAGTAACTTGCATCACAATGCTTTATGTAGATAAGCACAAGTTTCTTTATAACGTGTTCTTGCAATTCGAAATAACGACTCTACATAACATTCAAACACCGTTCTTAGTTAGCATTAATAAGGCAAACGGCACGTTTATGTAAATCTAACTTGCTATTACTCATTGGAGTAAGTCATACCTTTAACTTTAGCCACTGCAAGTAATTAAAGACTTTTGCTAATCTAACAATAGCATTGTGATGCAAACTACTTATTGCACAGTTGCTTTGCATAATCCTCCATACATTCAATTACAAAGCATAAAACAAATAACATTGAGTGTATAAATCAGTTAGGCTTTACAGCAGTTTTAATAAATATACATGTCTTAAACAAGGAAAATGTGTAAAGGCCTTTGCTTCTGATCTTTAAATACAAATCTAAATAACAACTGAAAGCTTTACTTGAACAAAGTTGCGTGTTTCCCTTGTAACAGAGAACAGTGTCTCTTGCAAAAGTAATGTGCTATAGCCCATTGCAGTAATTCAAACTCTTTAATGTAGTCACTGCAATTGGTTACAACCTTGTGAAAACCTGAATAGAACACTGTAGTGCAATTGATTTATGAACGCTATCTCAATAAATTAGTTGCATTATCTTTATTCAATACAACAAATAACGCATTCATTATCATATGAAGTAGATCTAATCTTTAATCAATTAATATTTAAACAGCAGATCTAATATTTATACAGATTTGATGCATATTAAAACAAGTTTTTAGGCAATTCTCTATAACATGTTTATGAAATTCTAAGTAACAATTCCAAATAATACATAAACACAGTTCTAAGTTAGCAATGATACTGAAAGCAGCACGTCATGTAAATCTAACTTGCTTTTATAAACTGCAGCAAGCAATACCGTTAACTTTAGTCACTTGACATAACTAAACATTTATACTTTCAATGTTATTTATTAAATGCCTTGTAATTGAATGTATCGAGGATGATGCAAGTAGTCTGTAGAATTTTGTTAATAAGTAACTTGCATCACAATGCTTTATGTAGATAAGCACAAGTTTCTTTATAACGTGTTCTTGAAATTCGAAATAACAACTCTACATAACATTCAAACACAGTTCTTCGTTAGCATTAATAAGGCAAACGGCACGTTTATGTAAATCTAACTTGCTATTACTCATTGGACTAAGTCATACCTTAAACTTTAGCCACTGCAAGTAATTAAAGACTTTTGCTAATCTAACAATAGCATTGTGATGCAAACTACTTATTGCACAGTTGCTTTGCATAATCTTCCATACATTCAATTACAAAGCATAAAATAAATAACATTGAATGTATAAATCAGTTAGGCTTTACAGCAGTTTTAATAAATATACATGTCTTAAACAAGGAAAATGTGTAAAGGCCTTTTTTCTGATCTTTTAATACAAATCTAAATAGCAACTGAGAACTTTACTTGAACAAAGTTGCGTGTTTCCCTTGTAACAGAGAACAGTGTCTCTTGCAAAAGTAATGTGCTATAGCCCATTGCAGTAATTCAAACTCTTTAATGAAGTCACTGCAAATGGTTACAACCTTGTGAAAACCTAAATAGAACACTGTAGTGCAATTGGTTTATGAACGCGCTCTCCACAAATTAGTTGCATTATCTTTATTTAGTACAACAAGGAACGCATTCATTATCATATGAAGTAGATCTAGTCTTTAATCAATTAATGTTTAAACAGCAGATCTAATATTTATACAGATTTGATGCATATCAAAACAAGTTTTTAGGCAATTCTCTATAACATGTTTATGAAATTCTAAGTAAAAATTCCAAATAATACATAAACACAGTTCTATATTAGCAATGATACTGAAAGCAGCACGTCATGTAAATCTAACTTGCTTTTATAAACTAAAGCAAGCAATACCGTTAACTTTAGTCACTTGACATAACTAAACATTTATACTTTCAATGTTATTTATTTAATGCCTTGTAATTGAATGTATCGAGGATGATGCAAGTAGTCTGTAGCAATTTTGTTAATAAGTAACTTGCATCACAATGCTTTATGTAGATAAGCACAAGTTTCTTTATAACGTGTTCTTGCAATTCGAAATAACGACTCTACATAACATTCAAACACCGTTCTTAGTTAGCATTAATAAGGCAAACGGCACGTTTATGTAAATCTAACTTGCTATTACTCATTGGAGTAAGTCATACCTTTAACTTTAGCCACTGCAAGTAATTAAAGACTTTTGCTAATCTAACAATAGCGTTGTGATGCAAACTACTTATTGCACAGTTGCTTTGCATAATCCTCCATACATTCAATTACAAAGCATAAAACAAATAACATTGAGTGTATAAATCAGTTAGGCTTTACAGCAGTTTTAATAAATATACATGTCTTAAACAAGGAAAATGTGTAAAGGCCTTTGCTTCTGATCTTTAAATACAAATCTAAATAACAACTGAGAATTTTACTTCAACAAAGTTGCGTGTTTCCGTTGTAACAGAGAACAGTGTCTCTTGCAAAAGTAATGTGCTATAGCCCATTGCAGTAATTCAAACTCTTTAATGAAGTCACTGCAATTGGTTACAACCTTGTGAAAACCTAAATAGAACACTGTAGTGCAATTGATTTATGAACGCGCTCTCCACAAATTAGTTGCATTATCTTTATTTAGTACAACAAATAACGCATTCATTATCATATGAAGTAGATCTAATCTTTAAACAATTAATAGTTTAACAGCAGATCTAATATTTATACAGATTTGATGCATATTAAAACAAGTTTTTAGGCAATTCTCTATAACATGTTTATGAAATTCTAAGTAACAATTCCAAATAATACATAAACACAGTTCTAAGTTAGCAATGATACTGAAAGCAGCACGTCATGTAAATCTAACTTGCTTTTATAAACTGCAGCAAGAAATACCGTTAACTTTAGTCACTTGACATAACTAAACATTTATACTTTCAATGTTATTTATTAAATGCCTTGTAATTGAATGTATCGAGGATGATGCAAGTAGTCTGTAGAATTTTGTTAATAAGTAACTTGCATCACAATGCTTTATGTAGATAAGCACAAGTTTCTTTATAACGTGTTCTTGAAATTCGAAATAACAACTCTACATAACATTCAAACACAGTTCTTCGTTAGCATTAATAAGGCAAACGGCACGTTTATGTAAATCTAACTTGCTATTACTCATTGGACTAAATCATACCTTAAACTTTAGCCACTGCAAGTAATTAAAGACTTTTGCTAATCTAACAATAGCATTGTGATGCAAACTACTTATTGCACAGTTGCTTTGCATAATCTTCCATACATTCAATTACAAAGCATAAAATAAATAACATTGAGTGTATAAATCAGTTAGGCTTTACAGCAGTCTTAATAAATATACATGTTACAAGGAAAATGTGTAAAGGCCTTTGCTTCTGATCTTTTAATACAAATCTAATATAACAACTGAGAACTTTACTTGAATAAAGTTGCGTGTTTCCCTTGTAACAGAGAACAGTGTCTCTTGCAAAAGTAATGTGCTATAGCCCATTGCAGTAATTCAAGCTCTTTAATGAAGTCACTGCAAATGGTTACAACCTTGTGAAAACCTAAATAGAACACTGTACTGCAATTGGTTTATGAACGCGCTCTCCACAAATTAGTTGCATTATCTTTATTCAATACAACAAATAACGCATTCATTATCATATGAAGTAGATCTAGTCTTTAAACAATTAATGGTTAAACAGAACATCTAATATTTATACAGATTTGATGCATATTAAAACAAGTTTTTAGGCAATTCTCTATAACACGTTTATGAAATTCTAAGTAACAATTCCAAATAATACATAAACACAGTTCTAAGTTAGCAATGATACTGAAAGCAGCACGTCATGTAAATCTAACTTGCTTTTATAAACTGCAGCAAGCAATACCGTTAACTTTAGTCACTTGACATAACTAAACATTTATACTTTCAATGTTATTTATTAAATGCCTTGTAATTGAATGTATCGAGGATGATGCAAGTAGTCTGTAGAATTTTGTTAATAAGTAACTTGCATCACAATGCTTTATGTAGATAAGCACAAGTTTCTTTATAACGTGTTCTTGAAATTCTAAATAACAACTCTACATAACATTTAAACATAGTTTTTAGTTAGCATTAATAAGGCAAACGGCACGTTTATGTAAATCTAACTTGCTATTACTCATTGGAGTAAGTCATACCTTTAACTTTAGCCACTGCAAGTAATTAAAGACTTTTGCTAATCTAACAATAGCGTTGTGATGCAAACTACTTATTGCACAGTTGCTTTGCATAATCCTCCATACATTCAATTACAAAGCATAAAACAAATAACATTGAGTGTATAAATCAGTTAGGCTTTACAGCAGTTTTAATAAATATACATGTCTTAAACAAGGAAAATGTGTAAAGGCCTTTGCTTCTGATCTTTAAATACAAATCTAAATAACAACTGAAAGCTTTACTTGAACAAAGTTGCGTGTTTCCCTTGTAACAGAGAACAGTGTCTCTTGCAAAAGTAATGTGCTATAGCCCATTGCAGTAATTCAACCTCTTTAATGTAGTCACTGCAATTGGTTACAACCTTGTGAAAACCTGAATAGAACACTGTAGTGCAATTGATTTATGAACGCTATCTCAATAAATTAGTTGCATTATCTTTATTCAATACAACAAATAACGCATTCATTATCATATGAAGTAGATCTAATCTTTAATCAATTAATGTTTAAACAGCAGATCTAATATTTATACAGATTTGATGCATATTAAAACAAGCTTTTAGGCAATTCTCTATAACATGTTTATGAAATTCTAAGTAACAATTCCAAATAATACATAAACACAGTTCTAAGTTAGCAATGATACTGAAAGCAGCACGTCATGTAAATCTAACTTGCTTTTATAAACTGCAGCAAGCAATACCGTTAACTTTAGTCACTTGACATAACTAAACATTTATACTTTCAATGTTATTTATTAAATGCCTTGTAATTGAATGTATCGAGGATGATGCAAGTAGTCTGTAGAATTTTGTTAATAAGTAACTTGCATCACAATGCTTTATGTAGATAAGCACAAGTTTCTTTATAACGTGTTCTTGAAATTCGAAATAACAACTCTACATAACATTCAAACACAGTTCTTCGTTAGCATTAATAAGGCAAACGGCACGTTTATGTAAATCTAACTTGCTATTACTCATTGGAGTAAGTCATACCTTTAACTTTAGCCACTGCAAGTAATTAAAGACTTTTGCTAATCTAACAATAGCGTTGTGATGCAAACTACTTATTGCACAGTTGCTTTGCATAATCCTCCATACATTCAATTACAAAGCATAAAACAAATAACATTGAGTGTATAAATCAGTTAGGCTTTACAGCAGTTTTAATAAATATACATGTCTTAAACAAGGAAAATGTGTAAAGGCCTTTGCTTCTGATCTTTAAATACAAATCTAAATAACAACTGAAAGCTTTACTTGAACAAAGTTGCGTGTTTCCCTTGTAACAGAGAACAGTGTCTCTTGCAAAAGTAATGTGCTATAGCCCATTGCAGTAATTCAACCTCTTTAATGTAGTCACTGCAATTGGTTACAACCTTGTGAAAACCTGAATAGAACACTGTAGTGCAATTGATTTATGAACGCTATCTCAATAAATTAGTTGCATTATCTTTATTCAATACAACAAATAACGCATTCATTATCATATGAAGTAGATCTAATCTTTAATCAATTAATGTTTAAACAGCAGATCTAATATTTATACAGATTTGATGCATATTAAAACAAGTTTTTAGGCAATTCTCTATAACATGTTTATGAAATTCTAAGTAACAATTCCAAATAATACATAAACACAGTTCTAAGTTAGCAATGATACTGAAAGCAGCACGTCATGTAAATCTAACTTGCTTTTATAAACTGCAGCAAGCAATACCGTTAACTTTATGAACTTGACATAACTAACCATTTATACTTTCAATATTATTTATTAAATGCCTTGTAATTGAATGTATCGAGGATGATGCAAGTAGTCTGTAGCAATTTTGTTAATAAGTAACTTGCATCACAATGCTTTATGTAGATAAGCACAAGTTTCTTTATAACGTGTTCTTGCAATTCGAAATAACAACTCTACATAACATTCAAACACAGTTCTTAGTTAGCAATAATAAGGCAAACGGCACGTTTATGTAAATCTAACTTGCTATTACTCATTGGAGTAAGTCATACCTTTAACCTTAGCCACTGCAAGTAATTAAAGACTTTTGCTAATCTAACAATAGCATTGTGATGCAAACTACTTATTGCACAGTTGCTAGCATAATCCTCCATACATTCAATTACAAAGCATAAAATAAATAACATTGAATGTATAAATCAGTTAGGCTTTACAGCAGTCTTAATAAATATACATGTTACAAGATAAATGTGTAAAAACCTTTGCTTCTGATCTTTTAATACAAATCTAAATAACAACTGAGAACTTTACTTGAACAAAGTTGCGTGTTTCCCTTGTAACAGGGAACAGTGTCTCTTGCAAAAGTAATGTGCTATAGCCCATTGCAGTAATTCAAGCTGTTGAATGTAGTGTATTAACAGCCATTGGTTACAACCATGTGAAAACCTAAATAGAACACTGTAGTGCAATTGGTTTATGAACGACCTCTCAATAAATTAGTTGCATTATCTTTATTCAATACAACAAATAACGCATTCATTATCATATGAAGTAGATCTAATCTTTAAACAATTAATAGTTTAACAGCAGATCTAATATTTATATAGATTTGATGCATATCAAAACAAGTTTTTAGGCAATTCTCTATAACATGTTTATGAAATTCTAAGTAACAATTCCAAATAATACATAAACACAGTTCTAAGTTAGCAATGACACTGAAAGCAGCACGTCATGTAAATCTAACTTGCTTTTATAAACTGCAGCAAGCAATACCGTTAACTTTAGTCACTTGACATGACTAAACATTTATACTTTCAATGTTATTTATTTAATGCCTTGTAATTGAATGTATCGAGGATGATGCAAGTAGTCTGTAGAATTTTGTTAATAAGTAACTTGCATCACAATGCTTTATGTAGATAAGCACAAGTTTCTTTATAACGTGTTCTTGAAATTCGAAATAACAACTCTACATAACATTCAAACACAGTTCTTCGTTAGCATTAATAAGGCAAACGGCACGTTTATGTAAATCTAACTTGCTATTACTCATTGGACTAAGTCATACCTTTAACTTTAGCCAGTGCAAGTAATTAAAGACTTTTGCTAATCTAACAATAGCGTTGTGATGCAAACTACTTATTGCACAGTTGCTTTGCATAATCTTCCATACATTCAATTACAAAGCATAAAATAAATAACATTGAATGTATAAATCAGTTAGGCTTTACAGCAGTTTTAATAAATATACATGTCTTAAACAAGGAAAATGTGTAAAGGCCTTTTTTCCGATCTTTTAATACAAATCTAAATAACAACTGAGAACTTTACTTGAACAAAGTTGCGTGTTTCCCTTGTAACAGAGAACAGTGTCTCTTGCAAAAGTAATGTGCTATAGCCCATTGCAGTAATTCAAACTCTTTAATGAAGTCACTGCAAATGGTTACAACCTTGTGAAAACCTAAATAGAACACTGTACTGCAATTGGTTTATGAACGCGCTCTCCACAAATTAGTTGCATTATCTTTATTTAGTACAACAAAGAACGCATTCATTATCATATGAAGTAGATCTAGTCTTTAAACAATTAATGGTTAAACAGCAGATCTAATATTCATAAAGATTTGATGCATATTAAAACAAGTTTTTAGGCAATTCTCTATAACATGTTTATGAAATTCTAAGTAACAATTCCAAATAATACATAAACACAGTTCTAAGTTAGCAATGATACTGAAAGCAGCACGTCATGTAAATCTAACTTGCTTTTATAAACTGCAGCAAGCAATACCGTTAACTTTAGTCACTTGACATGACTAAACATTTATACTTTCAATGTTATTTATTTAATGCCTTGTAATTGAATGTATCGAGGATGATGCAAGTAGTCTGTAGAATTTTGTTAATAAGTAACTTGCATCACAATGCTTTATGTAGATAAGCACAAGTTTCTTTATAACGTGTTCTTGAAATTCGAAATAACAACTCTACATAACATTCAAACACAGTTCTTCGTTAGCATTAATAAGGCAAACGGCACGTTTATGTAAATCTAACTTGCTATTACTCATTGGACGAAGTCATACCTTTAACTTTAGCCAGTGCAAGTAATTAAAGACTTTTGCTAATCTAACAATAGCGTTGTGATGCAAACTACTTATTGCACAGTTGCTTTGCATAATCTTCCATACATTCAATTACAAAGCATAAAATAAATAACATTGAATGTATAAATCAGTTAGGCTTTACAGCAGTTTTAATAAATATACATGTCTTAAACAAGGAAAATGTGTAAAGGCCTTTTTTCCGATCTTTTAATACAAATCTAAATAACAACTGAGAACTTTACTTGAACAAAGTTGCGTGTTTCCCTTGTAACAGAGAACAGTGTCTCTTGCAAAAGTAATGTGCTATAGCCCATTGCAGTAATTCAAACTCTTTAATGAAGTCACTGCAAATGGTTACAACCTTGTGAAAACCTAAATAGAACACTGTACTGCAATTTGTTTATGAACGCGCTCTCCACTAATTAGTTGCATTATCTTTATTTAGTACAACAAAGAACGCATTCATTATCATATGAAGTAGATCTAGTCTTTAAACAATTAATGGTTAAACAGCAGATCTAATATTCATAAAGATTTGATGCATATTAAAACAAGTTTTTAGGCAATTCTCTATAACATGTTTATGAAATTCTAAGTAACAATTCCAAATAATACATAAACACAGTTCTAAGTTAGCAATGATACTGAAAGCAGCACGTCATGTAAATCTAACTTGCTTTTATAAACTGCAGCAAGCAATACCGTTAACTTTAGTCACTTGACATAACTAAACATTTATACTTTCAATGTTATTTATTTAATGCCTTGTAATTGAATGTATCGAGGATGATGCAAGTAGTCTGTAGAATTTTGTTAATAAGTAACTTGCATCACAATGCTTTATGTAGATAAGCACAAGTTTCTTTATAACGTGTTCTTGAAATTTGAAATAACAACTCTACATAACATTTAAACACAGTTTTTAGTTGTCATTAATAAGGCAAACAGCACGTCATGTAAATCTCAAATACTATTTATCATTGGACTTCGTCATTCCGTTAACTTTAGCCACTGCAAGTAATTAAAGACTTTTGCTAATCTAACAATAGCATTGTGATGCAAACTACTTATTGCACAGTTGCTAGCATAATCCTCCATACATTCAATTACAAAGCATAAAATAAATAACATTGAATGTCTAAATCAGTTAGGCTTCACAGCAGTCTTAATAAATATACATGTCTTAAGCAAGGAAAATTCGTTAAGGCCTTTGCTTCTTATCTTTTAATACAAATCTAAATAACAACTGAGAACTTTACTTCAACAAAGTTGCGTGTTTCCCTTGTAACAGAGAACAGTGTCTCTTGCAAAAGTAATGTGCTATAGCCCATTGCAGTAATTCAAACTCTTTAATGAAGTCACTGCAATTGGTTACAACCTTGTGAAAACCTAAATAGAACACTGTAGTGCAATTGATTTATGAACGCGCTCTCCACAAATTAGTTGCATTATCTTTATTTAGTACAACAAATAACGCATTTATTATCATATGAAGTAGATCTAATCTTTAAACAATTAATAGTTTAACAGCAGATCTAATATTTATACAGATTTGATGCATATTAAAACAAGTTTTTAGGCAATTCTCTATAACATGTTTATGAAATTCTAAGTAACAATTCCAAATAATACATAAACACAGTTCTAAGTTAGCAATGATACTGAAAGCAGCACGTCATGTAAATCTAACTTGCTTTTATAAACTGCAGAAAGCAATACCGTTAACTTTAGTCACTTGACATAACTAAACATTTATCCTTTCAATGTTATTTATTTAATGCCTTGTAATTGAATGTATCGAGGATGATGCAAGTAGTCTGTAGCAACTTTGTTAATAAGTAACTTGCATCACAATGCTTTATGTAGATAAGCACCAGTTTCTTTATAACGTGTTCTTGCTATTCGAAATAACAACTCTACATAACATTTAAACACAGTTTTTAGTTAGCATTAATAAGGCAAACGGCACGATTATGTAAATCTAACTTGCTATTACTCATTGGAGTAAGTCATACCTTTAACTTTAGCCACTGCAAGTAATTAAAGACTTTGCTAATCTAACAATAGCGTTGTGATGCAAACTACTTATTGCACAGTTGCTCTGCATAATCCTCAATACATTCAATTACAAAGCATAAAAAAAATAACATTGAATGTATAAATCAGTTAGGCTTTACAGCAGTCTTAATAAATATACATGTCTTAAACAAGGAAGATTTGTAAAGGCCTTTGCTTCTGATCTTTTAATACAAATCTAAATAACAACTGAGAACTTTACTTGAACAAAGTTGCGTGTTTCCCTTGTAACAGAGAACAGTGTCTCTTGCAAAAGTAATGTGCTATAACCCATTGCAGTAATTCAAGCTCTTTAATGAAGTCACTGCAATTGGTTACAACCTTGTGAAAACCTAAATAGAACACTGTACTGCAATTGGTTTATGAACACGCTCTCCACAAATTAGTTGCATTATCTTTATTCAATACAACAAATAACGCATTCATTATCATATGAAGTAGATCTAGTCTTTAAACAATTAATGGTTAAACAGCAGATCTAATATTTATACAGATTTGATGCATATTAAAACAAGTTTTTAGGCAATTCTCTATAACATGTTTATGAAATTCTAAGTAACAATTCCAAATAATACATAAACACAGTTCTAAGTTAGCAATGATACTGAAAGCAGCACGTCATGTAAATCTAACTTGCTTTTATAAACTGCAGCAAGCAATACCGTTAACTTTAGTCACTTGACATGACTAAACATTTAAACTTTCAATGTTATTTATTTAATGCCTTGTAATTGAATGTATCGAGGATGATGCAAGTAGTCTGTAGCAATTTTGTTAATAAGTAACTTGCATCACAATGCTTTATGTAGATAAGCACAGGTTTCTTTATAACATGTTCTTGCAATTCGAAATAACGACTCTACATAACATTCAAACACCGTTCTTAGTTAGCATTAATAAGGCAAACGGCACGTTTATGTAAATCTAACTTGCTATTACTCATTGGAGTAAGTCATACCTTTAACTTTAGCCACTGCAAGTAATTAAAGACTTTTGCTAATCTAACAATAGCGTTGTGATGCAAACTACTTATTGCACAGTTGCTTTGCATAATCCTCAATACATTCAATTACAAAGCATAAAATAAATAACATTGAATGTATAAATCAGTTAGGCTTTACAGCAGTTTTAATAAATATACATGTCTTAAACAAGGAAAATTTGTAAAGGCCTTTGCTTCTGATCTTTTAATACAAATCTAAATAACAACTGAGAACTTTACTTGAACAAAGTTGCGTGTTTCCGTTGTAACAGAGAACAGTGTCTCTTGCAAAAGTAATGTGCTATAGCCCATTGCAGTAATTCAAACTCTTTAATGAAGTCACTGCAATTGGTTACAACCTTGTGAAAACCTAAATAGAACACTGTAGTGCAATTGATTTATGAACGCGCTCTCCACAAATTAGTTGCATTATCTTTATTTAGTACAACAAATAACGCATTCATTATCATATGAAGTAGATCTAATCTTTAAACAATTAATAGTTTAACAGCAGATCTAATATTTATACAGATTTGATGCATATTAAAACAAGTTTTTAGGCAATTCTCTATAACATGTTTATGAAATTCTAAGTAACAATTCCAAATAATACATAAACACAGTTCTAAGTTAGCAATGATACTGAAAGCAGCACGTCATGTAAATCTAACTTGCTTTTATAAACTGCAGCAAGAAATACCGTTAACTTTAGTCACTTGACATGACTAAACATTTAAACTTTCAATGTTATTTATTTAATGCCTTGTAATTGAATGTATCGAGGATGATGCAAGTAGTCTGTAGCAATTTTGTTAATAAGTAACTTGCATCACAATGCTTTATGTAGATAAGCACAAGTTTCTTTATAACGTGTTCTTGCAATTCGAAATAACAACTCTACATAACATTCAAACACAGTTCTTAGTTAGCAATAATAAGGCAAACGGCACGTTTATGTAAATCTAACTTGCTATTACTCATTGGAGTAAGTCATACCTTTAACCTTAGCCACTGCAAGTAATTAAAGACTTTTGCTAATCTAACAATAGCATTGTGATGCAAACTACTTATTGCACAGTTGCTAGCATAATCCTCCATACATTCAATTACAAAGCATAAAATAAATAACATTGAATGTATAAATCAGTTAGGCTTTACAGCAGTCTTAATAAATATACATGTTACAAGATAAATGTGTAAAAACCTTTGCTTCTGATCTTTTAATACAAATCTAAATAACAACTGAGAACTTTACTTGAACAAAGTTGCGTGTTTCCCTTGTAACAGGGAACAGTGTCTCTTGCAAAAGTAATGTGCTATAGCCCATTGCAGTAATTCAAGCTGTTGAATGTAGTGTATTAACAGCCATTGGTTACAACCATGTGAAAACCTAAATAGAACACTGTAGTGCAATTGGTTTATGAACGACCTCTCAATAAATTAGTTGCATTATCTTTATTCAATACAACAAATAACGCATTCATTATCATATGAAGTAGATCTAATCTTTAAACAATTAATAGTTTAACAGCAGATCTAATATTTATATAGATTTGATGCATATCAAAACAAGTTTTTAGGCAATTCTCTATAACATGTTTATGAAATTCTAAGTAACAATTCCAAATAATACATAAACACAGTTCTAAGTTAGCAATGATACTGAAAGCAGCACGTCATGTAAATCTAACTTGCTTTTATAAACTGCAGCAAGCAATACCGTTAACTTTAGTCACTTGACATGACTAAACATTTATACTTTCAATGTTATTTATTTAATGCCTTGTAATTGAATGTATCGAGGATGATGCAAGTAGTCTGTAGAATTTTGTTAATAAGTAACTTGCATCACAATGCTTTATGTAGATAAGCACAAGTTTCTTTATAACGTGTTCTTGAAATTCGAAATAACAACTCTACATAACATTCAAACACAGTTCTTCGTTAGCATTAATAAGGCAAACGGCACGTTTATGTAAATCTAACTTGCTATTACTCATTGGACTAAGTCATACCTTTAACTTTAGCCAGTGCAAGTAATTAAAGACTTTTGCTAATCTAACAATAGCGTTGTGATGCAAACTACTTATTGCACAGTTGCTTTGCATAATCTTCCATACATTCAATTACAAAGCATAAAATAAATAACATTGAATGTATAAATCAGTTAGGCTTTACAGCAGTTTTAATAAATATACATGTCTTAAACAAGGAAAATGTGTAAAGGCCTTTTTTCCGATCTTTTAATACAAATCTAAATAACAACTGAGAACTTTACTTGAACAAAGTTGCGTGTTTCCCTTGTAACAGAGAACAGTGTCTCTTGCAAAAGTAATGTGCTATAGCCCATTGCAGTAATTCAAACTCTTTAATGAAGTCACTGCAAATGGTTACAACCTTGTGAAAACCTAAATAGAACACTGTACTGCAATTGGTTTATGAACGCGCTCTCCACAAATTAGTTGCATTATCTTTATTTAGTACAACAAAGAACGCATTCATTATCATATGAAGTAGATCTAGTCTTTAAACAATTAATGGTTAAACAGCAGATCTAATATTCATAAAGATTTGATGCATATTAAAACAAGTTTTTAGGCAATTCTCTATAACATGTTTATGAAATTCTAAGTAACAATTCCAAATAATACATAAACACAGTTCTAAGTTAGCAATGATACTGAAAGCAGCACGTCATGTAAATCTAACTTGCTTTTATAAACTGCAGCAAGCAATACCGTTAACTTTAGTCACTTGACATGACTAAACATTTATACTTTCAATGTTATTTATTTAATGCCTTGTAATTGAATGTATCGAGGATGATGCAAGTAGTCTGTAGAATTTTGTTAATAAGTAACTTGCATCACAATGCTTTATGTAGATAAGCACAAGTTTCTTTATAACGTGTTCTTGAAATTCGAAATAACAACTCTACATAACATTCAAACACAGTTCTTCGTTAGCATTAATAAGGCAAACGGCACGTTTATGTAAATCTAACTTGCTATTACTCATTGGACGAAGTCATACCTTTAACTTTAGCCAGTGCAAGTAATTAAAGACTTTTGCTAATCTAACAATAGCGTTGTGATGCAAACTACTTATTGCACAGTTGCTTTGCATAATCTTCCATACATTCAATTACAAAGCATAAAATAAATAACATTGAATGTATAAATCAGTTAGGCTTTACAGCAGTTTTAATAAATATACATGTCTTAAACAAGGAAAATGTGTAAAGGCCTTTTTTCCGATCTTTTAATACAAATCTAAATAACAACTGAGAACTTTACTTGAACAAAGTTGCGTGTTTCCCTTGTAACAGAGAACAGTGTCTCTTGCAAAAGTAATGTGCTATAGCCCATTGCAGTAATTCAAACTCTTTAATGAAGTCACTGCAAATGGTTACAACCTTGTGAAAACCTAAATAGAACACTGTACTGCAATTTGTTTATGAACGCGCTCTCCACTAATTAGTTGCATTATCTTTATTTAGTACAACAAAGAACGCATTCATTATCATATGAAGTAGATCTAGTCTTTAAACAATTAATGGTTAAACAGCAGATCTAATATTCATAAAGATTTGATGCATATTAAAACAAGTTTTTAGGCAATTCTCTATAACATGTTTATGAAATTCTAAGTAACAATTCCAAATAATACATAAACACAGTTCTAAGTTAGCAATGATACTGAAAGCAGCACGTCATGTAAATCTAACTTGCTTTTATAAACTGCAGCAAGCAATACCGTTAACTTTAGTCACTTGACATAACTAAACATTTATACTTTCAATGTTATTTATTTAATGCCTTGTAATTGAATGTATCGAGGATGATGCAAGTAGTCTGTAGAATTTTGTTAATAAGTAACTTGCATCACAATGCTTTATGTAGATAAGCACAAGTTTCTTTATAACGTGTTCTTGAAATTTGAAATAACAACTCTACATAACATTTAAACACAGTTTTTAGTTGTCATTAATAAGGCAAACAGCACGTCATGTAAATCTCAAATACTATTTATCATTGGACTTCGTCATTCCGTTAACTTTAGCCACTGCAAGTAATTAAAGACTTTTGCTAATCTAACAATAGCATTGTGATGCAAACTACTTATTGCACAGTTGCTAGCATAATCCTCCATACATTCAATTACAAAGCATAAAATAAATAACATTGAATGTCTAAATCAGTTAGGCTTCACAGCAGTCTTAATAAATATACATGTCTTAAGCAAGGAAAATTCGTTAAGGCCTTTGCTTCTTATCTTTTAATACAAATCTAAATAACAACTGAGAACTTTACTTCAACAAAGTTGCGTGTTTCCCTTGTAACAGAGAACAGTGTCTCTTGCAAAAGTAATGTGCTATAGCCCATTGCAGTAATTCAAACTCTTTAATGAAGTCACTGCAATTGGTTACAACCTTGTGAAAACCTAAATAGAACACTGTAGTGCAATTGATTTATGAACGCGCTCTCCACAAATTAGTTGCATTATCTTTATTTAGTACAACAAATAACGCATTTATTATCATATGAAGTAGATCTAATCTTTAAACAATTAATAGTTTAACAGCAGATCTAATATTTATACAGATTTGATGCATATTAAAACAAGTTTTTAGGCAATTCTCTATAACATGTTTATGAAATTCTAAGTAACAATTCCAAATAATACATAAACACAGTTCTAAGTTAGCAATGATACTGAAAGCAGCACGTCATGTAAATCTAACTTGCTTTTATAAACTGCAGAAAGCAATACCGTTAACTTTAGTCACTTGACATAACTAAACATTTATCCTTTCAATGTTATTTATTTAATGCCTTGTAATTGAATGTATCGAGGATGATGCAAGTAGTCTGTAGCAACTTTGTTAATAAGTAACTTGCATCACAATGCTTTATGTAGATAAGCACCAGTTTCTTTATAACGTGTTCTTGCTATTCGAAATAACAACTCTACATAACATTTAAACACAGTTTTTAGTTAGCATTAATAAGGCAAACGGCACGATTATGTAAATCTAACTTGCTATTACTCATTGGAGTAAGTCATACCTTTAACTTTAGCCACTGCAAGTAATTAAAGACTTTGCTAATCTAACAATAGCGTTGTGATGCAAACTACTTATTGCACAGTTGCTCTGCATAATCCTCAATACATTCAATTACAAAGCATAAAAAAAATAACATTGAATGTATAAATCAGTTAGGCTTTACAGCAGTCTTAATAAATATACATGTCTTAAACAAGGAAGATTTGTAAAGGCCTTTGCTTCTGATCTTTTAATACAAATCTAAATAACAACTGAGAACTTTACTTGAACAAAGTTGCGTGTTTCCCTTGTAACAGAGAACAGTGTCTCTTGCAAAAGTAATGTGCTATAACCCATTGCAGTAATTCAAGCTCTTTAATGAAGTCACTGCAATTGGTTACAACCTTGTGAAAACCTAAATAGAACACTGTACTGCAATTGGTTTATGAACACGCTCTCCACAAATTAGTTGCATTATCTTTATTCAATACAACAAATAACGCATTCATTATCATATGAAGTAGATCTAGTCTTTAAACAATTAATGGTTAAACAGCAGATCTAATATTTATACAGATTTGATGCATATTAAAACAAGTTTTTAGGCAATTCTCTATAACATGTTTATGAAATTCTAAGTAACAATTCCAAATAATACATAAACACAGTTCTAAGTTAGCAATGATACTGAAAGCAGCACGTCATGTAAATCTAACTTGCTTTTATAAACTGCAGCAAGCAATACCGTTAACTTTAGTCACTTGACATGACTAAACATTTAAACTTTCAATGTTATTTATTTAATGCCTTGTAATTGAATGTATCGAGGATGATGCAAGTAGTCTGTAGCAATTTTGTTAATAAGTAACTTGCATCACAATGCTTTATGTAGATAAGCACAGGTTTCTTTATAACATGTTCTTGCAATTCGAAATAACGACTCTACATAACATTCAAACACCGTTCTTAGTTAGCATTAATAAGGCAAACGGCACGTTTATGTAAATCTAACTTGCTATTACTCATTGGAGTAAGTCATACCTTTAACTTTAGCCACTGCAAGTAATTAAAGACTTTTGCTAATCTAACAATAGCGTTGTGATGCAAACTACTTATTGCACAGTTGCTTTGCATAATCCTCAATACATTCAATTACAAAGCATAAAATAAATAACATTGAATGTATAAATCAGTTAGGCTTTACAGCAGTCTTAATAAATATACATGTCTTAAACAAGGAAAATTTGTAAAGGCCTTTGCTTCTGATCTTTTAATACAAATCTAAATAACAACTGAGAACTTTACTTGAACAAAGTTGCGTGTTTCCGTTGTAACAGAGAACAGTGTCTCTTGCAAAAGTAATGTGCTATAGCCCATTGCAGTAATTCAAACTCTTTAATGAAGTCACTGCAATTGGTTACAACCTTGTGAAAACCTAAATAGAACACTGTAGTGCAATTGATTTATGAACGCGCTCTCCACAAATTAGTTGCATTATCTTTATTTAGTACAACAAATAACGCATTCATTATCATATGAAGTAGATCTAATCTTTAAACAATTAATAGTTTAACAGCAGATCTAATATTTATACAGATTTGATGCATATTAAAACAAGTTTTTAGGCAATTCTCTATAACATGTTTATGAAATTCTAAGTAACAATTCCAAATAATACATAAACACAGTTCTAAGTTAGCAATGATACTGAAAGCAGCACGTCATGTAAATCTAACTTGCTTTTATAAACTGCAGCAAGAAATACCGTTAACTTTAGTCACTTGACATGACTAAACATTTAAACTTTCAATGTTATTTATTTAATGCCTTGTAATTGAATGTATCGAGGATGATGCAAGTAGTCTGTAGCAATTTTGTTAATAAGTAACTTGCATCACAATGCTTTATGTAGATAAGCACAGGTTTCTTTATAAAGTGTTCTTGCAATTCGAAATAACGACTCTACATAACATTCAAACACAGTTCTTAGTTAGCATTAATAAGGCAAACGGCACGATTATGTAAATCTAACTTGCTATTACTCATTGGAGTAAGTCATACCTTAAACTTTAGCCACTGCAAGTAATTAAAGACTTTTGCTAATCTAACAATAGCATTGTGATGCAAACTACTTATTGCACAGTTGCTTTGCATAATCTTCCATACATTCAATTACAAAGCATAAAATAAATAACATTGAATATATAAATCAGTTAGGCTTTACAGCAGTTTTAATAAATATACATGTCTTAAACAAGGGAAATGTGTAAAGGCCTTTTTTTCTGATCTTTAAATACAAATCTAAATAACAACTGAGAACTTTACTTGAACAAAGTTGCGTGTTTCCCTTGTAACAGAGAACAGTGTCTCTTGCAAAAGTAATGTGCTATAACCCATTGCAGTAATTCAAGCTCTTTAATGAAGTCACTGCAATTGGTTACAACCTTGTGAAAACCTAAATAGAACACTGTACTGCAATTGGTTTATGAACACGCTCTCCACAAATTAGTTGCATTATCTTTATTCAATACAACAAATAACGCATTCATTATCATATGAAGTAGATCTAGTCTTTAAACAATTAATGGTTAAACAGCAGATCTAATATTTATACAGATTTGATGCATATTAAAACAAGTTTTTAGGCAATTCTCTATAACATGTTTATGAAATTCTAAGTAACAATTCCAAATAATACATAAACACAGTTCTAAGTTAGCAATGATACTGAAAGCAGCACGTCATGTAAATCTAACTTGCTTTTATAAACTGCAGCAAGCAATACCGTTAACTTTAGTCACTTGACATGACTAAACATTTAAACTTTCAATGTTATTTATTTGATGCCTTGTAATTGAATGTATCGAGGATGATGCAAGTAGTCTGTAGCAATTTTGTTAATAAGTAACTTGCATCACAATGCTTTATGTAGATAAGCACAGGTTTCTTTATAACATGTTCTTGCAATTCGAAATAACGACTCTACATAACATTCAAACACCGTTCTTAGTTAGCATTAATAAAGCAAACGGCACGTTTATGTAAATCTAACTTGCTATTACTCATTGGAGTAAGTCATACCTTTAACTTTAGCCACTGCAAGTAATTAAAGACTTTTGCTAATCTAACAATAGCGTTGTGATGCAAACTACTTATTGCACAGTTGCTTTGCATAATCCTCAATACATTCAATTACAAAGCATAAAATAAATAACATTGAATGTATAAATCAGTTAGGCTTTACAGCAGTCTTAATAAATATACATGTCTTAAACAAGGAAAATTTGTAAAGGCCTTTGCTTCTGATCTTTTAATACAAATCTAAATAACAACTGAGAACTTTACTTGAACAAAGTTGCGTGTTTCCGTTGTAACAGAGAACAGTGTCTCTTGCAAAAGTAATGTGCTATAGCCCATTGCAGTAATTCAAACTCTTTAATGAAGTCACTGCAATTGGTTACAACCTTGTGAAAACCTAAATAGAACACTGTAGTGCAATTGATTTATGAACGCGCTCTCCACAAATTAGTTGCATTATCTTTATTTAGTACAACAAATAACGCATCCATTATCATATGAAGTAGATCTAATCTTTAAACAATTAATAGTTTAACAGCAGATCTAATATTTATACAGATTTGATGCATATTAAAACAAGTTTTTAGGCAATTCTCTATAACATGTTTATGAAATTCTAAGTAAAAATTCCAAATAATACATAAACACAGTTCTATATTAGCAATGATACTGAAAGCAGCACGTCATGTAAATCTAACTTGCTTTTATAAACTGCAGCAAGCAATACCGTTAACTTTAGTCACTTGACATGACTAATTATTTATACTTTCAATGTTATTTATTAAATGCCTTGTAATTGAATGTATCGAGGATGATGCAAGTAGTCTGTAGAATTTTGTTAATAAGTAACTTGCATCACAATGCTTTATGTAGATAAGCACAAGTTTCTTTATAACGTGTTCTTGAAATTCGAAATAACAACTCTACATAACATTCAAACACAGTTCTTCGTTAGCATTAATAAGGCAAACGGCACGTTTATGTAAATCTAACTTGCTATTACTCATTGGAGTAAGTCATACCTTTAACTTTAGCCACTGCAAGTAATTAAAGACTTTTGCTAATCTAACAATAGCGTTGTGATGCAAACTACTTATTGCACAGTTGCTTTGCATAATCCTCCATACATTCAATTACAAAGCATAAAACAAATAACATTGAGTGTATAAATCAGTTAGGCTTTACAGCAGTTTTAATAAATATACATGTCTTAAACAAGGAAAATGTGTAAAGGCCTTTGCTTCTGATCTTTAAATACAAATCTAAATAACAACTGAAAGCTTTACTTGAACAAAGTTGCGTGTTTCCCTTGTAACAGAGAACAGTGTCTCTTGCAAAAGTAATGTGCTATAGCCCATTGCAGTAATTCAAACTCTTTAATGTAGTCACTGCAATTGGTTACAACCTTGTGAAAACCTGAATAGAACACTGTAGTGCAATTGATTTATGAACGCTATCTCAATAAAGTAGTTGCATTATCTTTATTCAATACAACAAATAACGCATTCATTATCATATGAAGTAGATCTAATCTTTAATCAATTAATGTTTAAACAGCAGATCTAATATTTATACAGATTTGATGCATATTAAAACAAGTTTTTAGGCAATTCTCTATAACATGTTTATGAAATTCTAAGTAACAATTCCAAATAATACATAAACACAGTTCTAAGTTAGCAATGATACTGAAAGCAGCACGTCATGTAAATCTAACTTGCTTTTATAAACTGCAGCAAGCAATACCGTTAACTTTATGAACTTGACATAACTAACCATTTATACTTTCAATATTATTTATTAAATGCCTTGTAATTGAATGTATCGAGGATGATGCAAGTAGTCTGTAGCAATTTTGTTAATAAGTAACTTGCATCACAATGCTTTATGTAGATAAGCACAAGTTTCTTTATAACGTGTTCTTGCAATTCGAAATAACAACTCTACATAACATTCAAACACAGTTCTTAGTTAGCAATAATAAGGCAAACGGCACGTTTATGTAAATCTAACTTGCTATTACTCATTGGAGTAAGTCATACCTTTAACCTTAGCCACTGCAAGTAATTAAAGACTTTTGCTAATCTAACAATAGCATTGTGATGCAAACTACTTATTGCACAGTTGCTTTGCATAATCCTCAATTCATTCAATTACAAAGCATAAAATAAATAACATTGAATGTATAAATCAGTTAGGCTTTACAGCAGTCTTAATAAATATACATGTCTTAAACAAGGAAGATTTGTAAAGGCCTTTGCTTCTGATCTTTTAATACAAATCTAAATAACAACTGAGAACTTTACTTGAACAAAGTTGCGTGTTTCCCTTGTAACAGAGAACAGTGTCTCTTGCAAAAGTAATGTGCTATAACCCATTGCAGTAATTCAAGCTCTTTAATGAAGTCACTGAACTTGGTTACAACCTTGTGAAAACCTAAATAGAACACTGTACTGCAATTGGTTTATGAACACGCTCTCCACAAATTAGTTGCATTATCTTTATTCAATACAACAAATAACGCATTCATTATCATATGAAGTAGATCTAGTCTTTAAACAATTAATGGTTAAACAGCAGATCTAATATTTATACAGATTTGATGCATATTAAAACAAGTTTTTAGGCAATTCTCTATAACATGTTTATGAAATTCTAAGTAACAATTCCAAATAATACATAAACACAGTTCTAAGTTAGCAATGATACTGAAAGCAGCACGTCATGTAAATCTAACTTGCTTTTATAAACTGCAGCAAGAAATACCGTTAACTTTAGTCACTTGACATGACTAAACATTTAAACTTTCAATGTTATTTATTTAATGCCTTGTAATTGAATGTATCGAGGATGATGCAAGTAGTCTGTAGCAATTTTGTTAATAAGTAACTTGCATCACAATGCTTTATGTAGATAAGCACAGGTTTCTTTATAACGTGTTCTTGCAATTCGAAATAACGACTCTACATAACATTCAAACACAGTTCTTAGTTAGCATTAATAAGGCAAACGGCACGATTATGTAAATCTAACTTGCTATTACTCATTGGAGTAAGTCATACCTTAAACTTTAGCCACTGCAAGTAATTAAAGACTTTTGCTAATCTAACAATAGCATTGTGATGCAAACTACTTATTGCACAGTTGCTTTGCATAATCTTCCATACGTTCAATTACAAAGCATAAAATAAATAACATTGAATATATAAATCAGTTAGGCTTTACAGCAGTTTTAATAAATATACATGTCTTAAACAAGGGAAATGTGTAAAGGCCTTTTTTTCTGATCTTTAAATACAAATCTAAATAACAACTGAGAACTTTACTTGAACAAAGTTGCGTGTTTCCCTTGTAACAGAGAACAGTGTCTCTTGCAAAAGTAATGTGCTATAGCCCATTGCAGTAATTCAAGCTCTTTAATGTAGTCACTGCAATTGGTTACAACCTTGTGAAAACCTGAATAGAACACTGTAGTGCAATTGATTTATGAACGCTATCTCAATAAATTAGTTGCATTATCTTTATTCAATACAACAAATAACGCATTCATTATCATATGAAGTAGATCTAGTCTTTAAACAATTAATGGTTAAACATTAGATCTAATATTTATATAGATTTGATGCATATCAAAACAAGTTTTTAGGCAATTCTCTATAACATGTTTATGAAATTCTAAGTAACAATTCCAAATAATACATAAACACAGTTCTAAGTTAGCAATGATACTGAAAGCAGCACGTCATGTAAATCTAACTTGCTTTTATAAACTGCAGAAAGCAATACCGTTAACTTTAGTCACTTGACATAACTAAACATTTATACTTTCAATGTTATTTATTAAATGCCTTGTAATTGAATGTATCGAGGATGATGCAAGTAGTCTGTAGCAATTTTGTTAATAAGTAACTTGCATCACAATGCTTTATGTAGATAAGCACAGGTTTCTTTATAACGTGTTCTTGCAATTCGAAATAACGACTCTACATAACATTCAAACACCGTTCTTAGTTAGCATTAATAAGGCAAACGGCACGTTTATGTAAATCTAACTTGCTATTACTCATTGGAGTAAGTCATACCTTTAACTTTAGCCACTGGAAGTAATTAAAGACTTTTGCTAATCTAACAATAGCGTTGTGATGCAAACTACTTATTGCACAGTTGCTTTGCATAATCCTCAATACATTCAATTACAAAGCATAAAATAAATAACATTGAATGTATAAATCAGTTAGGCTTTACAGCAGTCTTAATAAATATACATGTCTTAAACAAGGAAAATTTGTAAAGGCCTTTGCTTCTGATCTCTTAATACAAATGTAAATAACAACTGAGAACTTTACTTGAACAAAGTTGCGTGTTTCCCTTGTAACAGAGAACAGTGTCTCTTGCAAAAGTAATGTGCTATAGCCCATTGCAGTAATTCAAACTCTTTAATGAAGTCACTGCAATTGGTTACAACCTTGTGAAAACCTAAATAGAACACTGTAGTGCAATTGGTTTATGAACGATCTCTCAACAAATTAGTTGCATTATCTTTATTCAATACAACAAATAACGCATTCACTATCATATGAAGTAGATCTAATCTTTAAACAATCAATAGTTTAACAGCAGATCTAATATTTATACAGATTTGATGCATATTAAAACAAGTTTTTAGGCAATTCTCTATAACATGTTTATGAAATTCTAAGTAACAATTCCAAATAATACATAAACACAGTTCTAAGTTAGCAATGATACTGAAAGCAGCACGTCATGTAAATCTAACTTGCTTTTATAAACTGCAGAAAGCAATACCGTTAAATTTAGTCACTTGACATAACTAAACATTTATCCTTTCAATGTTATTTATTTAATGCCTTGTAATTGAATGTATCGAGGATGATGCAAGTAGTCTGTAGCAACTTTGTTAATAAGTAACTTGCATCACAATGCTTTATGTAGATAAGCACCAGTTTCTTTATAACGTGTTCTTGCAATTCGAAATAACAACTCTACATAACATTCAAACACCGTTCTTAGTTAGCATTAATAAGGCAAACGGCACGATTATGTAAATCTAACTTGCTATTACTCATTGGAGTAAGTCATACCTTTAACTTTAGCCACTGCAAGTAATTAAAGACTTTGCTAATCTAACAATAGCGTTGTGATGCAAACTACTTATTGCACAGTTGCTCTGCATAATCCTCAATACATTCAATTACAAAGCATAAAAAAAATAACATTGAATGTATAAATCAGTTAGGCTTTACAGCAGTCTTAATAAATATACATGTCTTAAACAAGGAAAATTTGTAAAGGCCTTTGCTTCTGATCTTTTAATACAAATCTAAATAACAACTGAGAACTTTACTTGAACAAAGTTGCGTGTTTCCGTTGTAACAGAGAACAGTGTCTCTTGCAAAAGTAATGTGCTATAGCCCATTGCAGTAATTCAAACTCTTTAATGAAGTCACTGCAATTGGTTACAACCTTGTGAAAACCTAAATAGAACACTGTAGTGCAATTGATTTATGAACGCGCTCTCCACAAATTAGTTGCATTATCTTTATTTAGTACAACAAATAACGCATTTATTATCATATGAAGTAGATCTAATCTTTAAACAATTAATAGTTTAACAGCAGATCTAATATTTATACAGATTTGATGCATATTAAAACAAGTTTTTAGGCAATTCTCTATAACATGTTTATGAAATTCTAAGTAACAATTCCAAATAATACATAAACACAGTTCTAAGTTAGCAATGATACTGAAAGCAGCACGTCATTTAAATCTAACTTGCTTTTATAAACTGCAGCAAGCAATACCGTTAACTTTAGTCACTTGACATAACTAAACATTTATCTTTTCAATGTTATTTATTTAATGCCTTGTAATTGAATGTATCGAGGATGATGCAAGTAGTCTGTAGCAACTTTGTTAATAAGTAACTTGCATCACAATGCTTTATGTAGATAAGCACAAGTTTCTTTATAACGTGTTCTTGCAATTCGAAATAACAACTCTACATAACATTCAAACACAGTTCTTAGTTAGCATTAATAAGGCAAACAGCATGTTTATGTAAATCTAACTTGCTATTACTCATTGGAGTAAGTCATACCTATAACTTTAGCCACTGCAAGTAATTAAAGACTTTTGCTAATCTAACAATAGCATTGTGATGCAAACTACTTATTGCACAGTTGCTTTGCATAATCTTCCATACATTCAATTACAAAGCATAAAATAAATAACATTGAATGTATAAATCAGTTAGGCTTTACAGCAGTTTTAATAAATATACATGTCTTAAACAAGGAAAATGTGTAAAGGCATTTTTTTCTGATCTTTAAATACAAATCTAAATAACAACTGAGAACTTTACTTGAACAAAGTTGCGTGTTTCCCTTGTAACAGAGAACAGTGTCTCTTGCAAAAGTAATGTGCTATAGCCCATTGCAGTAATTCAAACTCTTTAATGAAGTCACTGCAATTGGTTACAACCTTGTGAAAACCTAAATAGAACACTGTAGTGCAATTGGTTTATGAACGCGCTCTCAACAAATTAGTTGCATTATCTTTATTCAATACAACAAATAACGCATTCATTATCATATGAAGTAGATCTAATCTTAAAACAATTAATAGTTTAACAGCAGATCTAATATTTATATAGATTTGATGCATATCAAAACAAGTTTTTAGGCAATTCTCTATAACATGTTTATGAAATTCTAAGTAACAATTCCAAATAATACATAAACACAGTTCTAAGTTAGCAATGATACTGAAAGCAGCACGTCATGTAAATCTAACTTGCTTTTATAAACTGCAGAAAGCAATACCGTTAACTTTAGTCACTTGACATAACTAAACATTTATCCTTTCAATGTTATTTATTTAATGCCTTGTAATTGAATGTATCGAGGATGATGCAAGTAGTCTGTAGCAACTTTGTTAATAAGTAACTTGCATCACAATGCTTTATGTAGATAAGCACAAGTTTCTTTACAACGTGTTCTTGCTATTCGAAATAACAACTCTACATAACATTTAAACACAGTTTTTAGTTAGCATTAATAAGGCAAACGGCACGATTATGTAAATCTAACTTGCTATTACTCATTGGAGTAAGTCATACCTTAAACTTTAGCCACTGCAAGTAATTAAAGACTTTTGCTAATCTAACAATAGCATTGTGATGCAAACTACTTATTGCACAGTTGCTAGCATAATCCTCCATACATTCAATTACAAAGCATAAAATAAGTAACATTGAATGTATAAATCAGTTAGGCTTTACAGCAGTCTTAATAAATATACCTGTTACAAGGAAAATGTGTAAAGGCCTTTGCTTCTGATCTTCTAATACAAATGTAAATAACAACTGAGAACTTTACTTGAACAAAGTTGCGTGTTTCCCTTGTAACAGAGAACAGTGTCTCTTGCAAAAGTAATGTGCTATAGCCCATTGCAGTAATTCAAACTCTTTAATGAAGTCACTGCAATTGGTTACAACCTTGTGAAAACCTAAATAGAACACTGTAGTGCAATTGATTTATGAACGATCTCTCCACAAATTAGTTGCATTATCTTTATTCAATACAACAAATAACGCATTCATTATCATATGAAGTAGCTCTAATCCTTAAACAATTAATAGTTTAACAGCAGATCTAATATTTATACAGATTTGATGCATATTAAAACAAGTTTTTAGGCAATTCTCTATAACATGTTTATGAAATTCTAAGTAACAATTCCAAATAATACATAAACACAGTTCTAAGTTAGCAATGATACTGAAAGCAGCACGTCATGTAAATCTAACTTGCTTTTATAAACTGCAGAAAGCAATACCGTTAACTTTAGTCACTTGACATAACTAAACATTTATACTTTCAATGTTATTTATTAAATGCCTTGTAATTGAATGTATCGAGGATGATGCAAGTAGTCTGTAGAATTTTGTTAATAAGTAACTTGCATCACAATGCTTTATGTAGATAAGCACAAGTTTCTTTATAACGTGTTCTTGAAATTCGAAATAACAACTCTACATAACATTCAAACACAGTTCTTCGTTAGCATTAATAAGGCAAACGGCACGTTTATGTAAATCTAACTTGCTATTACTCATTGGAGTAAGTCATACCTTTAACCTTAGCCACTGCAAGTAATTAAAGACTTTTGCTAATCTAACAATAGCATTGTGATGCAAACTACTTATTGCACAGTTGCTTTGCATAATCCTCAATACATTCAATTACAAAGCATAAAATAAATAACATTGAATGTATAAATCAGTTAGGCTTTACAGCAGTCTTAATAAATATACATGTCTTAAACAAGGAAGATTTGTAAAGGCCTTTGCTTCTGATCTTTTAATACAAATCTAAATAACAACTGAGAACTTTACTTGAACAAAGTTGCGTGTTTCCCTTGTAACAGAGAACAGTGTCTCTTGCAAAAGTAATGTGCTATAACCCATTGCAGTAATTCAAGCTCTTTAATGAAGTCACTGCAATTGGTTACAACCTTGTGAAAACCTAAATAGAACACTGTACTGCAATTGGTTTATGAACACGCTCTCCACAAATTAGTTGCATTATCTTTATTCAATACAACAAATAACGCATTCATTATCATATGAAGTAGATCTAGTCTTTAAACAATTAATGGTTAAACAGCAGATCTAATATTTATACAGATTTGATGCATATTAAAACAAGTTTTTAGGCAATTCTCTATAACATGTTTATGAAATTCTAAGTAACAATTCCAAATAATACATAAACACAGTTCTAAGTTAGCAATGATACTGAAAGCAGCACGTCATGTAAATCTAACTTGCTTTTATAAACTGCAGCAAGAAATACCGTTAACTTTAGTCACTTGACATGACTAAACATTTAAACTTTCAATGTTATTTATTTAATGCCTTGTAATTGAATGTATCGAGGATGATGCAAGTAGTCTGTAGCAATTTTGTTAATAAGTAACTTGCATCACAATGCTTTATGTAGATAAGCACAGGTTTCTTTATAACGTGTTCTTGCAATTCGAAATAACGACTCTACATAACATTCAAACACAGTTCTTAGTTAGCATTAATAAGGCAAACGGCACGATTATGTAAATCTAACTTGCTATTACTCATTGGAGTAAGTCATACCTTAAACTTTAGCCACTGCAAGTAATTAAAGACTTTTGCTAATCTAACAATAGCATTGTGATGCAAACTACTTATTGCACAGTTGCTTTGCATAATCTTCCATACGTTCAATTACAAAGCATAAAATAAATAACATTGAATATATAAATCAGTTAGGCTTTACAGCAGTTTTAATAAATATACATGTCTTAAACAAGGGAAATGTGTAAAGGCCTTTTTTTCTGATCTTTAAATACAAATCTAAATAACAACTGAGAACTTTACTTGAACAAAGTTGCGTGTTTCCCTTGTAACAGAGAACAGTGTCTCTTGCAAAAGTAATGTGCTATAACCCATTGCAGTAATTCAAGCTCTTTAATGAAGTCACTGCAATTGGTTACAACCTTGTGAAAACCTAAATAGAACACTGTACTGCAATTGGTTTATGAACACGCTCTCCACAAATTAGTTGCATTATCTTTATTCAATACAACAAATAACGCATTCATTATCATATGAAGTAGATCTAGTCTTTAAACAATTAATGGTTAAACAGCAGATCTAATATTTATACAGATTTGATGCATATTAAAACAAGTTTTTAGGCAATTCTCTATAACATGTTTATGAAATTCTAAGTAACAATTCCAAATAATACATAAACACAGTTCTAAGTTAGCAATGATACTGAAAGCAGCACGTCATGTAAATCTAACTTGCTTTTATAAACTGCAGCAAGCAATACCGTTAACTTTAGTCACTTGACATGACTAAACATTTAAACTTTCAATGTTATTTATTTAATGCCTTGTAATTGAATGTATCGAGGATGATGCAAGTAGTCTGTAGCAATTTTGTTAATAAGTAACTTGCATCACAATGCTTTATGTAGATAAGCACAGGTTTCTTTATAACATGTTCTTGCAATTCGAAATAACGACTCTACATAACATTCAAACACCGTTCTTAGTTAGCATTAATAAGGCAAACGGCACGTTTATGTAAATCTAACTTGCTATTACTCATTGGAGTAAGTCATACCTTTAACTTTAGCCACTGCAAGTAATTAAAGACTTTTGCTAATCTAACAATAGCGTTGTGATGCAAACTACTTATTGCACAGTTGCTTTGCATAATCCTCAATACATTCAATTACAAAGCATAAAATAAATAACATTGAATGTATAAATCAGTTAGGCTTTACAGCAGTCTTAATAAATATACATGTCTTAAACAAGGAAAATTTGTAAAGGCCTTTGCTTCTGATCTTTTAATACAAATCTAAATAACAACTGAGAACTTTACTTGAACAAAGTTGCGTGTTTCCCTTGTAACAGAGAACAGTGTCTCTTGCAAAAGTAATGTGCTATAGCCCATTGCAGTAATTCAACCTCTTTAATGTAGTCACTGCAATTGGTTCCAACCTTGTGAAAACCTGAATAGAACACTGTAGTGCAATTGATTTATGAACGCTATCTCAATAAATTAGTTGCATTATCTTTATTCAATACAACAAATAACGCATTCATTATCATATGAAGTAGATCTAATCTTTAAACAATTAATAGTTTAACATTAGATCTAATATTTATATAGATTTGATGCATATCAAAACAAGTTTTTAGGCATTTCTCTATAACATGTTTATGAAATTCTAAGTAACAATTCCAAATAATACATAAACACAGTTCTAAGTTAGCAATGATACTGAAAGCAGCACGTCATGTAAATCTAACTTGCTTTTATAAACTGCAGAAAGCAATACCGTTAAATTTAGTCACTTGACATAACTAAACATTTATCCTTTCAATGTTATTTATTTAATGCCTTGTAATTGAATGTATCGAGGATGATGCAAGTAGTCTGTAGCAACTTTGTTAATAAGTAACTTGCATCACAATGCTTTATGTAGATAAGCACCAGTTTCTTTATAACGTGTTCTTGCAATTCGAAATAACAACTCTACATAACATTCAAACACCGTTCTTAGTTAGCATTAATAAGGCAAACGGCACGATTATGTAAATCTAACTTGCTATTACTCATTGGAGTAAGTCATACCTTTAACTTTAGCCACTGCAAGTAATTAAAGACTTTGCTAATCTAACAATAGCGTTGTGATGCAAACTACTTATTGCACAGTTGCTCTGCATAATCCTCAATACATTCAATTACAAAGCATAAAAAAAATAACATTGAATGTATAAATCAGTTAGGCTTTACAGCAGTCTTAATAAATATACATGTCTTAAACAAGGAAAATTTGTAAAGGCCTTTGCTTCTGATCTTTTAATACAAATCTAAATAACAACTGAGAACTTTACTTGAACAAAGTTGCGTGTTTCCGTTGTAACAGAGAACAGTGTCTCTTGCAAAAGTAATGTGCTATAGCCCATTGCAGTAATTCAAACTCTTTAATGAAGTCACTGCAATTGGTTACAACCTTGTGAAAACCTAAATAGAACACTGTAGTGCAATTGATTTATGAACGCGCTCTCCACAAATTAGTTGCATTATCTTTATTTAGTACAACAAATAACGCATTTATTATCATATGAAGTAGATCTAATCTTTAAACAATTAATAGTTTAACAGCAGATCTAATATTTATACAGATTTGATGCATATTAAAACAAGTTTTTAGGCAATTCTCTATAACATGTTTATGAAATTCTAAGTAACAATTCCAAATAATACATAAACACAGTTCTAAGTTAGCAATGATACTGAAAGCAGCACGTCATTTAAATCTAACTTGCTTTTATAAACTGCAGCAAGCAATACCGTTAACTTTAGTCACTTGACATAACTAAACATTTATCTTTTCAATGTTATTTATTTAATGCCTTGTAATTGAATGTATCGAGGATGATGCAAGTAGTCTGTAGCAACTTTGTTAATAAGTAACTTGCATCACAATGCTTTATGTAGATAAGCACAAGTTTCTTTATAACGTGTTCTTGCAATTCGAAATAACAACTCTACATAACATTCAAACACAGTTCTTAGTTAGCATTAATAAGGCAAACAGCATGTTTATGTAAATCTAACTTGCTATTACTCATTGGAGTAAGTCATACCTATAACTTTAGCCACTGCAAGTAATTAAAGACTTTTGCTAATCTAACAATAGCATTGTGATGCAAACTACTTATTGCACAGTTGCTTTGCATAATCTTCCATACATTCAATTACAAAGCATAAAATAAATAACATTGAATGTATAAATCAGTTAGGCTTTACAGCAGTTTTAATAAATATACATGTCTTAAACAAGGAAAATGTGTAAAGGCATTTTTTTCTGATCTTTAAATACAAATCTAAATAACAACTGAGAACTTTACTTGAACAAAGTTGCGTGTTTCCCTTGTAACAGAGAACAGTGTCTCTTGCAAAAGTAATGTGCTATAGCCCATTGCAGTAATTCAAACTCTTTAATGAAGTCACTGCAATTGGTTACAACCTTGTGAAAACCTAAATAGAACACTGTAGTGCAATTGGTTTATGAACGCGCTCTCAACAAATTAGTTGCATTATCTTTATTCAATACAACAAATAACGCATTCATTATCATATGAAGTAGATCTAATCTTAAAACAATTAATAGTTTAACAGCAGATCTAATATTTATATAGATTTGATGCATATCAAAACAAGTTTTTAGGCAATTCTCTATAACATGTTTATGAAATTCTAAGTAACAATTCCAAATAATACATAAACACAGTTCTAAGTTAGCAATGATACTGAAAGCAGCACGTCATGTAAATCTAACTTGCTTTTATAAACTGCAGAAAGCAATACCGTTAACTTTAGTCACTTGACATAACTAAACATTTATCCTTTCAATGTTATTTATTTAATGCCTTGTAATTGAATGTATCGAGGATGATGCAAGTAGTCTGTAGCAACTTTGTTAATAAGTAACTTGCATCACAATGCTTTATGTAGATAAGCACAAGTTTCTTTACAACGTGTTCTTGCTATTCGAAATAACAACTCTACATAACATTTAAACACAGTTTTTAGTTAGCATTAATAAGGCAAACGGCACGATTATGTAAATCTAACTTGCTATTACTCATTGGAGTAAGTCATACCTTAAACTTTAGCCACTGCAAGTAATTAAAGACTTTTGCTAATCTAACAATAGCATTGTGATGCAAACTACTTATTGCACAGTTGCTAGCATAATCCTCCATACATTCAATTACAAAGCATAAAATAAGTAACATTGAATGTATAAATCAGTTAGGCTTTACAGCAGTCTTAATAAATATACCTGTTACAAGGAAAATGTGTAAAGGCCTTTGCTTCTGATCTTCTAATACAAATGTAAATAACAACTGAGAACTTTACTTGAACAAAGTTGCGTGTTTCCCTTGTAACAGAGAACAGTGTCTCTTGCAAAAGTAATGTGCTATAGCCCATTGCAGTAATTCAAACTCTTTAATGAAGTCACTGCAATTGGTTACAACCTTGTGAAAACCTAAATAGAACACTGTAGTGCAATTGATTTATGAACGATCTCTCCACAAATTAGTTGCATTATCTTTATTCAATACAACAAATAACGCATTCATTATCATATGAAGTAGCTCTAATCCTTAAACAATTAATAGTTTAACAGCAGATCTAATATTTATACAGATTTGATGCATATTAAAACAAGTTTTTAGGCAATTCTCTATAACATGTTTATGAAATTCTAAGTAACAATTCCAAATAATACATAAACACAGTTCTAAGTTAGCAATGATACTGAAAGCAGCACGTCATGTAAATCTAACTTGCTTTTATAAACTGCAGAAAGCAATACCGTTAACTTTAGTCACTTGACATAACTAAACATTTATACTTTCAATGTTATTTATTAAATGCCTTGTAATTGAATGTATCGAGGATGATGCAAGTAGTCTGTAGAATTTTGTTAATAAGTAACTTGCATCACAATGCTTTATGTAGATAAGCACAAGTTTCTTTATAACGTGTTCTTGAAATTCGAAATAACAACTCTACATAACATTCAAACACAGTTCTTCGTTAGCATTAATAAGGCAAACGGCACGTTTATGTAAATCTAACTTGCTATTACTCATTGGAGTAAGTCATACCTTTAACCTTAGCCACTGCAAGTAATTAAAGACTTTTGCTAATCTAACAATAGCATTGTGATGCAAACTACTTATTGCACAGTTGCTTTGCATAATCCTCAATACATTCAATTACAAAGCATAAAATAAATAACATTGAATGTATAAATCAGTTAGGCTTTACAGCAGTCTTAATAAATATACATGTCTTAAACAAGGAAGATTTGTAAAGGCCTTTGCTTCTGATCTTTTAATACAAATCTAAATAACAACTGAGAACTTTACTTGAACAAAGTTGCGTGTTTCCCTTGTAACAGAGAACAGTGTCTCTTGCAAAAGTAATGTGCTATAACCCATTGCAGTAATTCAAGCTCTTTAATGAAGTCACTGCAATTGGTTACAACCTTGTGAAAACCTAAATAGAACACTGTACTGCAATTGGTTTATGAACACGCTCTCCACAAATTAGTTGCATTATCTTTATTCAATACAACAAATAACGCATTCATTATCATATGAAGTAGATCTAGTCTTTAAACAATTAATGGTTAAACAGCAGATCTAATATTTATACAGATTTGATGCATATTAAAACAAGTTTTTAGGCAATTCTCTATAACATGTTTATGAAATTCTAAGTAACAATTCCAAATAATACATAAACACAGTTCTAAGTTAGCAATGATACTGAAAGCAGCACGTCATGTAAATCTAACTTGCTTTTATAAACTGCAGCAAGAAATACCGTTAACTTTAGTCACTTGACATGACTAAACATTTAAACTTTCAATGTTATTTATTTAATGCCTTGTAATTGAATGTATCGAGGATGATGCAAGTAGTCTGTAGCAATTTTGTTAATAAGTAACTTGCATCACAATGCTTTATGTAGATAAGCACAGGTTTCTTTATAACGTGTTCTTGCAATTCGAAATAACGACTCTACATAACATTCAAACACAGTTCTTAGTTAGCATTAATAAGGCAAACGGCACGATTATGTAAATCTAACTTGCTATTACTCATTGGAGTAAGTCATACCTTAAACTTTAGCCACTGCAAGTAATTAAAGACTTTTGCTAATCTAACAATAGCATTGTGATGCAAACTACTTATTGCACAGTTGCTTTGCATAATCTTCCATACGTTCAATTACAAAGCATAAAATAAATAACATTGAATATATAAATCAGTTAGGCTTTACAGCAGTTTTAATAAATATACATGTCTTAAACAAGGGAAATGTGTAAAGGCCTTTTTTTCTGATCTTTAAATACAAATCTAAATAACAACTGAGAACTTTACTTGAACAAAGTTGCGTGTTTCCCTTGTAACAGAGAACAGTGTCTCTTGCAAAAGTAATGTGCTATAACCCATTGCAGTAATTCAAGCTCTTTAATGAAGTCACTGCAATTGGTTACAACCTTGTGAAAACCTAAATAGAACACTGTACTGCAATTGGTTTATGAACACGCTCTCCACAAATTAGTTGCATTATCTTTATTCAATACAACAAATAACGCATTCATTATCATATGAAGTAGATCTAGTCTTTAAACAATTAATGGTTAAACAGCAGATCTAATATTTATACAGATTTGATGCATATTAAAACAAGTTTTTAGGCAATTCTCTATAACATGTTTATGAAATTCTAAGTAACAATTCCAAATAATACATAAACACAGTTCTAAGTTAGCAATGATACTGAAAGCAGCACGTCATGTAAATCTAACTTGCTTTTATAAACTGCAGCAAGCAATACCGTTAACTTTAGTCACTTGACATGACTAAACATTTAAACTTTCAATGTTATTTATTTAATGCCTTGTAATTGAATGTATCGAGGATGATGCAAGTAGTCTGTAGCAATTTTGTTAATAAGTAACTTGCATCACAATGCTTTATGTAGATAAGCACAGGTTTCTTTATAACATGTTCTTGCAATTCGAAATAACGACTCTACATAACATTCAAACACCGTTCTTAGTTAGCATTAATAAGGCAAACGGCACGTTTATGTAAATCTAACTTGCTATTACTCATTGGAGTAAGTCATACCTTTAACTTTAGCCACTGCAAGTAATTAAAGACTTTTGCTAATCTAACAATAGCGTTGTGATGCAAACTACTTATTGCACAGTTGCTTTGCATAATCCTCAATACATTCAATTACAAAGCATAAAATAAATAACATTGAATGTATAAATCAGTTAGGCTTTACAGCAGTCTTAATAAATATACATGTCTTAAACAAGGAAAATTTGTAAAGGCCTTTGCTTCTGATCTTTTAATACAAATCTAAATAACAACTGAGAACTTTACTTGAACAAAGTTGCGTGTTTCCCTTGTAACAGAGAACAGTGTCTCTTGCAAAAGTAATGTGCTATAGCCCATTGCAGTAATTCAACCTCTTTAATGTAGTCACTGCAATTGGTTCCAACCTTGTGAAAACCTGAATAGAACACTGTAGTGCAATTGATTTATGAACGCTATCTCAATAAATTAGTTGCATTATCTTTATTCAATACAACAAATAACGCATTCATTATCATATGAAGTAGATCTAATCTTTAAACAATTAATAGTTTAACATTAGATCTAATATTTATATAGATTTGATGCATATCAAAACAAGTTTTTAGGCATTTCTCTATAACATGTTTATGAAATTCTAAGTAACAATTCCAAATAATACATAAACACAGTTCTAAGTTAGCAATGATACTGAAAGCAGCACGTCATGTAAATCTAACTTGCTTTTATAAACTGCAGCAAGCAATACCGTTAACTTTAGTCACTTGACATAACTAAACATTTATACTTTCAATGTTATTTATTAAATGCCTTGTAATTGAATGTATCGAGGATGATGCAAGTAGTCTGTAGCAATTTTGTTAATAAGTAACTTGCATCACAATGCTTTATGTAGATAAGCACAGGTTTCTTTATAACGTGTTCTTGCAATTCGAAATAACGACTCTACATAACATTCAAACACCGTTCTTAGTTAGCATTAATAAGGCAAACGGCACGTTTATGTAAATCTAACTTGCTATTACTCATTGGAGTAAGTCATACCTTTAACTTTAGCCACTGGAAGTAATTAAAGACTTTTGCTAATCTAACAATAGCGTTGTGATGCAAACTACTTATTGCACAGTTGCTTTGCATAATCCTCAATACATTCAATTACAAAGCATAAAATAAATAACATTGAATGTATAAATCAGTTAGGCTTTACAGCAGTCTTAATAAATATACATGTCTTAAACAAGGAAAATTTGTAAAGGCCTTTGCTTCTGATCTCTTAATACAATTGTAAATAACAACTGAGAACTTTACTTGAACAAAGTTGCGTGTTTCCCTTGTAACAGAGAACAGTGTCTCTTGCAAAAGTAATGTGCTATAGCCCATTGCAGTAATTCAACCTCTTTAATGTAGTCACTGCAATTGGTTACAACCTTGTGAAAACCTGAATAGAACACTGTAGTGCAATTGATTTATGAACGCTATCTCAATAAATTAGTTGCATTATCTTTATTCAATACAACAAATAACGCATTCATTATCATATGAAGTAGATCTAATCTTTAAACAATTAATAGTTTAACATTAGATCTAATATTTATATAGATTTGATGCATATCAAAACAAGTTTTTAGGCATTTCTCTATAACATGTTTATGAAATTCTAAGTAACAATTCCAAATAATACATAAACACAGTTCTAAGTTAGCAATGATACTGAAAGCAGCACGTCATGTAAATCTAACTTGCTTTTATAAACTGCAGAAAGCAATACCGTTAACTTTAGTCACTTGACATAACTAAACATTTATACTTTCAATGTTATTTATTAAATGCCTTGTAATTGAATGTATCGAGGATGATGCAAGTAGTCTGTAGCAATTTTGTTAATAAGTAACTTGCATCACAATGCTTTATGTAGATAAGCACAGGTTTCTTTATAACGTGTTCTTGCAATTCGAAATAACGACTCTACATAACATTCAAACACCGTTCTTAGTTAGCATTAATAAGGCAAACGGCACGTTTATGTAAATCTAACTTGCTATTACTCATTGGAGTAAGTCATACCTTTAACTTTAGCCACTGGAAGTAATTAAAGACTTTTGCTAATCTAACAATAGCGTTGTGATGCAAACTACTTATTGCACAGTTGCTTTGCATAATCCTCAATACATTCAATTACAAAGCATAAAATAAATAACATTGAATGTATAAATCAGTTAGGCTTTACAGCAGTCTTAATAAATATACATGTCTTAAACAAGGAAAATTTGTAAAGGCCTTTGCTTCTGATCTCTTAATACAAATGTAAATAACAACTGAGAACTTTACTTGAACAAAGTTGCGTGTTTCCCTTGTAACAGAGAACAGTGTCTCTTGCAAAAGTAATGTGCTATAGCCCATTGCAGTAATTCAAACTCTTTAATGAAGTCACTGCAATTAGTTACAACCTTGTGAAAACCTAAATAGAACACTGTAGTGCAATTGGTTTATGAACGATCTCTCAACAAATTAGTTGCATTATCTTTATTCAATACAACAAATAACGCATTCACTATCATATGAAGTAGATCTAATCTTTAAACAATTAATAGTTTAACAGCAGATCTAATATTTATACAGATTTGATGCATATTAAAACAAGTTTTTAGGCAATTCTCTATAACATGTTTATGAAATTCTAAGTAACAATTCCAAATAATACATAAACACAGTTCTAAGTTAGCAATGATACTGAAAGCAGCACGTCATGTAAATCTAACTTGCTTTTATAAACTGCAGAAAGCAATACCGTTAAATTTAGTCACTTGACATAACTAAACATTTATCCTTTCAATGTTATTTATTTAATGCCTTGTAATTGAATGTATCGAGGATGATGCAAGTAGTCTGTAGCAACTTTGTTAATAAGTAACTTGCATCACAATGCTTTATGTAGATAAGCACCAGTTTCTTTATAACGTGTTCTTGAAATTCGAAATAACAACTCTACATAACATTCAAACACAGTTCTTCGTTAGCATTAATAAGGCAAACGGCACGTTTATGTAAATCTAACTTGCTATTACTCATTGGACTAAGTCATACCTTTAACTTTAGCCACTGCAAGTAATTAAAGACTTTGCTAATCTAACAATAGCGTTGTGATGCAAACTACTTATTGCACAGTTGCTCTGCATAATCCTCAATACATTCAATTACAAAGCATAAAAAAAATAACATTGAATGTATAAATCAGTTAGGCTTTACAGCAGTCTTAATAAATATACATGTCTTAAACAAGGAAAATTTGTAAAGGCCTTTGCTTCTGATCTTTTAATACAAATCTAAATAACAACTGAGAACTTTACTTGAACAAAGTTGCGTGTTTCCGTTGTAACAGAGAACAGTGTCTCTTGCAAAAGTAATGTGCTATAGCCCATTGCAGTAATTCAAACTCTTTAATGAAGTCACTGCAATTGGTTACAACCTTGTGAAAACCTAAATAGAACACTGTAGTGCAATTGATTTATGAACGCGCTCTCCACAAATTAGTTGCATTATCTTTATTTAGTACAACAAATAACGCATTTATTATCATATGAAGTAGATCTAATCTTTAAACAATTAATAGTTTAACAGCAGATCTAATATTTATACAGATTTGATGCATATTAAAACAAGTTTTTAGGCAATTCTCTATAACATGTTTATGAAATTCTAAGTAACAATTCCAAATAATACATAAACACAGTTCTAAGTTAGCAATGATACTGAAAGCAGCACGTCATTTAAATCTAACTTGCTTTTATAAACTGCAGCAAGCAATACCGTTAACTTTAGTCACTTGACATAACTAAACATTTATCTTTTCAATGTTATTTATTTAATGCCTTGTAATTGAATGTATCGAGGATGATGCAAGTAGTCTGTAGCAATTTTGTTAATAAGTAACTTGCATCACAATGCTTTATGTAGATAAGCACAAGTTTCTTTATAACGTGTTCTTGCAATTCGAAATAACAACTCTACATAACATTCAAACACAGTTCTTCGTTAGCATTAATAAGGCAAACAGCATGTTTATGTAAATCTAACTTGCTATTACTCATTGGACTAAGTCATACCTTAAACTTTAGCCACTGCAAGTAATTAAAGACTTTTGCTAATCTAACAATGGCATTGTGATGCAAACTACTTATTGCACAGTTGCTTTGCATAATCCTCCATACATTCAATTACAAAGCATAAAATAAATAACATTGAATGTATAAATCAGTTAGGCATTACAGCAGTCTTAATAAATATACATGTCTTAAACAAGGAAAATTCGTTAAGGCCTTTGCTTCTTATCTTCTAATACAAATGTAAATAACAACTGAGAACTTTACTTGAACAAAGTTGCGTGTTTCCCTTGTAACAGAGAACAGTGTCTCTTGCAAAAGTAATGTGCTATAGCCCATTGCAGTAATTCAAACTCTTTAATGAAGTCACTGCAATTGGTTACAACCTTGTGAAAACCTAAATAGAACACTGTAGTGCAATTGGTTTATGAACGCTCTCTCAATAAATTAGTTTCATTATCTTTATTCAATACAACAAATAACGCATTCATTATCATATGAAGTAGATCTAATCTTTAATCAATTAATGTTTAAACAGCTAATCTAATATTTATACAGATTTGATGCATATCAAAACAAGTTTTTAGGCAATTCTCTATAACATGTTTATGAAATTCTAAGTAACAATTCCAAATAATACATAAACACAGTTCTAAGTTAGCAATGATACTGAAAGCAGCACGTCATGTAAATCTAACTTGCTTTTATAAACTGCAGAAAGCAATACCGTTAACTTTAGTCACTTGACATAACTAAACATTTATCCTTTCAATGTTATTTATTTAATGCCTTGTAATTGAATGTATCGAGGATGATGCAAGTAGTCTGTAGCAACTTTGTTAATAAGTAACTTGCATCACAATGCTTTATGTAGATAAGCACAAGTTTCTTTATAACGTGTTCTTGCTATTCGAAATAACAACTCTACATAACATTTAAACACAGTTTTTAGTTAGCATTAATAAGGCAAACGGCACGATTATGTAAATCTAACTTGCTATTACTCATTGGAGTAAGTCATACCTTAAACTTTAGCCACTGCAAGTAATTAAAGACTTTTGCTAATCTAACAATAGCATTGTGATGCAAACTACTTATTGCACAGTTGCTAGCATAATCCTCCATACATTCAATTACAAAGCATAAAATAAGTAACATTGAATGTATAAATCAGTTAGGCTTTACAGCAGTCTTAATACATATACCTGTTACAAGGAAAATGTGTAAAGGCCTTTGCTTCTGATCTTCTAATACAAATGTAAATAACAACTGAGAACTTTACTTGAACAAAGTTGCGTGTTTCCCTTGTAACAGAGAACAGTGTCTCTTGCAAAAGTAATGTGCTATAGCCCATTGCAGTAATTCAAACTCTTTAATGAAGTCACTGCAATTGGTTACAACCTTGTGAAAACCTAAATAGAACACTGTAGTGCAATTGATTTATGAACGATCTCTCCACAAATTAGTTGCATTATCTTTATTCAATACAACAAATAACGCATTCATTATCATATGAAGTAGATCTAGTCTTTAAACAATTAATGGTTAAACAGCAGATCTAATATTTATACAGATTTGATGCATATTAAAACAAGTTTTTAGGCAATTCTCTATAACATGTTTATGAAATTCTAAGTAACAATTCCAAATAATACATAAACACAGTTCTAAGTTAGCAATGATACTGAAAGCAGCACGTCATGTAAATCTAACTTGCTTTTATAAACTGCAGCGAGCAATACCGTTAACTTTAGTCACTTGACATAACTAAACATTTATACTTTCAATGTTATTTATTTAATGCCTTGTAATTGAATGTATCGAGGATGATGCAAGTAGTCTGTAGCAATTTTGTTAATAAGTAACTTGCATCACAATGCTTTATGTAGATAAGCACAAGTTTCTTTATAACGTGTTCTTGCAATTCGAAATAACAACTCTACATAACATTCAAACACAGTTCTTCGTTAGCATTAATAAGGCAAACAGCATGTTTATGTAAATCTAACTTGCTATTACTCATTGGACTAAGTCATACCTTAAACTTTAGCCACTGCAAGTAATTAAAGACTTTTGCTAATCTAACAATGGCATTGTGATGCAAACTACTTATTGCACAGTTGCTTTGCATAATCCTCCATACATTCAATTACAAAGCATAAAATAAATAACATTGAATGTATAAATCAGTTAGGCATTACAGCAGTCTTAATAAATATACATGTCTTAAACAAGGAAAATTCGTTAAGGCCTTTGCTTCTTATCTTCTAATACAAATGTAAATAACAACTGAGAACTTTACTTGAACAAAGTTGCGTGTTTCCCTTGTAACAGAGAACAGTGTCTCTTGCAAAAGTAATGTGCTATAGCCCATTGCAGTAATTCAAACTCTTTAATGAAGTCACTGCAATTGGTTACAACCTTGTGAAAACCTAAATAGAACACTGTAGTGCAATTGGTTTATGAACGCTCTCTCAATAAATTAGTTTCATTATCTTTATTCAATACAACAAATAACGCATTCATTATCATATGAAGTAGATCTAATCTTTAATCAATTAATGTTTAAACAGCTAATCTAATATTTATACAGATTTGATGCATATCAAAACAAGTTTTTAGGCATTTCTCTATAACATGTTTATGAAATTCTAGATAACAATTCCAAATAATACATAAGCACAGTTCTAAGTTAGCAATGATACTGAAAGCAGCACGTCATGTAAATCTAACTTGCTTTTATAAACTGCAGCAAGCAATACCGTTAACTTTAGTCACTTGACATAACTAAACATTTATACTTTCAATGTTATTTATTAAATGCCTTGTAATTGAATGTATCGAGGATGATGCAAGTAGTCTGTAGCAACTTTGTTAATAAGTAACTTGCATCACAATGCTTTATGTAGATAAGCACAAGTTTCTTTATAACGTGTTCTTGCAATTCGAAATAACAACTCTACATAACATTCAAACACAGTTCTAAGTTAGCATTAATAAGGCAAACGGCACGATTATGTAAATCTAACTTGCTATTACTCATTGGAGTAAGTCATACCTTTAACTTTAGCTACTGGAAGTAATTAAAGACTTTTGCTAATCTAACAATAGCATTGTGATGCAAACTACTTATTGCACAGTTGCTAGCATAATCCTCCATACATTCAATTACAAAGCATAAAATAAATAACATTGAATGTATAAATCAGTTAGGCTTTACAGCAGTCTTAATAAATATACATGTCTTAAACAAGGAAAATTCGTTAAGGCCTTTGCTTCTAATCTCTTAATACAAATCTAAATAACAACTGAGAACTTTACTTGAACAAATTTGCGTGTTTCCCTTGTAACAGAGAACAGTGTCTCTTGCAAAAGTAATGTGCTATAACCCATTGCAGTAATTCAAGCTCTTTAATGAAGTCACTGCAATTGGTTACAACCTTGTGAAAACCTAAATAGAACACTGTACTGCAATTGGTTTATGAACGCTCTCTCAATAAATTAGTTGCATTATCTTTATTCAATACAACAAATAACGCATTCATTATCATATGAAGTAGATCTAATCTTTAAACAATTAATAGTTTAACAGCAGATCTAATATTTATATAGATTTGATGCATATCAAAACAAGTTTTTAGGCAATTCTCTACAACATGTTTTTGAAATTCTAAGTAACAATTTCAAATAATACATAAACACAGTTCTAAGTTAGCAATGATACTGAAAGCAGCACGTCATGTAAATCTAACTTGCTTTTATAAACTGCAGCAAGCAATACCGTTAACTTTAGTCACTTGACATAACTAAACATTTATACTTTCAATGTTATTTATTTAATGCCTTGTAATTGAATGTATCGAGGATGATGCAAGTAGTCTGTAGAATTTTGTTAATAAGTAACTTGCATCACAATGCTTTATGTAGATAAGCACAAGTTTCTTTATAACGTGTTCTTGCAATTCGAAATAACAACTCTACATAACATTCAAACACAGTTCTAAGTTAGCATTAATAAGGCAAGCGGCACGATTATGTAAATCTAACTTGCTATTACTCATTGGAGTAAGTCATACCTTTAACTTTAGCCACTGGAAGTAATTAAAGACTTTTGCTAATCTAACAATAGCATTGTGATGCAAACTACTTATTGCACAGTTGCTAGCATAATCCTCCATACATTCAATTACAAAGCATAAAATAAATAACATTGAATGTATAAATCAGTTAGGCTTTACAGCAGTCTTAATAAATATACATGTCTTAAACAAGGAAAATTCGTTAAGGCCTTTGCTTCTAATCTTTTAATACAAATCTAAATATTAACTGAGAACTTTACTTGAACAAATTTGCGTGTTTCCCTTGTAACAGAGAACAGTGTCTCTTGCAAAAGTAATGTGCTATAGCCCATTGCAGTAATTCAAGCTCTTTAATGTCGTCACTGCAATTGGTTACAACCTTGTGAAAACCTAAATAGAACACTGTAGTGCAATTGGTTTATGAACGCTCTCTCAATAAATTAGTTTCATTATCTTTATTCAATACAACAAATAACGCATTCATTATCATATGAAGTAGATCTAATCTTTAATCAATTAATGTTTAAACAGCTAATCTAATATTTATACAGATTTGATGCATATCAAAACAAGTTTTTAGGCATTTCTCTATAACATGTTTATGAAATTCTAGATAACAATTCCAAATAATACATAAGCACAGTTCTAAGTTAGCAATGATACTGAAAGCAGCACGTCATGTAAATCTAACTTGCTTTTATAAACTGCAGCAAGCAATACCGTTAACTTTAGTCACTTGACATAACTAAACATTTATACTTTCAATGTTATTTATTAAATGCCTTGTAATTGAATGTATCGAGGATGATGCAAGTAGTCTGTAGCAACTTTGTTAATAAGTAACTTGCATCACAATGCTTTATGTAGATAAGCACAAGTTTCTTTATAACGTGTTCTTGCAATTCGAAATAACAACTCTACATAACATTCAAACACAGTTCTAAGTTAGCATTAATAAGGCAAGCGGCACGATTATGTAAATCTAACTTGCTATTACTCATTGAAGTAAGTCATACCTTTAACTTTAGCCACTGGAAGTAATTAAAGACTTTTGCTAATCTAACAATAGCATTGTGATGCAAACTACTTATTGCACAGTTGCTAGCATAATCCTCCATACATTCAATTACAAAGCATAAAATAAATAACATTGAATGTATAAATCAGTTAGGCTTTACAGCAGTCTTAATAAATATACATGTCTTAAACAAGGAAAATTCGTTAAGGCCTTTGCTTCTAATCTCTTAATACAAATCTAAATAACAACTGAGAACTTTACTTGAACAAAGTTGCGTGTTTCCGTTGTAACAGAGAACAGTGTCTCTTGCAAAAGTAATGTGCTATAACCCATTGCAGTAATTCAAGCTCTTTAATGAAGTCACTGCAATTGGTTACAACCTTGTGAAAACCTAAATAGAACACTGTAGTGCAATTGGTTTATGAACGCTCTCTCAATAAATTAGTTGCATTATCTTTATTCAATACAACAAATAATGCATTCATTATCATATGAAGTAGATCTAATCTTTAAACAATTAATAGTTTAACAGCAGATCTAATATTTATATAGATTTGATGCATATCAAAACAAGTTTTTAGGCAATTCTCTACAACATGTTTATGAAATTCTAAGTAACAATTCCAAATAATACATAAACACAGTTCTAAGTTAGCAATGATACTGAAAGCAGCACGTCATGTAAATCTAACTTGCTTTTATAAACTGCAGCAAGCAATACCGTTAACTTTAGTCACTTGACATAACTAAACATTTATACTTTCAATGTTATTTATTAAATGCCTTGTAATTGAATGTATCGAGGATGATGCAAGTAGTCTGTAGCAATTTTGTTAATAAGTAACTTGCATCACAATGCTTTATGTAGATAAGCACAAGTTTCTTTATAACGTGTTCTTGCAATTCGAAATAACAACTCTACATAACATTCAAACACAGTTCTAAGTTAGCATTAATAAGGCAAGCGGCACGATTATGTAAATCTAACTTGCTATTACTCATTGGAGTAAGTCATACCTTTAACTTTAGCCACTGGAAGTAATTAAAGACTTTTGCTAATCTAACAATAGCATTGTGATGCAAACTACTTATTGCACAGTTGCTAGCATAATCCTCCATACATTCAATTACAAAGCATAAAATAAATAACATTGAATGTATAAATCAGTTAGGCTTTACAGCAGTCTTAATAAATATACATGTCTTAAACAAGGAAAATTCGTTAAGGCCTTTGCTTCTAATCTCTTAATACAAATCTAAATAACAACTGAGAACTTTACTTGAACAAAGTTGCGTGTTTCCGTTGTAACAGAGAACAGTGTCTCTTGCAAAAGTAATGTGCTATAACCCATTGCAGTAATTCAAGCTCTTTAATGAAGTCACTGCAATTGGTTACAACCTTGTGAAAACCTAAATAGAACACTGTAGTGCAATTGGTTTATGAACGCTCTCTCAATAAATTAGTTGCATTATCTTTATTCAATACAACAAATAACGCATTCATTATCATATGAAGTAGATCTAATCTTTAAACAATTAATAGTTTAACAGCAGATCTAATATTTATATAGATTTGATGCATATCAAAACAAGTTTTTAGGCAATTCTCTACAACATGTTTATGAAATTCTAAGTAACAATTCCAAATAATACATAAACACAGTTCTAAGTTAGCAATGATACTGAAAGCAGCACGTCATGTAAATCTAACTTGCTTTTATAAACTGCAGCAAGCAATACCGTTAACTTTAGTCACTTGACATAACTAAACATTTATACTTTCAATGTTATTTATTAAATGCCTTGTAATTGAATGTATCGAGGATGATGCAAGTAGTCTGTAGCAATTTTGTTAATAAGTAACTTGCATCACAATGCTTTATGTAGATAAGCACAAGTTTCTTTATAACGTGTTCTTGCAATTCGAAATAACAACTCTACATAACATTCAAACACAGTTCTTAGTTAGCATTAATAAGGCAAACGGCACGTTTATGTAAATCTAACTTGCTATTACTCATTGGAGTAAGTCATACCTTTAACTTTAGCCACTGCAAGTAATTAAAGACTTTTGCTAATCTAACAATAGCATTGTGATGCAAACTACTTATTGCACAGTTGCTAGCATAATCCTCCATACATTCAATTACAAAGCATAAAATAAATAACTTTGAAAGTATAAATCAGTTGGGCTTTACAGCAGTCTTAATAAATATACATGTCTTAAACAAGGAAAATTCGTTAAGGCCTTTGCTTCTAATCTTTTAATACAAATCTAAATATTAACTGAGAACTTTACTTGAACAAATTTGCGTGTTTCCCTTGTAACAGAGAACAGTGTCTCTTGCAAAAGTAATGTGCTATAGCCCATTGCAGTAATTCAAGCTCTTTAATGTCGTCACTGCAATTGGTTACAACCTTGTGAAAACCTAAATAGAACACTGTAGTGCAATTGGTTTATGAACGCGCTCTCAACAAATTAGTTGCATTATCTTTATTCAATACAGCAAATAACGCATTCATTATCATATGAAGTAGCTCTAATCCTTAAACAATTAATAGTTTAACAGCAGATCTAATATTTATACAGATTTGATGCATATTAAAACAAGTTTTTAGGCAATTCTCTATAACATGTTTATGAAATTCTAAGTAACAATTCCAAATAATACATAAACACAGTTCTAAGTTAGCAATGATACTGAAAGCAGCACGTCATGTAAATCTAACTTGCTTTTATAAACTGCAGCAAGCAATACCGTTAACTTTAGTCACTTGACATAACTAAACATTTATACTTTCAATGTTATTTATTTAATGCCTTGTAATTGAATGTATCGAGGATGATGCAAGTAGTCTGTAGCAATTTTGTTAATAAGTAACTTGCATCACAATGCTTTATGTAGATAAGCACAAGTTTCTTTATAACGTGTTCTTGAAATTCTAAATAACAACTCTACATAACATTTAAACATAGTTTTTAGTTAGCATTAATAAGGCAAACAGCACGTCATGTAAGTGTCAATTACTATTAATCATTGGACTTAGTCATACTTTTAACTTTAGCCACTGCAAGTAATTATAGACTTTTGCAAATCTACGTAAAGCATTGTGACGAAAACTACTTATTAACGAAGTTGCTACAGGCTACTTGCATTATCCTCAATGCATTCAATTACAAAGAATATAATAAATAACATTGAAAGTATAAATCGGTTGGGATTTTACAGCAGTCTTAATGAATAAACATGTCTTATGCAAAGAAAATTTGTTTAGGCCTTTGCTTATAAACTGTTTTTACAAATCTAAATAACAACTGAAAACTTTACATGAACACAGTTGCTAGCTATCATTGTAACTTTAAATAGTACGTCTTGTAAAGCTAATTTGCTTTTAATCATTGCAGTAAGTCTATTGTTAAATGTTATCATTACATTTAGTTACACACTTTGTGCGAATCTACGTGAGGCATCGTTATGCAAGCTGTTTATTAACGCAGTTGCTACAGAATAACTGCCTTATATCAGTGTACATCAACGACAAAGCAAATATTAACGTTGAACATTGGCAGCTTTTACGGTTATAAAAGTAGTTTTAACGAAAAAACATGTTTTATGCATTTAATACGGTTTTAAGCTTTGGTTTATAAAATGTTCTTGCAATTCTAAATAGCAACTGGAAACTTTACTGAATCACTGTTGTAACTGTTCTAGCGTTGTAACTGCGAAGTCTACAACTTTTAAAGTTAACCCGTTTTTAAAACATTGCAGTTAGTCTTCCTTTTAAATGTAATCACTGCGGTCCTAGTCGCACTGAATATTTATCATGAAGAACATAATTTGTAATATTTTTAGAACAAAGGCGGTAAGGAAGTCTCACTATTCCATGCAGTGTGACCATGAAAATGAGACCTTCCTGAAAATTTCGGAATTTGATTAACATCTCACAGGTTCCTTCGCACTGCAAAGTACGATATGTAATGCGCTCACGAGCTGTAAGTGTCAACAAGTGTCAGTAAATGTAGAAACAAGCTTTCGGCAATTTATCTCAACAGGAAGATAAGCATACAAAGCAAAATGAAGCAAGCAACATTGTATATCCAACAAACAGTTTTTCTGATTCAAAGGCATTGCACTGCGTTTTCAAGAGGAGGTACAAAAAAAGCTGAGGTTCAATTTCCAGTCGGAGTTTTGCACATGTTCGTGGCCTAATTATCGACCAGAGCCAGATTTTTTTCAACTACTCCGATAATTTACCCTGGAAACAGTGCTGGGGACCAGGAACCATGCAAACGACAGAGAACGGAGTGAAGCAAAGAGCAAACTACCTTTTTGCTCCAACCATGGGCCGACAGACAATCCTACATAAACAGTGCTTCCTCAAGGAAGGCATGGATAAAAGTGGCGGAGCAGTTTAATGAAAGATTTGGATTATCGATAGATCTTTGGAACAGCTGAAGAGAAAAGTGATAGCTTTTATCTGTTCTACCTGTTCTTCAACAAATAATTGGTTGTAATTCTGCAGTCTGCATATATCGGTTATGAAATTGCATTTTTTCTTTTAGATCAATTATCATATTGACAAGCATAAGGAGGTTTGCGACTGGAACAGGAATAAGTCTGGGGCCACAGAAAAGACTGTGAGTTCTTTAACATTCTATACGATGTGCTTGGGAATAGAGAGGTCGTTAATTTTTCAGCCGTTTTCGACGTTGGGTATAAGGGCGAAAGCGCCACAGCTTCAGAGTGCAATGAAAATGCAATGGGAGAAGACCCTTGCAATGATCCGATTCCTGGTCATGCAAGTGATGCAGAGAGTAGTTTTGAAGTTGTTGATTTCCGGGTAGAAGACAGAGGAGATAATGTAGAAAATGTCCAGCAGCCAAGCCAGTCAAACCACATTGAGGAGAGATACGTCAGAAAGAAAAGGAAGAGGCAGTCAAAAAACAATGAGGAGCGACAGCAGATGAATGAACTGATAAAAGAAATGACGTGTCAGGGAAATCGCTTGCGGAAAGCGTTCAAGAGATGCAGGAGAGTTCAAAACTCCATGCACATGCGCTACTAGAAATTAGAAATTAGGGCCTGGGGTCGTTGATAGAAAAAATGGATCATGGTACAAGTTGTGCACGTCCGGTCAATCCGAGTCCGAGAAAAAAAACAAAGAAAAGAAAACGAATAGTAGAAGATTGTCAGGACAGCGATTCATTTTAAACATTATTTTATACTTCATTTTAAGCATTACTTTGTTACAATGTACTTATAATGATTACAAAATGCCGTTTAAGCGTAGTTCACATAGTCCTTGAGTTTGTCTCTTATTTCTCCTCTGTCGATAGTATTAATGACCTGCAAGTTATTACTTTCAAGATATTCATCCATTGTATTCTCCCATTCATCCCCATTATCTATACAAATATTATGCAAGACACAGCAAGCTATTATTGCCCGGTTGACATTGAGAATGGTATCCCCATTTCTATCCAATAGGATTCTCAACCGTGATTTTAGCATGCCGAATGCACATTCTACAGCCACCTTGCTCTCGAAAGTTCTTTATTGAACTTCTTTTCTGCTTTATCTTTCGTACAATGAGAGAAAGGTTTCATAATCGATTCTGTCAAAGGATAGGCACTGTCTCCAACAAGATATGGGGCAATCTTGCTCTTGTTCACGTCAATTACTGGTGCTTCGAAACCCTTGTCTAGTAATTTTACAACTTAAGCGTTTCTCAACACTCGTGCATCATGCATGGATCCAGGAAAGCCGGCAACAATGTTCAAAAATATCATATTCCCATCGATAATGCCCTGACAAACGACATCATGTCTTTGATAGTGACTGAAATAACCTGCGGTGCTTTGGGGGGGGGGGGCTTGATCTTTATATGTGTACCATCAATAGCTCCAAGAGCGTTGGGCAGAACTGAGCGATCCTTAAATGAGTCTATGGCTTTCTGTTTTTCAGCCAGACTTTTGGAAACTTGATGTAGCTATTTCTGACAGCGTTCAAGGCTGTAATAGTTTCCATACAGGCTTCAATCACAGTTGTTTTGCCAATGTTGAATACTCCAGCACAGACTTGATACGATGTACTGTTAGCAAGTCTATACATTCCCACAGCTAGTACCATCTCTATAGTTTGTATTTTTGCGGGTTAAATTAACCCTACAAATATTAACCAATTTCCAGAATGTAGCTCTACACACCCGCAAGCGTTTCTGGAATTCTTCCTCGGGTATTGTCATATCATACAGTGTATGATCCAACCAAGATGTTTCAGGCCTCGGAAAAACCCAAACATATGGGGTTCCTTTCCTTTTGCGCATTTCATTGCAGCGGGCAGAAACGATTGCGTTTTGCATGCTTCTGTATGCCGGGACTGCCATTGCAACATTGTGATTTTGCTCATTTACATCAGCAACGACAGTTGCTAACGTGGCACATGCTACGGTTAATTCATTGATATCTCCTTCATCAATTTTTATGCAAAATTAGTCAATTCTCGATTCAGGTCACGCTCTTGTTTTGACTCACTTGCTCTGCAGCTTCCACTCATGTCCGAGCCACTGCTATTTGTAAATGCTTGTGTTTTTAATCACAAATGACAGCTTTATTACGTGCTATCGTGTTTGTTGACATGGTAGCACTGCCAGTGCGACCGAAAATCTTTTTAAATTTTTCAATGCTTGGTGAACATGAAAAACATTTTAATTCAATTACGATTATCAGGTTTACCAAACGTTTGTTACATTTTGGTGCGACCAGGGCCTTGTACGCCTTGCATAAAGATCTGACGCAAATGATACAGGTTCAACTGGTGTGATACCAATAAGGCCTTTAACAGTATTGTGGTGCTTATATGATGAAAAGGTGACACTTGGCACCTGATAGAGCTTGCTGTCTCAATGTACAGTTCAATATGCAGTCAATGACATCTCTTGTCCAAGGATACATGATACGGAAACAACTTGGCATTGATTCATCAATTAATTTCCGTGATGGCCATATGGGAATCTGCCTGAATCTATTATACAAAAATCAAACCAAGCTATGTGACATTGACAGAGAAACTCTGTTGGCAATGTCTGCGTCAAGCAAGCCTAATCTTAATCTTACAAGAACTATGAACAATTCCATTTCTGGTGATAAGATTCATTCTGGACCATGCTTTACATAATCTGGGGTAAGGATATTGGCTCCATAAGTCCTAGAATTATAATACACTAAATTATTTACAGCTGGGCCAAATGAGTGAAATGTAGCTTTAAATGTCTCATAACTATCTAGCCCTGTGTAGAATTTGAAGAGCTATTTATCACTCTTCAATTTTTAACAGAGAACCAACATCTATTGCTACTTTCTACAAGTTTCTGTGAAAGCAACTGATCTTCAGAATCAATTTGAGTAGGGAAGTCATCCACAGTCAACTCCTCATTACACACATCATTTGAGCTGTGCTGAATATTGCCATTTCTGCAATGTAAGCTGTCCTCCCTTACAGATGGTCAATTTCTTGCCCTAGATGTTGCTCTTGCTTTGGGTGCCTTTTACTTCTCAGCATTATCATTGGAAAATTATTGAGGTTGGTTTTCTTACCTCAAACGGAGTGCTCAGAGCAAACCCTATGACCTTGCGTTGGTTCAAAATCTTTTCGACATATCATATGAATCCACTTTTCTCGCAACATCTGTTTTTCCTTGCTCTTGCCATTTGGAAATGAGTAAAATGAAAGGTGCTTATCTATTTTGCTGTTCCTAAAACAACCAGGAACACAGCATGTATATCCTGCAATCATACAACTTTTGGCTGCTTGTTGTTTTCCATTATCCTTTTCATGACTTGGTTGAAGATGAAAGCCCAGGCTAGATCCAGCAGCCGGGCAAGAGTTTTTAGAAAAAATAGAGTGCTGGTCTTGCAGAAATTCAGTATCAGCACCATTGATTGCTTCCATCTTCTTCCAAATGCATTCAAATTTGGTTCACAGTAATCTAGCGAGTAAGTTGTGTGAGGTTGTGACTTGTGACTTAACACAACACCAGGATGCAGTGTGGCTGCACATTGATATTACGTTATTTGAAAATTGGCCTATTATATTGCTTTCAAGAATTTAGTTAAAATGTGTTTGGTGTATCTAGATTGCACTTTACTTTTCATGATACCTGAATATTAAACGCTTTGATGAAGAGCTTGCAACTTATTGTTTATAAAAGAACTCTGGTTTGAAGCAAACAATACTCTTCAATTGATTGTTTACCTAATTAGTTACTTGGTCATCCATCTTATTCCCATTGCAACAAAATTATTCCATCACTCTCAGTCAGCAGCCAACTCAATACCTTTATCCTGACTAAACTATCCAAGATCTTCCAACTGTCTTTATCCAATTCAACCTTGGTCCAACCCATATTCTCTTTCCTTCAGGACTCCAGTTTAGTATCAATCTAGAAATTCTTTCTTCACCCATTGTTGCCACATGACCAAACCATTTCAAATGTCTCTCCACAATTGTAACTATAAGTTTAATCGATCTTGACCAATGGATGTTTTATCTGAGAATAATCACCCATTCACATTGTTTTTTATTCATTCCAAATGCGGCCTTGAAAGTCAATAAAAAAAGGCAATCCAACAATAATCTAATTCATTCTTTGATGGTTAGAAATTGACTCACAGCTCAGCAAGATAATTCCTAATTTTGCTTCCTACTACAAAGCTGGAATGCAATATGTGGCAGAATAACTTGCAAAGGTGTCTTTAATTTTGCGACAACTGATTGCTTACTTCCACCCTTAATGAGACACTGCCATATTTTGATTAAACTGCAACTTCAATACTATGCATGAAAATTATAAAAGCATTCATAAAGAGACAAAAGCTAAATTGATCAACAAAAAATCATTGATAATTTGGGTACAAAACTGATGCTCACAGTGAAAAAAAAAATAAAGTTTCTTGTGATAATTATTTTACAATTGGCTCTTCACTGCACCATGCATTAAAAGTTCAGTAACTTTGAAGTTTGGAATCCTGCGCACCACATTACATACCAAAAAGAGCACATACATTGTCTTTAAGGAAACGATTTCATCATTTCAAACTAAGATGCTTCCTTTGCTTTCTGCCTCATCCTCTCAATTCTTTTCTGGTCTATATTCCTCTTTGCATATATGAATAAACCTATTCCTCCAACAAAACCCAATGCCCTGCAAGAAATTTAAAAGATTAAAGACGATCAACAAGAAATGGTTTGATGACCTCAGCTCAGATTCACTTAAGACAAAAATGAAGCTAATCATATAATTTAAAGATACATCAACATTACCATCAAAATTACACTAATTACACTCAACAAAACAGGGGGTGCAATTTCCTTGATTACTTTAGTCACAGAGAGGGTTTCTTCTCAACAAGCCTCTTACATACAGTTCTCCTAGTTTCCAATTAATTCATTAGTATATATTGATTCTATTCTCAATTATTTTGCTACAACTTGTCCAAGCTAGATTTTTGTCCGTAATCATTTGATTGCATTGAACATATCTATTCATATTTGTCGTGCACAGTGCAATTCTAAAGTAAAAACTGAGGCTTAAAGATAAGCATGGACACAGAATGATCACATGAAAGAGGGAAAATATTGCATTGGTTCGTCAATCTGGGTGAGTGTCAAACTATTCCTTGTAACTAGACAGGAAGATGTGAATCATGTCAAGGAAGAATAATCACAATATAGCCAATATAATTATACAACTTAAAGACCTCTGGCAAATTTCATCAAAGGATTAAATTGATCAACGTTTCTAAGTTGCATCTTAAATTGTGACTGACGAGAACTTTCTAAGCACGTTTTACTAGGTTCACTGGATAAACGCCAAGGTGATCACAATAATATCATACCACATTGAAGGAGTATTGTGGGAAACAAGTAAAATTAACAGCTAATTACCATGTCACGGCTACTTTTTGCATCCCTATCGCCATAATACATGCACACTAGACTTTGTTCGATTCTCTGTTCTCAGCGCTGATTTGTCATGTATGAAGAGCCTCGTTGTGATATCATTCACGCCGTTACAATAATACAAAGCGCCGAAGGAGCTAGATGACTATCTATGGGACTGTTGACAGCCGGTGAGGTAAAATCACTCATTTCTTTTTTTTATAGTGAGTTATGTTGGGGAAAGGCCATGGTGGCCTATACAATGCCTCTAAAAAGGAAGAAAGAAGAAAGTGAAAGGCTAAGAGGAGAGAAAGACCAGATCAAGTGTATTGATCTTGGATTTGAAAGATGGCAAGTTGTAAGATTCAGGAAGGCAAGACGTTCTACAAATTGCATGTTCTAGGGATGAATGATGATTTGTGGGACAGAGCTCGTGGATTAGGCAGTGAAACTTGGAAAGGGTGGGAGTGAGTTGAGCCTCTGGTAGTTCTGAAACGCCTCAGAGGAACAGGAATAATCTCCCTGATCTCCTGAGAACAATGCCCGTGAAAGTATCTATAAAAGATGGAAAGATCTCCAACTAAATGATGATGAAAGAGAGGTGGGAGCGATTTGGTGAGGTTAGGATTGTTGATGAGACGAATGGCTTTTGAGTGGATTCTGTCAAGAACACAGAGAGTAGATTTTGGAGCATCACACCAGACGTGGGAGCAGTACTCTAAGGAAGGACGGATTTGGGACTGGCATATAGTTAGAAGGTGAGAGGATGAGAAAAACCGGCGGGCTCTAGCGAGAAAACTGATCTTTTGAGATGCATGCATAGCAAGGGAATGGATGTTAGTTTTCCAAGTGAGATTAGATGAAAGAGAAAGACCAAGTTGTGTGACAGAAGCTAAAGTGTCCAGTTCATCGCCATTCATAAGGACAGGTGGAAAGTTTTGGTTATGTTTACGTGGGTTTCTTGCTTTGGTTGAACGAAACTAGGTTGTCTTTGCCCCACTTCTCAGTAACTGTCAGTTCATTGGAGAGAAGAGAGGCTGAAGTGTGTCTGTGGAGTTGGATATCAGTGGAAGCATGACCATTGCCAAAATACAGAATATATGAGGTCTCAAACAATTTTCTATCTATAACATGAGATTTGTAAATATGATTGTGTATTCAAGTTATGATTGTTTTTTAAATGCTATTGTAATACTCAAAAGCTGATTTTTGAAATTCTTCCTGAAATATTGAAAGCTACAGTCTATATAAAGCACTTCTATTTTGTAAAGTTTAAATTTTCTATTTAGGCCTTTGCAGTTGTGGTTTGATCAAATGTATTTCAAAGTATTACAATATGGCTCAGAATAAAGTATCAAGGCACATATTACTGACTGGCGCACCAGGCAAGTATTTCATAGTATTTTGTTATCATCTTAGTTCTTTCATACAACTGTGTTCCCACAGCGTATAACCAGAAATGGTGTGTTTTGTATGGCTAAAATTCTTGTGATCAGTTTGAAATTATCCAACTATGCCAATGCATTGTTGAAGAAGCCTTGCATTACATAAGCCTTAACGGTTTAAAGCATTGCAAAAGCCATGTATTGTGCTGTGTGCCATAAGCTTTCTAGCTCAAAATCGCACACCCTTGATGCCTTGCAGTATAATGCTGTTGAAGAAATGTTCATTACTTACGGAAAAGTACTTTAAAATTCTCATAGCTCGCCTATGTGTCATGGGTATTTTTTGCAGAGGGAAAACTATGCATCCAATAAAAGTTGAATTCCAAAGGGAAAGCCAATTAGTTGATTTGAAATGGCTGACTTTGCTTTTATTCATTGGCAGGTGTTGGAAAGACTACTATTATACAGTCCATTGTAGCTGCATTGGAGAAGAGTGAGTCATTTTGTATCAATGGATTCTTTACTGAAGAAGTGAGGCGAGATGGCAAAAGAATAGGCTTTGATGTGGTCCAGCTGTCTACGAAACAAAGAGGACCTCTAGCAAGGAAGAGGTACATATATCAAATGTAAAGAATTATGATCTGAGGTAAATAGTATGTGCACTTGATGTGGTACAAATGCAGAAGAAGAAATCTTTAGAAGGAATGCAATTATTAAGTTCAATTCGCACAGCATGATCAACACAAGAATTGTCATATCAGGTTGATAGTAGGCCTAAAAAAGTGGTAGATTGGTAGAGAAAAATCAAGTTGGGAGACATGAGTTTGACAAATGTAAAATGAAAAGACATCAATTTCATTAGAGACTGGGTTGATTATATGAGCGTATACCTTGTCAAAGTTTCTAGCTGGCTTAGCATTGGATACCCTGAAACTGCAGCACATGCAGGATTCAAGCTCATACGCCCTGTCTCATGAGTCTGCATGCTTAACCACTACACCATGGCAGCACAGTTTCAAATAGTCTTTCCAGTTGTAGAGCCACACCATAGTCCTAAAAAATGCATATAGCAGAAAAAAGTGTTAACAGGTGTATGTTAATTTGGTTTTTGCACAATGTTTTTTAGCAATGACAACTTACTAGAAAGAAGGGGATTGCCAATGGTTGGACAGTATTGTGTTGATTTGCAGTCTTTTGAGAGTATTGCTTTACCAACTTTAGACATCCCGGTTAGTTTGCTTTTCTAATTTCAATACATGTTCTTTCAATATAGAATTATTCATGTCATTTTTTAAGCATAATTTGACACATTCCCCAGCAGATCTTTTTTTCTCATTCCTCCTTAGCATCAAATATCCTATGATCTGCACATGGGGTCTCTTGACACTGCCACAGAAGCTTTGGGCTCTGATATTGCAAACCTGGATTCAGTAACCTTATGTAAATGGCTTCTCTTTGGTAGCTCAAATTTGACTATGGTTGACAAAAGGATGATTATAGAAGCAACAATTGATTATATTAAAAAAGCAAACAGGTTAACATGATTTCTGGTTGTTGGCATGCAACCTAGACGAGATGGAGGGACTTCACTTTCCTGTCACTTGGGTGGTTGCTGCCCTTTTATTAAGAGTAAATCTATTCTCTAGCCATTTAAGATCCCTATTTCAACCTGTTTGCTGTAATGACTAGTCAAGGTTTGCTTTTTGTGACAATTTTGTAGGGCTCTAATTTAGATTTCTTTCTTGAAGGTTTCAAAGTATCAATAAGTAGGTATTTTGTGTATTGTTCCAAAATTGGTACTTCATCATTCGCATAACGTTTCCTTCTGTAAGGGATTCAAGCATTGAAATACCGACAGGCGACCTGAATTTGATTTTGATTTCTGGGCTTTCTAATTTGAATTTTTAAATCTTTTTCTGTCAAATTTTGAGCAACTTAGTTGCGTGAACTTAGATTGCTCTTCTTACCTGGCAAAATACAGTTCTTTTAGCTTGGCTCCTTGAAATGATCTCATGGACAGTGGCACCTCGTCTAATGGGGCTAGTAAGGCTAAGCTCCACCAATGATTCCCAAAGACATATAATTAGAGTCTGTATATCTATTTCTTGCAGACCGGAAAATTTCCCATTCACAAATGGTACATTGGCGCACAGTATTTATTTTCATTGCATTCTCGCAGATCTCTCGGCGTGCGTCACATTGTGAAAGTTGTCTACGCTATCGTTTGGGGCTAGCTCTAACTATTCAGCCAATCAGATGGCGTCAAGCCTTTGATATTTGTTATGGCGCAGGTCAGACAGCTGATTTGAGGAGCAAAATCAAATTTGCCCTCAGATAACATCATCACATAAGCAGTGGTGCAACTGTTGATTGAAGTGAGGCTCGATGTCAACAAGACAGAAAAGTCTCGAATGACACCGAGCTGGAAAAGGATGGCCGTAGCTGACGGCCTTGCCAAGCCTGTTGCGAGCTGATAACTTCTAGCTTGTTTCAAGTTTGAAATTTAATGATCAGAAGTTCGTTTAATTGTGCTTTATTTTTCTTATGGCCCAAAGTGCCCTATTGACCGGCCGCGACTGTTAAAGATATAAGCTCCTCTACGCTTCCCTTGCTCAGTATCTCGAATCGAATGCAATTTTTGTCCGCTGAAAATATAATTATGCAATAAAGATTTTTCAGGCTTAGTTCCCAAAGCATGAGTCATGGATGTATTAAGATTCTAAAGAGCCCTGAAATTGGCAATTTTTTGTCACTGTCCTTAAGCATTATGACAATTATTTGTTCCATTGTTACCTTTTCAGCTTACGTCAAAGCATCTGTTGATTTTTGATGAAATTGGAAAGATGGAGCTGTTTAGCAATGTGTTTTGCAAGTTGATTAATCACATATTTGAATTGGAAAATGTTATCATCGTGGCAACTGTACCGATATCCAAAGGGAAGCCCATCCAACTTGTTGAAGCACTGAAAGCAAGAAAAGACTGTAAATTAATATCAGTAAGAAATTCTTTGTAGACATTTGGCTCACATCTGCCGACAGCCTAGCTGTTATTTTTTATGGAATCTAAGTAAAAGATCATAGAGCTTGGCCGATTCTTGACTCTTTCGATTTGCAAAGGGAAGTTTCCATCCATCCTTCTGCTCATTCTCCTTCTTTTATTCTCTTTGTTTTCCCGAGGAACTAAAGCCCCTCTGAACAACCGTATCCTCCTTGGCCTTGTAGTAAAATACTCCCTTTGATTGTCCTCTTTGACTGCTCCCTTTGATTGCCCTCTTTGATTGCTCTCTTTGATTGCTCTTTTTGACTGCTCTTTTTGACTGCTCTTTTTGACTGCTTCTTTGACTGCCTTATGATCGGAGGAGCACGACCTTGGTCTCGGATCATACCGAAATCTTTGAAAATTGACTATGCTGCTTAGCACTATTTGGAGGGTGTGGGAGTTTAATGCATAGTGCTATCAGTTGGTCAGTCCCAAGCTGCGAAAGTGAAAGCTGAGACAAGCGACCCACTCGGTAAAAAAAGTCACATTCAGCAAGATGGCGAGGGAAGGACTCAAAGCTTTTCGATAGCATTTGCAACCACTTGGTCATGTTTCATATTCATATTTTGTTCTTTCTTAAGGAGGGTTGCCTTTCAGCATCAGCAGGTTTTCAAGGGGGCCTTCGACAAAAAACATCAATTGCAGACTGTAATTATCAGGGAGTCCTTACAGTATTTCATTAGACGCGTGTCATTAAATCAGCTTGATTCAAAAATATTTGAACATACCAAATTTGATCAACTCTGGAAACGTTTAACTACAGATTTTCATGAAAGTTTATTTTCTTCCAGGTAAACAGAGGCAACAGGGATATCCTTCCAAATGAAATTGCGAGTTCAGTTCAAGCCGCTGCTAAGCTTTTCTTGATGTAAACGGAGTTACCCATTCGGTTGGGGAGGTACAGAGAAATAGAATATCAAAACATATATCAGTTTGATCAGCTGTTTGATGACTGCCAAAATCGTAGGAGTCACATAGCACTTGAAAGGATTACGAAAAATCTATTTAAACTAAGTAGTTCCGCGTGAAACGCGGTTCTGAACATCAATTGCAAGTCACGCACTCGAGCAGAATGTATTTACTGGGCTGTCCAAATGAAAGATTCCAACTATTCGAATATTCGTTTGTAAATTTACCGAATATTCAGTTTTTCGGTGAATGGGGCGTGCCTCAAAAAGTTCCAAATTCGCTTCATTCAATAGGTGCCATCGATTTTCATTTAAGCAATTGACTATCTAATTGATATCCAAATAAATGGCAAAATGCCGTTGCCCAGTGTTTTGCCGCCGCTGTCTACACAAATCAATTGATCTATTTGCTATTATTAGCAATATTCGGAATATTCGCTGCTTCAACTAACCTGTTTTCGGATTGTTCACTGAGTCATGCTATTCGGATTATTCACTGATCATTTGCCATTTCAAGAAGTCGACTGACTGTTCAATCCGAATAATCGAATAATTCGAACTGTTCGGTCAGCAGCGAATAATCGTTTCGCTTCATTGCTCTTCGAATGGTCATCAGATAAACGAATGCCGATTATTCGACCTTCGATGGACAGGCCTAGTATTTACAGATGCCCTCAAAGAGCCTCTTCACGTTTTGTTTTCACAGTTCCTCAAGGGGTTAAGATGCATCCCGTCAAGATTCAATAATGGATTATTCAAAGTACATGGTGATCAGCAGATTTCAGAGTGTACTGAATTCGTTGTTTAATACCTGCACTAAATGGCCGTTTCTTTGGTAGTGCAAGTTTTGTGTCTCTTACTAAACCCTGGTTTGATATTCAAGCTTGAGTGAGGAGGGCTCGTAAGATTAATTGCACAAAATTGTTTGGCACTATTTCCTTCGCGTATTTTTGCGTAAGAGACTTGATATTGATATTCTCGAATATGTTTGTTTACTTGAAATATGGCTTTGATACAGTAAATCTTTGAATGTTTAAATGCGTCACATTGTGATAGTGGTAACGGTTCATTTCATTTCAAATATTTTAGGAGGGGGACCCTGCAGTAGGTCCTGGTTTTCAAGGGGCCTTCCAATTTATAATCAAGGGAAGTAAGCCTAAAACGATGCTAAAAACATTATCAAGAATCAAACTTGATATTTTGATACTAAATTTTCAAAATACGAATACCTAATTGGTTAATCTCAGTGACACTAGAACAACCCCAGATTAAGCAACAGTAGAGAAAGTGTTGTTCAATGATCCCAGTGTACAAGGTTTTAAGAGTCTCGAGATTTCGCTAGACTGGAGGTAAAGGCACGTATCATGAGCAATTGTGGATATCTTTGAATTTGGGCAGCCCTTGGTAGATCAGCGATATAGATGCAAAATAAAAGAGGTCCAAGACACAAGCCCTGAGATACACCAATCTTCATTTCCGAGATTGATGAGTCAACTCAATTAACCCTAGTAAATTCCTTTCGATTGGAGGAATAGGACCCAAACCCCGTTAATTCTCGACCCTGGATACCGTAATAACCTAGCTTTTTGCAAAGGATGTCATGGCCGACAGTGTCGAAAGCCTTTCTCAGGTCAATAAAGACTACCGCTATCAACTTTTCTAGATCCATCCAATGATGCAAGTTTTAGATAAATGCTTCAAAGGCGAATGAAGGCGCCAAGGCTCTGATTTTTCTGAAGAAAAGTAGTCATATCATTCATGTCAGGGTATCGTTGGTTGGTAAGAATTTTTTCAATGAGCCTTGCGATGGACTTGTAGAACAGAATCTGGGCGATAATTTGATATTTCAGCCCCATCACCTTCTTAGCTTGTTGTAAACCTGCAAATTTCCACACGTCTGGAAACTGGCTTGTTTCAGGTCAGGTCAGGTCACACCCATAGCCTGACGGCCGTTGGGGCACTGGGATATGTCCCTCCACCTCCTCCTGTCCTCTGCCATCCTCATGCAGACCGACACCGGCTCTCCGACCCAAACTCCCACATCTCCGCTCCAGTTCCTCCGCGGTCGACCTCGTCCTCGCCTACCCTCCACACCACCGCGCATGACCGTGTGGGCCAATCTTCCCGGCCTCCTCGTCACGTGTCCAAACAATTGCAACTTTCTTTTCTTTACCGTGTCGAGCAACGGTTCGAGGTCTCCACCCTTCCTCCTGATCTCTTCTAGTACTGACGCGTTAGTTCGGGGTTCTCGCCAGTGTACTCCCAGCGCATCTCGAATGCACTGATCTTCTTCTCGAGCTGTTTGCTTAGTGACCAAATCTAACACCCATACAGGGCCACCGCAGTCACTAATGCCTTCATGAGTTGGATTTTCATTTTCTCTCGCACTTCTCTGCACTTCCAGATGTGGTTTAACTTGGCCATTGGAGCTGTTGCGATAGCCAATCGTGTTCTTATTTCAGTTGTTGATGTTGCATCCTCGTTCATCACTGCACCGAGGTATTTAAACTGTTGAACTTCTTCGATCGCATGCCCATCCACCAACATCTCTACTTCTGCTACTTCATCGCGCTCCTGTTGTCTTGAGGTCGTCAGTATTTTGCTCTTCTCGTCGCTAATCTCCATGCCAAAACGCCGCACCGCAGAGTCAAGACGTGATGTCAAATTCACAAATTCATCTCTGCTTCCAGCGATGATGTCAATGTCGTCGGCAAATCTGAGATTGCTGATTTCCCTTCCGCCACCTTTCACAGAGCCGTCGAAATCTTCGAGCGCATCTGACATGATTTGCTCTAGGAACAAGGTGAATAGACTTGGCTATAGGATACACCCTTCATAAGCATCCGCTCCGGTTTTGGCTTTCCAGTCTCCTTGGATGATTCCTGTCTTTTTTTGGTATTTTTTCAAGCGTTGCTGATCAGACTATCGAAGAAATCATCTATATCTCCATCCTTAGAGTCGGCGGTTGGTGCGTAAACTTGAATTATGGAGATATTTCTGGGATTTGCTGAGATCCTGATTTTGATCATTCCATTTGAGATTGGTTCGCATTCCTTGACCGCTTTAACCGTGTCTTCGTGGGTCATGAGTCCCACTACTTCTCGCTTCTTCCCATTCCACTAAACCAGATCTTGTGCCCCTTCTCAGTGGTCATTTCACCGTTTCCCAGCCATCTCATCTCTGCAATTCCCAAGACATTCCATTTGTATCTGTCCATCTCATGTTCCAGCTGCTCCAGTTTCCTTCTCCGTTGAGTGTTCGGACATTCCATGTCCCGCACGTGAATTCCTCTTTCTGCAGCCGCAGCTGATTCTGAATTTTCAGTGTAAGGCAGGGCTAGTGTTTTGAATTAACAGATGTTGTCCTTCCCAAAGCCCTTCGTTGGTTTGATTTTGGCAATTGCATCTCTGATTTCTTTTACCGTGATTTAGCGGAGTTGAAACATAACACTGCTATCATTATCAGCAGCTTGACCAGAGAGAAGAGGCTTCAGAACTGGATCTATTTTACTACCTAGCTTGTCACCAATTGTACAAAGAAATTATTCATTGCATTTGAGACTGCCTTTTTGTTTAAAAAGGTTTCTTCAGAATCCTTAAGACAATCTACGTTGCAAAACTTCAATTTTTTTTCAATAGCTCCTTGATTGTCTTCAGACTCTTGTTTTTCCTTTACGTTCAAAGACTTCTGCAGAGAAATACTGTCTCTTAAGCTGGCTATTTGGAGCATTGACCCTTTTTCGTGTCTACCTATATGTATACTTTCAAGGACAGCTGCTTTGAGTCTATCCCTTGCACTCATCAGACGCTAAATGTCTTTACCGATATCTTTCAGAAATGCACATTTCCTTTATGGTTGCATGCATGTTTTGCTATGAGAAAAGAGAACAAGGAATACCAATCATGGACAAGCATGTCAACATCATATATTCCCAATGTATGCAAAAACCATCAAGCAGGAATCGATTTCACTAAAATGCTTCATACTCTATAAACTTTTATCTTTTTATGATCTTTGGTCAGCTCATATATCAAGAGCGTTTCATTTACAAACAGCGTTAGTTTCTAATGTAAGTATAATAAGAAAAGAAAGTCTGCAAGTTGTTATATTTGCTCATTGTCTTGGGTTGTAAACCGTATTTAACCCTTTGCTAGAAACAGCCGTCACCGGTTTTGCAACAGCTGCCTCCACAGCTCTCTTCTGAGCAAATCTTTTTACGCCACCGCCCCCCATTTCCTTCAAGCTCTCTCCGACAGCCTTTCTGCTAGCAGCTTTGCCTGCTGTTGCCGTTGTTCCTGCTGATACCCCTCCCAAAATACCGTCGAATGCCATCTCAGCTACAAATTTTCCGCCACTGAAGTCATTGAATGTTCCACCACTTGTCTGAAATTTTTCGTCTACGGAATGGTTAATGCCCTTCTCCGAACATTGACCAGCAGCACTTGCTGCCGCTGCACCTGCCGCTGCACCTGCCAAGGACAGATCGGCATTAGAATGACGGATTTAGGCAATGCAGCCAATTAACAGTAGAATGCCCAAGCTAAATGCCCGTGACCTTGATTAAGCCTCCTTAATGCAGAGCGTTGTGTGGGGGGAGGGACGGGCTTTGACTTTTGAAACAGCACTTCAAGTGATAGATAAACTGTTGATGCATTGTTTAGAATTTTCTATTTCCTTTGACAGAAATCGCACAGTTTCAAGAACTCATAGGTATATGATACAGTATCTAGTATTTGATTAATGATTTTGAAAACCAGCCTTCGCTGCAGGGCCACCCTCCTAAATGGAAGTGAAATGATTGTAAGATGTTCAGAGCAATTGATATTCATAGATGAATAATGATTAGTGCATCAAATGGATGGCGATTGGACTACGAGAGATGCCATATACCGTTGGTGATTAAATAGATACAAGATAATGCTGAAATTTCATTGGACAAAGGCATAATCCGTGGCGTAATTCAAAGTAAGTCCTCGTCTCGCATTTTCTTTTTTTAGTGGGTTATGTTGAGGAAAGGCTATGGTGGCCTATACAAAGCCCCAGCAAAGTAAGAAAGAAGAAAGCGAGCAGCTAAGAGGATAGAGAGATAAGTTCAAGTTTATTGATATTGATTGATCTTGATTTTGCCATTCCTCAGACATAAATATGTGAACGGAGACATCTTTTCGAATGTACTATGAAAAATATGATTTAAGCACCAAAGTACCTGCTGGTCCTCCCACCACAGCTCCACCTATGGCGCCAGCAGTTACTAGGGTTGACTTGGTCGATGAAGCACATGCCCTTCTAGCTCGCTGCAGGTCATCGTTGTCACCTGAAACGGCGGCGGCGATCCCATGTCCAGCGGATGCGACGTAGCCTAGAACTAATGGAGCATCATCAGGCTACAACAAAGTTTGTTTCTAAATGAAATAGTTCCAGACCTGGCTACTGTGCTTTTCGTTCTTGTGATCTGCCTGCATCTCAATGCAGCGACTATTTTCAGGTGCTTGGAGAAAAACTACATTCGTATCTCTCCCTTTCTCTCTATGCATCGATCCACATCTTATATAAACTCATTAATCAAGGTATATATTCTTGTCCAAAATCTCATCCACTTCATTTCAATTTGATGCGTGACGCTTGATTAAAGTAATGACGTCAGAAATCAAATTGATATGACGAATGATATAAATTAATGATAATGCCCGATCAGCATAACAGCTTCATCATCGAAATACAACAAAGAGGACTTTATTTTGCTCATGGAGAGGTATTTGGATGTTTTCATTCTCACCAAATCGAACATGGAATGGAAAATGCTTGATGATAATACTACTTTAATAGTATTAGTTGCTGGTTCTGCAACAGTAGCATTATGCACATTGGCTTATCTAAGGTCTGGCCGCAGAAGTGAATGCAGTAAAATGACAACAAATGCTGCCACCCAAACACCAAACAAACGGGATATTGTTAGTGAATTTTCTTCTACGGTCTTCATAATCACATACCAGATATTGCTTATGAGGCTTCTAGCGTAAGCTTACTGCAGATCTAGTGCTTAGCGGACACTTGGAGTGACGCTGGAATTAACTTCGTTGGAAAGCGGAATTGTCAGCAAAATAAGACATGAAATTCATAGGTATAGAAAGAGACATCAAGTTGTTCTCTTTTGTCTGCAATGCACGGGGACTTATGCAAAAATATTTGCAGGTTGCAGGACAGTTTTCATGAGACTATTTCTTCTATTTTAGTTCAAGAATAAACCAACACAATGCTACATTGAGGCAAAGGATGAATACGTGCAATGCATGTACGATGTACGAGATCAGATTGTGCAGTGCAATCCTGAATTTAAAGAAAGAGCAGTGCAGTGTCATATCGAGACTTTCAACGTTGACGCACAGACATCGTATGAAAATGTGCCGCAAGAGACAAATTCGTCTTACACGCAGCTACCGAAAACGTCGTTTGAGTTGGATGACACTGGGTTAGCTCTTGATGGAATCGCTATTTCTAGATGTATGGTGCCTTTTGCGTTTCCAAATATCATTTGAGACCCTATTGTCTGCGATTTCCATTGATTAGAAAATTATCTTATAAGATGTACGCTAGAGTAAGGGGTATCGGTCCGATCGGACGGCCGGTTTTGTCTTGCTGGTGAGGGTAACTATTTGCCTACATATCAATGTAACTTTTGGCACGCTATATGTATGGCTATACACTGAAAGTGATCGTCGGCAACGACGGAAAAGGCCAATCATCACACTGAAAATTTTCCCACCCACCGTTACCTTCTAAAAAGTCGTCTACTTAAAATGCATTCGCCGATGTACTAGATTAATTCATTAATCATGTGATGCTTTATCATGCAGCTTCGACTTCGATTGATGTTTACTACGATGCACGTCAGAGCTCATCTGACTTTTCCCCAAGAGAGGATGTCCTCAATTACGAGGCGTTGGTCAACAAAATATCGTCACTCAATGGATCAATCAACGGTGATTCAGAACTGACATTTTCAGACACCTTCTGCTCCTCCTCCGCAAGCATGAGATCGGAGATTGAAAGAAAAAGCAAGACAATGGTAGGCAACGCTTTAACATTTTCTGTAACTGCATTAAATCCACCATCTTCCTAGCTGGCATAAATCACCTCCATTTGTCACTGTATCGTTTGAAACTAAGGAGATTGCAACACTCTGTTGCAACCTATAGTCAGTCCTATGTATGAGATAGTGTCATTCAGGAACAGCAGGAAATTATCTGTACTTAAATGTGAAACATCCAGCTATGATTTACCTCCCTGGTGACATTGCAGCTCACAAGTCAAATCAGTTATCTATAAGTCAATCACATGGACATATCGTGTTTAAGCCAAGCATGAACATGGAGCAAAATACGAGGCTGCTATTGTTCAAATTGCCCTGACACTCAATCGACCATCTATAATTAGTAGGAAGAGGGGTGTATCAAGTCAATGATCACTGAGATTATTGAACATTTCGCAAGTTACTATCTAACAATGAAAAAGATAACTAACTGAAAATGTCTGTCACGAAATCAATGAAGCAATCCATTATTCAATTCAGATTGTTTTGCTTCATTTGTAGGTAAATGTGATGAAGTCGCTACCTTCAAAATTGGACATTTCAGAATTCATAAGCAAAACGTGAATTGATCACGCTGCATAGGTAAGAATGTCTTTTAAAAGCTCTCCTCGTTTATAAAAAAGCTCAAGGTGTTCTGGCCCAATGCATCGGTATTATAATCAGTTGAGACACGCATCTAGAAAGATACGGTCTCTTTAAAGCTGTCTGAATAAACTATGCATTCGATTGAATTCCAAAAGTGCTTTTTGTGTTTTGAGATGGCAAAGGGCAATCACTCCCAATAGATATCTCATTTATCTTTTTTACAACTGGCAATATGTTTCTGATGCAGTGCATTTACGCAACTATTCCATTTCATCGTAAATCAAGAAATATTTGATAAGATCTTATCAAATTTTAGGCTACTGTTGCGATGGGCAATGCAAAAGTCGGTTTATTCTGGCACACATGGTACAAAAGTTTGGAATTTATTCTGTTATTAAACTATTTTTGAAACATTTGTAAGGATTGTGAAACGGATTTCAACGGAACTTCCAAAAACAGGTTGATCAGGGATAGTGACTACAGACTTGGTTATAGAAGGTCAAGGAGAATACTAACTGTGAAGATTTCGAGAAGATTTACCTAATATGCTCAGCAAGGTCATAATGCAACATTAAAGTCAATTTGATACCGGACGCCGGAAAGAAGCCATCTTGCATTATCTTTGCCATCGTTACAATTGATTCGTAGTTACATGGCAAAGTGCAAGGTTCAACAACCCAGCCGTGCCGTTGCGTTGCTGTTTAGCAATTTCTAATGCCACCTCCCTTCCTATTGTGGCAAATTCGGATGGGCCTACAGCGCATTTGGCTAATGGCTGAATGCTAAGAACTATGATCGTCCTACAAGAGGCGATTTATCCAAGGCCACCACCCTACCTTATCTTCCTAGCACATTCTTGCCACGATTCTAAAAGCAAGTGGGGAATTTTTCTGGACAGATTGGATGAGAGGGTGGATTCTCTTTACTGGCAGCCTAGCAATCCAGCTATAATCACCACGTCTGCCATATTTACACATCGTCTCACTGTGAAAAAGCTGCATCAATTGGCATCGAAGAATAGGAATACATGCTGGGTATATTTTGTCATTCAAAGCTAACTGAAATCTACAACATCCGATTCGCAAGATGTAAGTTAAAATTCCACGAAGTTTATAATTGGTTTTATGAACTCAATCGAACATCTTTATTTGAAGCAAATGTCGCTTACCGACCCCAAAGTTGTAAGTTGATTTATGGTAATTTCATATTTCGTTTGAAATCCGAATCACATTCTCTTTCAATCTTTTCGTTATTTCTGCACTTTTGGTATTGCATTTGAACATGTGCTTTTGAATCTCAATGGATCTCATGTCCATTAACGGACTTTTTGTCTCTTAGTGGACTGATGCTTGTTCTCTCACATTAAAAAGTTTCCCAAGCATTTATGGTGTACTCCTACAATGATCTTATCTTGGACAACTTGTGTTTTTCATTTAAGCGTAAAAGCCGACCGTTAGCCAGTTTCCGCCTACATTAATGTGGTCCATTCTGCCAAGTCGATCGACAGATGAACGGACAGGGGCATGCGCAATTTCTGAAAATCTTGACCCCCTCGACCACTGTCGATCGAATCGGTAGCCGCAGAAGTTCAATTGAGTTGAACTTTCCATCAATAGATAATCCCCTGACCAATCAAATCGCAGAAGTGATATGACCAAGACGAACAATATTTTGTGCGCCGAAAAAACCAGAGTGATCAATCTCCATTATTCTACATTTGGTGGAACTGTCAAGAACCCGGCTTCTAAAAGTTCATCCCAGTAGCTCCTTTTATCATCTTATGAAGAGATGTCTTGCTCATTCGGTAACTGGCAGCGAAAGCGGTTGGCGCGTCACCTGCCGCCGGGTATCGTAGAGTAATCGAGAAACGCTCTACTGGTAACTTTCCTTCTTCTTTAGCCGATGACACATTAATTTCATGGGCAACCAGTGCCAATAAACTCTAATATTTTCAAGTCGTCATCTTGGAAAATGTTTTCCACACTCCAGTACACACAAACTGTTCGCCGATTGATTGATATGTTCTAGCAACGATGGCCCGTAGCATAAAAAAATGGCTAACCTCTATTAGAATAATTTGCCCTTTTGCCTGTCAAATGGACAGTGTGAATAGAGTATTGGAGCCCGTTACGTTAAAAATCGCTTGCAAATCAATTCGCGCTGAGAAGTCAATTCTCTCGCACTCCATCATAACAACCTCAACATCACTATGCTATCATTATGACGATGGATAAAGCTGTAATCGGGCATTCCTATCCAACAGTTCTCCGTTATAAAATGTGGGAAATCGTCGTCTTGACATCATTTCAGTACAAATTGGAGGCATTTTTAGCAAAGGATTAAGGAATGGTGCAACATACCCTCAAGTGCAGCAAGAAGGTTAAATATAAGATTTCGACCTCATAACAATTTTCTACAGTCATCCTTGGGAATATAACAATTTTCTGCAGTCATATTTCAGACAACTTCTTCAACTCTTTTATTTTTTGTAGTGACAAACACGTCATTCAAACTGATTTGGTATATGAGTGCCCCGACGGCTTTAGTTCATCGTTATCCAGTAAATACAACATTTACAATCCTTGCCCCAAAAAACATGGTAGCAAAACCATCTAAGTGCCCAGTAAAAGTCAAACTGAGTCACGTCTACCTATAACGTTTAACATTTAGCACGTGGCAACCAACCTCTAGGTTTTCCCTAGAGAACCTAGGAAGATGTAGAACGTAAAGGAACATGGGAAGTTGAAATCAGCTGGAGCTACGGGAGGTTGGGAACAGACCATCAATAGACTTCGGCTCGAGTCGTAGAAAATTTGAGTAGCAGACTAAGTATTATTTACAACAACGTTTATAATGTTATTGAATAATCGCATAATGAAAGTAATGATTTATTTTGTAAATATTTACAACATGGAACACAATGTTGTTTTTCTGGCCAATTCAAAGTCACTTGCAGGCGTGCAACTACAGGGGGCCCTGGGGGTCTACACTCCTCTTTACCTCAAAAGGGCTAAGGAGCCCCTTCTTCTAGAGAAAATGCGAAGCTTCCTTCTGGAAATAAAATCATTTGATATTGTTGTCAACGCTCAGATCAGTGGATATTAACGAGTCAATGGTGATTTCTTTGTAAATGAGTTAAAGTTAACAAAATTAGGAAAATGCCTAAATCTGAAGGATATCATTCCAGGCTTCATCCCTTTAAATAACATATCTATTGTGCCCGCTTTGTGGTCTGAACCCTAATCTCTAAAACTTCTAGTTACGCGCCCGACTTGGTTATCTGAACCCTTTTATGACAAAAAATGGCTCGTCACATCGGTACTTGTCTCCAGTTTCGAATTCAGTTTCGAACTAACAAATTTTAAAAAGGATGAAATTTGATATAAAAACATTGCCGCTGAATACCAAAGGCCGCTGAACTAATCCGTTTTCTTCATTGACGTTTGTCCTAACAGTGCCGAAAATTCCGTTTTGAAATATATCAATTGACAATTGACAGTTGAAAGAATAAGACGATGAAAGAATAATTGCTGTCGGCGTAAACACTTCATCACATTTAGTATTCCTAACAATGATTATGACTTGTAACACTTCAACTTTCCAAAAGATGTATTTGCGAAAAGTAACCGCCATAGCGTATAGTTCATGGGCCTGTTAGTAATTTAGAGGTTTGTACTGCGACATTACAATGATCAATTGTTGCACGTCGTACTGTTGTAAAATATATGGAATACGAATAGTAAAAATCATGTAAACCTGGCCTTTGACTTACCTTTGAGGGCGAAATTTTGGTATAAGTAGTGATGGAATTCTAATCAATCCATTATCACGAAAATCTTAGCTTTGATTTCTGCTGGCAAGACAGGCGGTCTGACCTCTGTCTTGCCCCTTTTTTAATGAGCTAATACACTAAGCTGTGCGTTGAACAAACCCGTGAAACAAAAATACCCAATAAACTGACGCTACCCACCTCCAAAATGTCTGTAGAATTACCGAATGCTACAACTGATTCAGGCGAATCTGCTATAGTATCAAATATGACATAGCTTGGCAATCCATGTAGGCTATTTAGAATTATAAGGATCCAAAAAATACATACATCGCTACCACCGCGAGCAGGTTGTCAATTGGATCCTATCCAAGAGAGCTTTGAGTAATCAAACTATCCACATCCTGGCGATAGATAGATTGTTTGTTATTTTGTTCGTCTGCAAAAGAGATACTTGACAGTACAATGAACACAATGGCAAATAATTTCAGCATACACTAACATAGCCGTCATTCAAACGAAGCAAGTTCTCAAGATGAATTTCCCCAATATTGAAACAATTTAAAACAACAGATAACAGGGGGTTTCACCCTTCTCTCAATGGGAAAATTGCCAACAGATAACAGCGAGTTGATAAAATCACAGAGCTGCTTGTCTCAGGGACAACCATCTGTCAAATGGAGGCTACTATGCTACCATCTAAGATAAACTAATAGATGCGAGGCTAAGCGTTGATAAGAGCAAATACAGTTTAAGATTAAGGACTTGGGAGTTTGGTGGCATCTCAGACCTTGAACGAGGGAGGCAACAAAAGCGATTTCATAAGGCAGGCCACTTCGAACGCTCTGCCACGACAATCCCATTCGAAACTTGGCTGTGGCGGTACGGTGTATAATCATAGTCATAAGAACAGACTACTCTTATGACTATGGTATAACTATAGCTTAACGTAAGAAGCCTATGGTGAATGCAGGAGGGAAAACATTGACATATTTTTCAGTGTAATGAATGTCTTGATGGAACCTTTTATAATGACATGCGACCTAAATAGTGACTGTAATGGGTCTGCGCGGAACACTCGATCCCGAGCTTAGCAGAAGCTAGAGACATGGGTCTGAGCTTTTCTAGGAAGGCTGGCTTTATGAGGTGGTTGCCCGTTGCTTTCATCACCAATGTTGCTTTTATAGTGAAGCATGGAAGATTTGAACGGACAGCCCTGCCGAGTGAGTCCGCGTGTTCGATAACTTCCGTACTACACAAAGGCGCCATTGTGATTTATCGACAACCTGCAAATCATACCATTAGGGTTGTGAAGGCTTCTTCGTCAATTTGATCCTTCTAAGCCTACATTAAAAGGAGTGTTTTGACTAGGAGGGACAAGGGTTCAGGAGACACGGGGAAAGTGGTCACATCTTTACCTCAAGATGTTCTGGCAGGTGAAAATGTTAAGACGGTTTCTAAGACGATTTTTGGTTTTATGAACTTGATAATCCCTGTTTCGACTCATAAGATATTCAAAAGGCAATTTTAAGTACTGACTCCTTGCTATCAGTCCCTGGACATGCTTTTCGGACTTCTGAAGATCCTTACTTCAAAGATTTAACAGATCTTATTAATGCTATTGTACCTTATGGTTGATTCGAATGCCATACATTGCTGATTTCGTATGCTTAATTTCCTCATCACAGCTCTTGTGCTATTTTCAAACAATTAAATTTAGATCAGCTGTGACTACTGCTTTTAAAAGTACTCTGATTTCGTACAAACTAAAACGTGATGGTTCATGCATGACCCGTCGCACACTATATCACTGAAAAACGACATGCAACGATTTATCTCAGACGAAATGAGTGAAATGAAGGGACATTCTGTAGAGCGGAAGCCGTCATCTCGAACAAAATCCATTTAATGAGCCTCAACATATACTCCTTCGCAGATACTGTGACAAGGGACAAAGAGGTTATTGTTAATAGAATCGTAGCTTGGGGACGGACTTTGTGCCAACTTGAGAAATTTTCTCACGCTTGCATTAGGCAATTTTTGCTCAAAAGATAGTACAATATGGTCAAATACATTTTTATGAGATCATCCGTAGAACGAAGCAGAGGAGAAGAAAGGAATTAAGGGGAACGCGTGGTATGATATTAATCTGTCGGTTATTTTCAACCTTTTTCCTTTCACATACCTTTACTCTTCAAAATAAAATGCACTAACCTATGTGGGGGTCATTTCAGCAAACTACATCTACGAGTTTCCAACGCGACTTGTTTCTACAGATTATTGCAGATAAAGCACAGCATCTCTTCAAAATCTCCTTCGCATCCCCACAAGCCAGCCCTTCGTCCTCTTTGACCTGGCCATGCGGAGTGCGTTTGGAGGTAAAAAAGCCAAATTCAAAGTCAAATTCAAATTCACAGCCAAGTTCAAAGTCAAATTCAAAGTCAAATTCAAGGTCAAAGTCCTTCCTATTGCAATGCTGTTTTATTACAATTAACGTATGTTTCTTTCCTCTATTTGATTAGCCTCCTTTTGAGAAGGAGCCCGATCCCCAAAAGGCAGAATCTGTCCAGCATGCAGGACGACCACAAAATAAGGACGAACTCAAGTCCTTTCTTTGCATGATTAGGTCAAACGGGCAATTCATCCCCAATCTGGCAACTGCTACTGCCAATCTTCGTGACCTAGCAAAGGACTCGTCAACCTTTCACTGGACCCGTCACCATGAACTAGACTTCAAAAATATCAAAAATGCCTTCCACCAAGCCGTTCTTCTGAGACATTTCGATACCATCCAGCCAACTTATATTTTTGTCGATGCCCATCAAACAGGGTTCTCTGCCATCCTGACACAAGGATCTTGCATTGAAGACACTAGTGCTATGGCAGTGGCATTGCGCATAACCATTGAAACAGAGAAAGAATATTCCCAACTTGATCTGGAAACCACAGCTGTTGACTTCGGCTTACGACAGTTTCATCACCTCCTTGTTGGTGGGCCACAAGTCAAAGTTGTCACTCACCAGCAGCCCCTTGTCTCACAGTGGAACTCCAAAAGGAAACTGTCATCACGTATCGAACGAATACTACTGCGGCACCAAGATGTCAACCACCAACTAATCTGGCAGAAAGGCAAAGGAAACCCCACCGACGACTTGAGTCGTCATGCCACACCTATCGAAACTCTGCCAGCCCACAAATAGCTACAGATGCCAAGGAACATCAAAAGCTTCTGTTCCTTCTTCACCAGCCTATTACTTCAATGATTTCCAAGGATCGCATCCAAAAAGCTTCCTTGCCATCCGCCAAGCACCACGCAATGACCCAACACTTAAACGTAGGAGCAGAGCCCACTACTGGTTCCCAGGTCTAGACAATGCTGTTAGGATGCATGTTGAGTCATGTCACCAATGTCAAGTACACAGTACAATGCAACAAAGGTACCCTTGTCCAGTGCACCAGTCCCAAAGCAGACGTGGGACTCAGTCTCCCTTGATCTGTTCGGCCCATTACCTGACCATTCTCATATCCTCGTGTGCCGATGCAACTTATCCCGCTTTCCTGATGCAAAAATAGCAAAGTCAACTCGCGCTGAACATGTCCGGCCTGCACTTGCATCTATCTATAACAATTTTGGAAATCCGAAAGAGCAATGGCCCACCATTTAATAGTCACGATTTCCATGACCTCTCTAAACAAAGAGGCATCCCCACAAGACATTCGTACCCCTACCATCCGCAAGGAAATGAAGCTGAGTGCTTCATGAAGCCCCTGGTGTAGCGTTTACGGCGTACTGCGGTTCGCAAGAAGGCACACAGAGATCACAACGTTTTAGGTCTTGTAGTATTCGATTGCAATCAAGACTGACTACTCGACAAAATCATAGTCATTATATTATATATCAATGTTAAAGTACACTGGCATACAAAACAGGACAACACGTGATTACAGCAGCATGTGATTTACGGATATACAAACATGCGGAAATACATGACAACACGTAATATGACATGACATGTTACACTGGGAAAAGCAATCAGGGTCGCACTTGATACAAAAAACCAATCAAGTAGGCCATCGATGACCTATTAGTTGACTACTGTTCCACACCAGATTTGGTAACAGGAATTGCTCCAGGCGATATGCTGCTACGTGGTGGTTATCGATCCAACCTTCCATCAACAGCAAAGCCTATTACAGACAGCACATTTGAAAATGCAAGACGACAAGACAAAGTATGAAAAGAAAAAGTCAATGGTGCTATCAACTCCTCCCGGTGGCGAAAATGTCCAACAATAATCCAAGGCAATGAAATGCTCATTTTACGCTCCGGTGGCAAGACAAATTTTCAATCCATCTATGAGCAAATACCCTATACGGTTGTTGATATCATAGTCATAAGAAAGAGATAGTCTGGAAGCGAACAATAGCCTATTGCTTGATAATAATTTTGCTAGTGCCCGGACCTCCAAAGGTGCACAAGCTCTGTGCGTTAGTGCACTCTCGCCTGTGAAATTCAGTGTAATCTCGCTTACTTTCGTTTGCTGTTTACAATATATTATGTTCCTCGCGATGCCTGGAGCAAATTGTTCGATCTATGGTTGTTCAACATCAAGAAGATACATAGAAATAAGTATTTTTAAGATTCCTTCACCAAACAGCGAGTCCAACAAGAATTGGAGAAGGGAATTACTGAAAATCGTCACTAAAGATCGTGTTGTCGATGAGAACCTCCAGCGTCAAATAGATGCAAATAAAATTCATATTTGTGAAAAACACTTCTGTGAAGATCAATTTTGGATTTGTAAATAAAGATAATTTTTTATGCATAATTGCCAAAAATAGCTGATTTAGGCGTCCCAACCTAAATAATGGTCCTGGGTACGACGTTAAACTGCAACCTGGGACCCCCTTGGGCAAGGGCAGCACCCTAGAAGCCTCCCATGCCGGGGTCACGGCGAAGCCACGGTAACGCAGGTGGTGGATTAGATGAGGAGGCAGACTGGATTCTCCGGTTGATGGCTTCTTGTCCACAGATGCTAGGCAGATGATGTGTGCACAGCATAGACAATGGCTAGGATCAACCAGCCGTGTGACGGCTACTGCTGCTGGAGAAAGTAACGGGAGACTACTCCAGAATCACTCCCTAGTACAACCATGAAAATGAAACCAAAAAGAAAAACCCCGAACGGCGTGAAGGCGGCCACTGTGCAGACATCCGGTGGAAGCTCGCCCGGTCGAAATGGTGCTGAACAGCAGGGACATTTGGACCGTCATCAAGCTACTGCTGTTAAAACTTCAAGAACTGATGCTATCAGAATTGCCACATGGAATGTAAGAACTCTTTTCATGGCAGGGCAGTTGGAGAACCTCAAGCAAGAAATGGTTACACTGAACCTTGACATCCTCGGAGTATGTGAGACGAGGTGGACTGGAAATGGAAGATTCGTTTCAGACAACAAAGAAATTCTCTACTCTAGAGGAGACGCCTATGCAAGAGGAGTTGGAATAATCATGAAAAAAGAACTTCCGCAGTCAATCATTGGATGCTGGACCATCTTAGACAGAGTCATGGTAACCAAATTAAAAGGAACACCGGTGAACATCAACATAATTGAGGCATATGCACCAACATCGTCTTCACCTGAAGCAGAGCTCGATACCTTCTACGACCAACTCGAGCAAGCCATGTCCATCTGCAAAGCATCCGAGATGAAGAGAGTCATGGGAGACTTCAACGCAAAAATTGGTGAAGGCAGACATAATCAAACTGTAGGACCACATGGACTTGGTAATCGAAAAGAACGTGGAGACACACTGGTAGAATGGTGTGAAGAAAAAGAACTCATTGCGACAAACACCTGTTTCAAACAACACAAGCGTCGGCTATTCACTTGGCTAAGTCCAGATGAAGAAACTAAGAACCAGATAGACAATGTCCTTGTTAACCAGGGATACAGGAATGCAGTCAAATCTTGCAAAACATATCCAGGTGCAGACTGCAACAGCGATCATAGTCTATTGATGGCAGAAATAGTGTGTAAAATGAGAAAATTGAAAAAACTTAAGTCCAAGCCCAAACTAGACTAATCCGTCCTAAATAATGATAGTGACACAAGAGAACGTTATGCTGTTGAAGTGAAGAACCGTTTTGAGCAACTTTCTAACGAATATCAAAACAACACCACCGCTGAAGATGACTGGAAACACATAGAAGATGCACTCATACATTCGGCACAACAAATCATACCACCAAAAGCACGAGACAAGAAACAAAAATGGATGAATGATGATATAATAGAAATGATGAAGAAAAGAAGATTCGTCAAAAACAAAAAAGCAACAATATACAAAGAGCTGAATCGTAAGATACAAGCTGAATGTAGAAAAGCCAAAGAGAAATGGATAGAAGAGCAGTGCGAAGAACTAGAAGACCTGGAAAAGAGGAACATACAACAAATGTACTCGAATATCAAGAGAATGTCTAAGAGGTCATGCAGACCAGCCAACACAGCACTGAAAAAGAAGGATGGAACAGTAGTCATGGAACAACAAGACATCCTAGATCGTTGGACCGAATATATAGGAGATCTTTTTGATGACACAGGTGACATGCTCGACTTCGATGAAACCAGCGAACTCACAGGAAACGACATCCTGGAATCCGAAGTAGAAGCAGCATTAAAAGAAATGAAGTTTGGAAAGTCACCCGGAAATGATAACATCACTGCCGAAATTATCATTGCAAGCAAAGAAGTTAGTGTCAACAAAATATGCCATCTTGCAAACAAGATCTACAGGACTGGAACTATTCCAAAGCAGATGAAAGAGTCTGTTTTCCTTCCACTTCCAAAAAAGGTGACCTTCTCGAATGTGCGAAATATCGTCTTATTAGTCTCATGAGCCACATTACGAAGATTATCCTCAGAATCATCATGCGAAGAATAAGAAATAAGCTTTTACCTGAAATCAGTGAAGAACAAGTCGGATTTAAGAAAGACTGCGGTACAAGAGATGCCATATTTGTTCTTAGAGTTCTCGGAGAAAGATCAATTAAGATGCAAACTGACATTCACATCGCATTCATCGATTATGAAAAGGCCATTGACCGAGTCAAGCATGAGATACTGATGAAAGATTTAAAGGCTCTGGGAATTGATGAAAAAGATCTTCGACTTTTGAACAATCTCTACAAGGAACAAGTCGCGGCCATTTCCATCAACGGAGATCTTAGTGAATGGGCCCAAATAAAACGAGGCGTCAGACAAGGCTGTGTTCTTTCCCAGAACCTATTCTCACTGTATGCAGAAAACATTATGCGCAGAATCGTCCAAACTCAGAGTATCAAGATTAATGGCTCATCGAAGAACAACATACGATATGCGGACGACACAGTGCTGATGGCTGACAGCACAGAAGATCTACAGAAGCTTCTCACATCACTGCAAAGTGAAAGCGCTAATAGAGGTCTGACTATAAACAAAAAGAAAACAAAGATCATGGCTTTTAGCAAAAACATTGAGACACCTTGCAGCAACATCTTCCTGGATGGACAAAACTGGAACAGACAAGACAATTCAACTATTTAGGTAGTTTAATCACCTCCGACTGCAGACGCGAAAAAGAAATACGACGAAGAATAGTTCTGGCTAAAAAAGCTTTTACTGAGAAGAGATCCATCCTTACAGACAAGCAACTGAACATCGCTCTCCGAATCAGACTGCTAAAATGTTTTGTATGGTCGACCTTACTATATGGCTGCGAAAGCTGGACTGTAAACAAATGCTGCATAAAGAAATTAGAAGCGATGGAAATGTGGTGCTATCGAAGGATGATGAGGATATCGTGGGTAAAGAAAATGAGCAATGAACGGGTGCTTGAAATTTGTGGTATGACAAGAAGTATGATGGTGACCATACGGAGAAGGCAATTGAGATTTGTGGGCCATGCAGTCAGGAAAGAAGGGCTTCAGAAGCTGGTTCTGGAAGGGAAGTTAGAGGGGAAAAGAGGGCGCGTAAGAAGAAGGCTGGACTACATGGGGGGACTGGCGTCGGCTACGGGATACAGTGCCGTGGAACTTTTGCGGCGTACGGGTGACCGGATTGGTTTCAGAGAAGTGGTAGCCAACGTCAGTCCCTGACATGGCACCCGAAGAAGAACCTAAATAAACTATTTTGGCCACGAACTTTTTTACTCAAGTTGAGCGATTCTTTTAGAGACTTATTGATACTTGAATATGTTCTCTTTCATTCCATAGATCAAACTCGAAAGGCTCTCAAAGATGGAGTGCTACCCTCTTTGAATCTTCCAAAGAAAAGCCTCTCTGTTCCTCCCCCTTCCCCACTTGCAAATTCCTCTATAAAAAAAAGAGAAGAAAGCACATCTTCCCAAGTTGATCCATCCGAAATGGGTATCACTTTTTTGGAATTCCAGCAGCTTGTTGCAAAGCTGAAGCTTGGAAATTCTTGGAGTATTAATTTCTCTGATTCATTTATTACCATCTCTTCTTACGCTAACGATTACTGGCTTCCTGAATTTGAAATCTTTGTAGACCCTTCTCTTCGGTTTCCTTACGTGTTTTTGGTTGGCTACTAACTGACGACCATGATTTGTACAGAAACCATGGAAGATCTTTTGCTAATGTCACTTTATCAAATCTTATTCAAAAAATTGAGCAATCTTTGTTTTGTAAAGTAATTGATGTACCAGGTGTTGAAGCTGCTGCACTTGTCCAAAGGCACATTATACCTAAAAAGTTTTCCTTCGTCAAGTTTCAGCAAAGCTCTTCCAGGGTAAGATTTCTTCCAGATGAATTTCTTCGTTCTGGAAATTGTCCTCTTGTTTTATCTGGCGAAAGTCAATGTTCCTCTTGTCTTTCTCTTGGGGAAAATTTCATTTATGAGAGAAAACGCAAAGCAGTTAGATTGAAAGAACCTGCTAAGCTGACAGCTCCAGTTTCATTCACATCCCTGGTGAGACTTAAAGTTAACTTTGCAGCAAAATCGTCTTAAATGTAAGCAGCTTGAGCAACAGATTGAAGAAATGAAACAGTCTGTGGAAAACAACAGCAAAGGTGTAGATCCTCAACTTCACCAAGATTCTCTTTCTTTATTCAGTGGTTGTGAAGAAAAAAATGTCCCACCCTTTATGAAATTGTTTTGGGAAGAACAACGAAAGTATAACAAAGAATCCAAATCAAGCAGCATCAGATATCATCCCATGGTCATAAAATTCTGTCTCTCTCTTGCTACAAAGTCTTCTTCAACTTATTCTGATCTACGTTATGATAATAAAACTGGCTCTGGAATTTTAGTCTTATCAAGTTTGAGAACTCTCAGAGATTATAAAAACTATATTCGTCCAAAAAGAGGATTTAATCCTGATGTTCTAAATGACTTATCGAAAAAAACCAAGCCTTTTTCTCCTGCTGAAAGATAAGTTACCATATTATTTGATGAAATGAAGATTCAAGACCTGGTTTGGGACAAACATGCTAGTGAGTTAATTGGCTTTGTTGATCTTGGTGACATTGATACAAATTATGCCACTCTTAAAGATGTTCAGCAGCTTGCTACACATGTTCTTGTCTTCCTTGTAAAAAGTATTGTCAATCCCCTCTCCTTCAGTCTTGCAACTTTTGCCACTAATGGTGCAACTGCTTATCAGATTTTCCCTATCTTTTGGAAAGCGGTTAACATCCTTGAAAATATGGATCTGAAAGTCATTGCAGCTACTGCTGATGGAGCCTCTTCTAACCGCAAGTTTTTCCGTATGCATAAAGCTCTTGATGGTGACTGTAAAGAGAGAATTGTCTATCAAATGACAAATCTTTTTAGCAAAGAAGAGCGTTTCATCTATTTTTTTGCAGATGTTCCTCATCTAATGAAAACAGCTCCTAATTCCCTTGCAAATTAAGGATCTGGTCGTGCTTCTTGTCTCTTGTGGAAAGATGGCATGCACTTACTTTGGTCTCATATTTCTAAATTTTGCTTCACTTGGACAGTGGCCTAAAAATGCTTCCTGAATCAACCAGTGATCACTTCAATCTAACACCATCTTCTATCATGGGAGTTCACCTTGCTGCTCAAGTTTTAAGCGATACAGTTGCAGTCTGCATGGATAAATTTGGTCCTCCTGAAGTATCCGCAACAGCCAAGTTTTGTTCAATGATGGACAGGTTTTTTGATTGCCTGAATGTCAGAAATACTACCAAGCATGTTTTGAAGAGAAAGCTCTTTTTGAAACCATACTCTGACATTGATGATTCTAGATTCACCTGGTTGGACCTGACCTGACATTGTAAATCTTGAGATATCTTAAATTTCAATCAATGACCCTAATCTTCCCTAGAAATGGCCTTTCTTAATTTCAGTTCGTAGGGACCGTTTTTTTACTTGTTTTTTGGCAAGTTTATGTTTCTCCCTTACATCTTTCGCAAAGGAAAAAGTTCTCACCGGAATATATAATGCGACTAGATGCTCTAAGAGATCCATGCTGACTTCTTTGTCTAACTTAAGGTTGGAATCTAAGCATATATCCTCATAATTGGAAAGGACAGATGGTTCTCTTAGAATTTCCCTAAATCTTGACAGGAAATGATTGTGGTAAAGGCAGCGGTTCTTGCACAAAATATAAGCTCTGCTTGTAAGAAGACTTTTTCAACTTATGAACTCTCCATAGACCACCCCAGTCACGTGCATTGATGAGAGTTTGGGTACCACATTCTATTTTGCAGGCCTGAAGAATGGAAATAAATTGTTGATGTGTGCTTCTATTCATTGAATAACGAAATTTTGAATAAAGCTTGTGTAAAATAAAACCCGAAAGATACTGCAAGCTTTTCTCCTCCTTCTCAGAAAAAGACTTGGTAGGCTCTTAAGTGCCAAAGTTTACAGCATAATACCAGACAGGTGGTTTAGCAACATGTTAGCTAATTCCGATATAAGCGTATTTGTTACGACGGGGTCCTCAAACTTCAGTGGAAGAACATTGACAACAAATAAAGAAAAAAATTAGAATAAAACTTCTCAGCATCACCACTATAACCATACGCAACGTTTCTTAACTGTGACAATAATGCCACAGCATCGTCATTTGTAAAAAAAAAGGACCCCTTAAAAAAAAATTCTCGTAAACGTAACGGAAAACATTCTTCCTTAGAGATCTTTTCGGCGCATTTTAAAACGATTGCTTTCAGTTGAAGGGGATGAAGCTTCTGATGAATAAAGTTACCAGATGAAGATGAGGAAGAAGACGATGGATGAATAAAGTTACCAGTTGAAGAAGATGAAGAGGAAGAAGACGAATAACTTTTTGAAGCAGTTAAGGGAGACACTGTTAGACCTGAGGAAGAAATATCGCCTTGTTTCGAGCTCGAGTGCCTTTTGAGTCCGCGCTGTGACTTGCACATCTTTCCACAGCCGCTGCATTTGAAACCAGCATGATTAGTTTCGTCCAAATCAACTGCTCTCACAATTTCTTGAATCTGTTCATTCAATTGATCGTCGTCTTCCAATAATCCCTCTTTAATCAAACACACAATGTCTTCCAATTCATCTACTGGCAAGGATTCCTGTGCGTTGGCAGCCATCCTTACTTGCAACTGTGCACCTTCGGGTTGTTGATGTTGCGTGTTCACCTAAAAGCGCTCACAATCGACAAAAACAATAGGCTATTGTTCGCTTCCAGACTATCTCTTTATGACTATGTTGATATCAAAGGGACACGCTACACACTTCTTGCCAGTGACCCGAAGTATCGTGAACAGCCTATCTACCACCCTGCCTCCCAAATTAAACTTAATCAGGAGCCAACTCCATTCATGCCTACGCTACCAAGAAGGCCTCGAAGGGCATACCCGGTACATTTTAGGGACAGATCTGCCAGGCCGACAACGGAGATTGATTGACGGGAAAGAACGCGAATCGAATGATGAAGTTACCCCAGGAGATAATGGCCATAAACGACATAGAGAATGCCAGACCAGACCTCACAACAATAACGAGGCCAGAGCCAAACAAACTTCTGCCATCAAATCCAGGAGCATACAGAAGAACCAAGAAGGACATTTAAAAACATGGAAGAAAAATAAACAAATGGCAAACTAGAATTTAAGCTTATGGACAAATGATCCCTAGAAAAATGGGGCGATGTTGCAATGCTGTTTTATTGCTATTAACGTACGTTTCTTTATTCTATTAGTTTAGCCTCCTTTTGAGAAGGAGGAACTTTTTTAATGGCGATTGATTAAAGCACGTGTGTTCTTCCTCTCTCTTCATACCGTCGTTTTGAAGCTATGATACTTCCCTCGCCGTGTTTGGTGAATAGGTTGACGACCATCTCCGTTTAATTAGCCTTGGGCCATATAGCTGTGTGCACAGTAAATGCTACAGTTGGGGGGGGGGGGGGGGAGATAAATGCCAAGATCATGGCAGTTCTTTTAAAGTGCAGTAATATATAGCTATAAAGAAAGGTCAAGGATAGAGACTGAAGGAAAGTATGTTGCAAAAAATTACAGGACATAAGAGCTAAGATTGCAATATTTGATTGGAAAACGTCAGCATGTGGCATGGGCAACGGGTTTTATAATAGATGTTGGAAAGCTTCAAATAATATTCAATGACACGGGGTAAGAATCTTCCCGTTCAGGAACTGGTTTTTTAAACAGAGACCAGAGATTGGTTCTATACACATAACCAGAAAGATGTTCTTGAAACAGAGACAAAAACATTTTTGACATCATAAAGAAAGGCGTCCCAAAACTTCTATAATGCAGAATAGCTCACAATGGTGATACTATGGGTCACAACCCGCAATCGGAGACTGTGGAGGAGTGATGAACACGTGTTCGTTTAAAGAAACGAAACTCATTATACACGCGATCGCTTCGTGGATGTCAATTGGCAACAACGTGTACAAAATCGAAAACATGCCTAGAACGTTACTAGGCAACTCACTACTAGCTGCTTGGAATCTTGGAGGCTGGGAACTAGCATAAGTACTTATTCAAAAAAGTGTCTGCACACGTGGTCGCATGTCTAGGCTACTGTTGCTAGGCGCAAATGGACAAACTCCACCAAAAGAGAAAATTTCCTGCCAAGTCTAGGTACAGCGGAAAGAAAATACGATCAAAAATCATTTTCTCATTGCTCACATAAACGTGGCAGCTTCTGCGTGTTCAATCGTCCCCTACATAAAACCCATCTTCTACTTTGGCGTCTTCCCTTTCAGTTGACGTTCCACCACTCCACACTGCGTCAAGAAGGTATTCCCTACGCCAACATCCAACAATGTCACCCTTAGCAGTTTCAATCTTAGTAGCCCTCGTTGCAAGTACGTTTGCTGTCGACTATGTATTACATCCAGACAAAGAAAAGGATTTTGACGGCATTGCTATAACGAAACTAAAATCGGCGGAGCATTGTACAAGGAAAACCAAAACTGGAGATCGACTCAAAGTTCATTTCAATGCTACCATGCCAGATGGCAAACTGATTGAATCCACGTGAGTAGAACTTAAATCTAGCTCCAGCCTTTCCAGTCACCGTTTTCATTCAAATTCTGGTATAAGACGTTTCCTACAGGACTCTTTTCTCCTACGTGCAAAGGTGACTCGGCAGCTAAGAAATTATGATAAGTGGCTTGACCCCCAACTGAAGCTTGAAATGTGATCAAATCGGAGCGAGGGGATTGCTAGCGCGCATAAATTCCAGATGCAAGAATTGCGAGATGTAGCCTCCCTGAGCAGAAGGACGGGGACACCGCTTGATACGCATAGTCCTTAAGTCTACATCCATATACAATTCACATAAAAGTGGCTAGTTTTATGCGTAAATACTTTGCAACAGCTAAGGCTTCTACGGTTATAGCAAGTCCTGATGAATTGGATAAATAGTATTCATCAAAGCAAGAGCAACTGTTCTTACTTTCTGTAGAAGAGACGTCCGTCCCTCTCATGATGGCTAAGGGATGCGTTGGTTTTACAATCTCCCGTGCCAGTTTTTGTACATTCATCTTTGTAAAGGTTTTTTTGCGTTGGTACAACCCGTGGTTATATTTTTACGAAGCGAGAAATTAAAGGGACAAAAATTAAGAGACTACACAAGATGAAATCTCTTGGGATAATGGTTAACGAAAAACTCAGCTCGGAAAAGTATTTTAAGCTTTTAAAGGGAGCGTTGCTTCTGGTTTATTATCCTTGAAACAGTTTGAAAATATTTCCTCAGTCGCAGTTATGTTCTGTCTATAAAACTGCAATGTAACATCATATTCGAATTCAGGACATCATTTTGGGTAACTTACCGAAGACTAGATTGCTTACCTTGCAGCATTTCCAGGACAGAGCTTTTCCTATGATAGAAAATGCAAGAATCATAGGCGAATAGCCAGGAAAATTGTTGAAAATTGAGGATTTCAACAGGTTTACCTAGGTGGAAACGACGTTGAAAATCAACAACAAGCTATGTCGAGAAAGCGTGCAGAATAGATTTCAGCGAAGATGCCAGATGTCTCATAATGATGCCATGTACTGTAGGATCCTAGAAATGCCAAAGAGCAGCTTTGAAAGGGCAAACAAGGTTTTCACTAGATGGGGTTTAGAGTTTGGAGCAGCATTCCAACTGAAGTAAGAGAACCCCTCTTGACCTATCAATTCAGAAAGTCGAAAGAAATCGTATAGAGCTTGAAGTGCAGAAACACGAATCCCATGAAGAACAGCATCCAAAAGAAATCACCTGTTTATGTGTTCTTAAATCAGTTTGCTACATATATGTTATGTTTTTGTTTATGTTTTTGTTTTGTGTTTGTCGCTGAAACGATTACGTGTATAAAGAATTTATATGATTTTCAAACTTCATGCTTGTATCAAATACTTTAAATGTTACAAATAAAAATCTCACTAAAAAGGTAATTTGTAATAGTGATAATCAAAAAAATGAACTATCATGATTAAAGTTATATAGCTAAGAATGATGGCATGCACTTTAACTTATCATGTCTAAATTGGCAGGTTTCGTCAGCTCGAATTCATTGTTGCTCTGCGGCATGCTTAGAGCCCACACCAAAAAAAGCCTTTACACTTCAAAACTTCTTTCTTGTCTTGGAGATTTGCATCAAAACTGGCCTAAATATGACGGAAAATGCATTATTTGTTTCAATTATTGCTTTTATGTGGCTGGCTACAATTGGGTCGTAGAGATTTTATAAAGTAGGAAGCGATATTTCACTTAAAGGATATAGTGGGACAATTAAAGAAACCTAACGAAAAGAAATGGCGACAAACATGTGTTCGAATTCAACACGGGTTGAGTCGTGCCAGGATCCTTTCTACTCGTGAATTCAATTTGAGCGGCGAATAAGACCTAATGGCACTGACAACTACCAACTCTAAAGGCACGATAATCTTCTAAGCCCATCATCATAGCATTGATTTACACTCTGTAGCCGGCGGGCATAAGGTCAAATTTTTACTGCGCAAAAAGGCAACTTGAATTATTGATCGTTTTCATTTTACAGATACGAACGAAAGAGAGCTTTTGACTTCGTTATTGGAGAGCACATGGTGATAGATGGATTCGAGGCTGGCCTCCGTGACATGTGCGTTGGTGAAATACGTCACTTGATGATACCACCTAAATACGCGTACGGCGAATGGCAGCTTGGTTCAACTGTGCCAGCTAGAGTTACTTTCCACTTCACAGTGGAACTCATCGACTTCACATCAGATACTTTAAGAAGAAAGACAAATATGTTCAAAACAATTGACGTCAATGACGATGGATTAATTTCTCCCGAAGAGGTACCGTTTATAGCTCAATGTTTGTGTTTATGCATGAGTGTAAAAAATTGATAAAAGAAGCAAAATATGATTAAAAAAAGTTGTCAGAGAATTCATTCACCGTCACTTTCCATTAACTTTGGCAAAACGTGTCGACAAGAATTTACCTATGCTCTAGCAATGGTAAGCATGAAAGCAACAACATTTTGGATAAATCTGCTACGTCAAGCAGGGTGCTTAGAAGTGATACTGGAAGTGGTGTTTGAGAAAACTTAAGATTTCAGCAGAGTTTCATCTCAGGGACTATTTGTACTAATGAATAGTAACTTATTGATGAAGCTTACTTTATCATTGCAGGTGAAGAGATTCCTTTCAAATGAACAGCTTTCTGACAAATCTAACCCTGTCAGTCAATTGCTGAAAGATATCTTCAAAATGGAGGATGTTAACAATGATGGTTTTATCAACCACAGCGAATTCGGAGGACTTAAACATGACGAACTGTAGGAAAAACATCAAAGTCGCAACTGAAAGCCCTTCACCATTGACATTTCATTTTCCTTTTCCATTCCTTCCAAATTGCTTCCACGAAAGACATTATAGTTAATGGGACTAATTTCCACCATTGCTTTCTCTAACAAAGTGACAGCGTGACTTGGCACTTGTTCGATTGCTATTTCTACCTGATAATAAATAAACCCGAGGCTCGCCTCATACTCAGAAACCATGTTATTTTCCTTGCATTCTTAATGCTACCATCTAATGACGTGACATCTAATGTGATCCAAATTCGGCAGCAAGCAAGAAGAGCCGGCACATCGCATGGATCAAAGCTCAAAATCTTAGGCCCTTGAAAGGACGCTCCATTACCTATTACCACTAAAACAAAAAAGTGTGCAAGCCATCGCTGCTTTGAAAAACAGCCCAAACTGGAGCACCAAAGTCTGCAACAAAATTCTTCATTTTCTGTCATTCATCAATTTTCTAACTTTTCCACAATATCTAAGTAAAGGTTTGCAACAAAATTCGCCCAGCAATTCTATGATCCATTGATCTAAAAATGCCGCAGTCGAATCATGCCAAGTTAATGGTTGAAAGAAAAATAGACCAGACTGAACCCTAATCAAATTGGATCACCAACCAGAACGTTTGATCTACTTAAAAAGCGATTATGAGATGTATGAGAAGAGGTAACCTCTTTGATCTAAGATTGCAGTAGAAGCTCATTGTTTGAGAAAGCAACTAAATTATTACATCATTAAACACAACAAGACCTCGTGATTTTATTCTAACTTTAAGTAAGACATTCCCAGATAAGGGAGCTTCCTCCTGATCAAATCAGGGAGAAAAAGCGGATCAAAATTACCCTCCTCTTTCATGCGAAGCTAGATAAATCTTATCAATTTAAATGAAGCCCGTTGGTCAATTAATACTGATGGCAAATTTAACGCAAGTCACATTTCTAAGAAGTAATCTTGTATACCGTACGGACTGCTTTTTTTTATGGGTGAACTGGAGTTTGACAGTCTTCTTCTTCAAGTCCTTCCTTCAAATATGCTTTGAGGGAAAGTGGGTGCAGAATCGGTTACGAGCCGACAAAAATGAGTTGAGATCACTGTCGGCGGTCGATATCCAGGGACACCAACGTGGAGGTTTTTGCATTGTCCCCAGTTTGACAGTTATTATCAATTATGTCCACGGGTCACATGATCACATTGATAACTCTTTTATTTATCCTGCGCGTTGCTTCTTTGCTCCTTCTGCAACACTTCTCAGCAGCTGGCACATAATATGCTTTTCTGTTGAATTATCTACAGTCGCGCTTCAGAATGCAGTACAAACACTTTTTGACTGCAGCATGGATAAGCATAGGAGACGCAATAGAAAGTTCTACCAACAAGTTTTTCGGAGTTTTCGGTTAGGGAAAAGGGTATCTACTTAAATTGATATGATAATCGAGAAAGATTTCTCCTTTCAAACGGTAAAGAAAATTTTTTCTTTACCTGAATATGTTGGGAATAGGTTTTGGTGGCACATAACAAAGCCTCCAAGAAAGAAAAGGTTAAATTGAGAAGGAGATAGGACCAAGTTTATCAATTTTGAATTTGAAAGGAGGAAAGTTGTAAGATTCTGGAAACAATTAATAAAAAGAGTTTATCAAAACTTAGTTTATTCTAGCGATAAACCTTAATCATCTGAATAAATTTAAGCTTCTAGCGTCGAAGAGTTTTTTGCAAGACAACAGCTTGATGCTCAAAAATAAACTCACGAAACTGATACCCTTTTGAAGCAAGAAAAGAGGAAATGGCATATGGAAAGATGAAATCGTAAAATAGACAACAAATCGGCCATTTCTGTAAACCCATTCACAATAAGAGTATTAAAAATGCGCAGTTATGTTTCTAGTCACTGATTACAGATTTATTACTAAAACTAAAAACCTCTACCGAGTAAGTTAAATACACGAAGAAAATGTAAAAATAAATTTTTATAATATGGTTATTGAGAACATGCTGAGAATCCTACATAAAACGATAGATGCTGTTTGACGTACAGATGTACTACATAAATAAACCATTAATGGTTACCGTGGTAGGGCTAGAAAATCAACGCTACCAGCAACGGTTTGCAAAGCAGAATGCCGCGCTGTAGATATCAGGTGAAAACAATGACAATGACGGTTGATTTCATCATTTGGCTATGACACGAATCAATGGAATGTTGTGCTCAACCAGTGCATTTCGACTGACTAAAAATGACCAGGAGAGACAGATGCGTATCACAGACTACAAAAATTGAACACATTAAGATTTTGATAAAACATGTTGCTTTACTCGAGGCTCTTCTACTTGAAATATGTCCCCCATCGAATTTGTATAATTAACTTCCCTCTGCAGGTGCGGGTTTCATGCGAAAAATTACGCAGGAAGGGTCATGGAAATATCTGACGTCCTATGACCACCTAGAGTATTACTGCTTCCTAGAAGTCGGCCATTCCTTGCAAGCTGAAGCAAAGAGAAATGTTACGAAGAACCTCACTTAAGTGGCGTAGACCGAAATATTATGAAACTAAGCCGGAAGTAGGCCAGCATTAATGCAAGGGTTTTGATTTCCTATATGCATTGGAATTCAGGCTGACAGAAAACATTTAGAATTATGTAAAGTTAAAGCCATTCTGATGGCAGGTAAACATTCTATCAAAGCACGTCGGACGAGAAAGGTCGAAGAGAGACTGTCTAACATTTGCATAAAGAGGTCTAGCTCCCTCCGTATCCCCAGGGACATTTCCCATTGAAATCGCATGACAGATCATCCAAGATAAAAATGTACTTTTCACAATTAGTTTGGGGGATTTTCAGCGGACAAATATGGTAAGCATTGGGGAACAAAATGCATAAAATGAAAATGTAGCAAAACGAATAATAAAACTACGATTTGAAATATTAAGAATACTTTTAAGTCAATGGGACTTGTAAGGTATTTTCATAATAGATGCACGTCAATCTTTGGCAAGAAGCATAGTTTTTGAACAAGGAAATATGAAGATGTCTCACTACATCAGCGAAATTATCGTTTAACAGCGACTTTCGCACAAAAACCTCTACAACATTCAAGGCAACGAATACAACGACATCTGCTCCAATGACAACCTACAGAATAATCGATCCATTTTGATTAAAAACAAGCAATGCGAAAGGTTTTTGCCCATGAATATATACTGTTGGAAAGAATTCCTACTTCAAATGTACCCATTAGAATTGCATAGCAAAATTGAAGGAACTTAGCAAAAACCATATGCAGGAGGCTCCGAAATTTTTTCGGAAATGGATTCCCGGCCCCTTCCCTGTGTGTGTTTATGTCTGTGTACTTGTGTGTGTGTTTGTGTGTGTCTGTGTTTGTGCTTTTGTGTTTGTACCATTAAATTTGCAGCCTCCTTTTTGACCCTCCCATCATCAAAGTCATTGCTATATCAGTCACACATCTAGACAAAGTTAACTTTTTTTATAGCATTTGGGATCTATCAGAAGTGTAGCTCGTCTTCAAAAGTTTGAAAATTAGCAACGGTAAAGCAATGATATGAAATAACAAAAAATAATAGAGATGTACACAGGGGTGCTTCTCTATCCCTCTCAAAGTACAATGTTCATATTTATATAACATATGCATTACACGATATCCGTGCAACTATGGAAGGTTTGTACAACCGATTTTTAAGGGGGACCCTAACGTTATACCGCGTATTTAACTGTTCTGAAAGGTATATTTAATTAGCATGTGACCTACCGCGTAATTTCTAAAAATGCAAAGCAAATGGCGGGGCTCTGTCCGCCTGTACTTGAAACAAGCGCTTTCCAGACTTCTGCACTTGAGCTTCTCCAGACGGCAAAATTACACTAAAGGATAAAGAACAAGACCAAGTCGCAATCAAAATTCGTTGAAATAAATACTGCAATTGGTTTGTAAAGGAAGGGTGTGGACATGAAGAGTTCCGCAGAACTCGCATTTCACAAAAAATAAATAGCGCAGAAGCGCGAAGGGCTGCAACTGGCTTGCTTACGTTGGATTACACTGAGTTGACTGTTGAATTATGATGAGCATAGAGGGGCAGTGGGCATAATGGTTAAAATCATGTGCCAACCGTGGTGGAAGAACACGGTGTAGGAAGAACTATTAAAAATCTGGAAACAGTACAATCGTGAAAAGCGTAGCACAAGAAATCGTCAATAAACCTGCCTTTTAGTGTTATTATTGTTATCCTTTCTTATTCCTCGGCCTTTTCCTGAAATTAAATGAATGGGATGAATGACAACGGTGCCAAAAACAAGACTTTTCATTTCTCAAGATGTGTTCACCAGAAATGCGGGTGTCCATAGCAATAGCATCGAGCCCTGAAGATAGATCTAGGAGAATGGGGCAATCTATTTTGGTTTCAAAATTTGAGGGTTGCAAGAACGGGAAAGAGGAAAAAAGGAGTTCAAAGAAGAATCCTAAGAATGGAAGAAAAAAGTGGGAGACTGTGTGAAAAATGGGAAGAGAAGCAGGGAAAGGTCTCTACTGGGTAAAGAACTCATTAGGCAACCAGCGTCTTGAGGTCTTGGAGCTACTCCTATCATTTCAGGTGAGCTGTACTCACGGATATAGCGGTACAAACAAAGGTATAACGAAGGGCTTCCAAGAGACGAGCACCGGCTTTGATTTAAAAAAAGCTTTCCTTACGCTCACTCGTCGATGGTTTTTATCAAAGTGATTCGAATTAAAAGGCAGCTTCGGTAGATTCTTCAGAGACCTGTAGTAGTTGAAATTGAAGGAAAGCGGTTCTTGCAACTTTTGGAAGAACCCTTTTTCTATCTCATTTAGCTAGTAGAAATGGCTGTTACTTAGGCCTAGATTAAAACAAACGACCGAATGTCTGCCAGTAACTATCAATTGTTCCAGTTTCAATAAACACATCGAAATGAAGGATCATTGGGGAGAAAATTTCCTGTACCGGTTGTGACTGGTTCCGGCGTCCTCTTCTCATTATGCTGGAACCAATCAGAGCTGCTCGCTTTGAGCCTTGGCGAGGTGCTTATTGGCTTCTGCTGTGGTCCAGAACCAGACATCTTCAGCAGGCCTAAAAGAATGATTTTACATGAATTGAGCTTCAAGATTTGGCAGTTACCGATGCAAAAGAAACGCGATTCCTGCAGTCTGAGTACAAGAGTTCTCAACGCAATTCTCAGAAAATTATACAATCAAACATCACTAGCAGAAAAAAAGCAAATTGCAATGAAAAAGGTCAAAATTAAACTAAAATCCACAAAAGTTCTTTTTTGCATTAAAATTCTAAAATTCTTATCACTTTACAATATTCAGATCGCACAGGAACCGATTACTGTACACATTTTTTGTTAGAAACTTTTCCTATAAGCAATGCCTAGGTGTTCAGTTTTGTTTAGAAGCCTGGCTGGACGTACAGAAGAAGCCGAGGAAGACAAAGGTGATACAGTACTACAATCTAATAGAACGCTGTGAATTAGTTTAAAAAACCAACGAATTGAAGAAGTTTACAGCTGCAGTTTCATTAACAAGCTAGATGGACTGTTTCTATCAACACATTCAAAAAACACACTTGCGTCTCCTCCTTTGCTCGCTCGCCTAGGATGGCCATTGTCGCTGCTGGCTGACGTCTTCCTGCGTGGGAGATTGGATTCAGCTTTTGGCGTGGTACTTTCACTAGCGAGGAGATCTTGAAAGGCAAATCGATCAATTGCAATCAATGTTCACCAAAATTCATGCGCTGGAAAAGTGCATGTGACGGACAAAAAGAACACACAGACCTGCGCCAAAGTCAGCTGACAGTTTTTGAAAAGCGTTATACTGCGAATGCTTTGCTATACAAAATGCACACAGTATATTTGTCTACCTTTATGAACTAATTCATGTTTGCAATGCCTAGAAAACAGAAAGCATTCGATGCGGAAAAGCTTCGGGGCGAGAGGGTGCCTTACAAGAAAGCTTTCTCATCACAGGGATTAAAGCGAGATGGGAAGGCAAGCAGGGAGCAATGCAGTCCCATGCACTCTATCCATTCCTAATATTATCTTGATTACTAGTGACTTCAATCATGAATTTTCTAGCAAGAAGTGGTCAAACAGAAAGTTTCTATTTTCTGAAATATTCGCAAGCGTTATACAACAACTCAGGAGTACAGCTGGAAGTAGAGGACGGCCTTCGTCTGAGATCTCAGTAGTAGGCCGTCCTACTTCAAAGGATGGCCACATGCCGGGATGGCTAAAAGCAATATTCCGGTCCTTGTACGAGACATGAAAGGTACTAGCAACCTGAATGACATATATGTGATATGTGTAACAATGATATTTACTTGTATGTCCTCCGGATTTGGCAAGTTTGACGTAGTCAGAGTCTGTATCCTTAAACTTGTTCTTCTTGACAGAATTGTCAACCTTTTTAACTTCAGATTTCAAAAGATCTACAAGAAGAGTATCAGGATAAAAGCCACTTCATATAAGGAAACATTGAAAATGTAGCGACCTTCACCCAGATGCCTTTGCAAGCGAACAAAATTGCGGTTCAACAGTATGGACCAAAAATGCAGCGATCATTCAAAATTATCGCAAATTTCGATTTATGAGAAGCCCTCAAATGAAATCTAACGTAACATTGGCACCATATGTAAATGTTACAACATGGAATGAAATAGAACCAACATGGACAACACATTGCAACACCGTCCTTAATCATCTGATAACAATGGAGACCCAAGCAATGAGATAAAGCCATTGCAGCGGACAAATAAACATTACTGGAAAGCGTTGAATGGAAGAATGCATTCACGAATCTAAAATAATCAATGGCTTGCCACATTTTTTTTTTTTTTTTAGTGGGTTATGTTGAGGAAAGGCCATGGTGACCTATACAAAGCCCCAACAAAGGAAGAAAGAAGAAATCGAGCAGCTAAGAGGATAGAGAGATAAGATCAAGTTTATTTATGTGTCAATGTAGCCAATGGGTTACATATTGTACTCTCCCAGTGCTTCAGAGTCCCTGCCCATCTTAAAAATCACAGCTGCCTCTTTCTGTGTAGAGCATCACCCATCATATCACTGAGGTGATCATGCGGGATGATTCCTAAGGCTAAATGATTACCTGAATGACCTCCTTTCTTAGCAAGTTTGATGTAGTCAGAATCAGTCTCTTTGATTTGATTCTTCCTTGGTGATTCTTGAACAACTTGAACGCCATCCGTTTTCAACAGACCTTCATTGAAACAGATGTAATTATGCCAATGGGTTACATTCACTGAATCAAAGAAAAATTCAATTCAGGGAACTCGTAATAAGTAATTGTAAGATATCTAGGGTCAAAATTTCGCACACAAACTTACGCAGACTGGGTGCAAGAGGAAAAAACGTGGCTGGGTTCTTTCAAAGCTAAATTGACAAACAGGAACTAATGCATGGTCTTTCTATTCTTTGAATATTTACTCAGAGTTCATTGCTGACTACGTCATTCAGCTGGTTGATACAAATTTCGCTGATGACGACGATGATGGTGACAAGGGTGGCTTTGGGATTATTAGACACTGAGTAGACATTGAATAGGGCTGACAAATGATAGCAACGTCGAAAGTAAAGAGAGATGATAACACATAGTAATGACGAGTATAATGATGATTTTCTCAGTTAGCGATATTTTAAAACTGATTTTTATGATGATGATGATGATGATGATCCTACCCGAATGTCCACCAGATTTGGCTATTTTGACGTAATTTGAGTCGAAGTCTTTAATCAGCTTCTTCTGAGCTGGGACTTCCTCAGCCACTCCGTCCATCTTGAGAAGATCTGTCACGTGGACGAAAAAACTAGTGACAACGCACTAAAACAGAGCGATCATAGGCTAAACTGTGATACACTATAATTTGTACTTCAAACAGAAAAATCCTTGAGGTAATGGAATGTACAATTAAAACTCAATGAAAAGGCGACGAACGAAGCGCACCGAACGAGAATTTCAAAACACCTACACTTAGAGTATGTCGTTAAAATATAGCAGTTAACCGAGGTCTTCATTGACCGATTGATATGCAGGGTGATTCATTCCGTCTATTTTTCAATTCACTTTAAGCGGCTGTAATCATCTACAGATCAATGATACAATGTGAAATAAGCCATACGAGTAAAAGTTCTCAGCTAAAATAGGCCAAGGGGTCTAGGGTAAGATGTGTTCATCCCGACTTATGCTACAAGCTGCACGAAATGTAGGGTGACCACCAATCTACTTTCTCATTGGCTTCATTCCACGGCGTATGCTTACAGAACCCATTTACTGTTGATTGAGAAACCTAGATTACCTCAATGACTGGAATACAGTACCAGCCTGAGATCCAACATCCTGAATAAAAAGATTTCAACCACACTGTCCGATCTATTTGAGAAAGCAGCGTGCAAAGGGCTGTGATCTCCATAAGAAGTGTATACCTTTCAGCTTCTCAGCTTCTTAGGACAAGTCTCCACAAGGTAGGCTAGGCCTTGTACCATTTTTTAAGAATGTGGGGCAAAAATTAGCCTTGAGAAATTCACGCATATTGAAATGTCAAAGCTTTTTATTTGACGCTCGTCATGACAGCGAATTAACTACCCGAAAATGACCATCAATCGAAGCTGAGACATCCATTTTCCAAAGCAGCATTGCTTTGTTTGCAGTACGTAGATGGTGACATTAACGTACGACATTCATAAACAGATAATCCTATAATACGGCATCATGCTGAGGTCATTGTCTTGCATAAGCCTGATTTACATTTCCAATTCATACATATACAACTCTAAAGATTAACCTAATTCAAAATAACCTCTAACAATAATCCCTGCTCAATTGCTTGATTCTTAAAGATGAAAAAGATAGGCCAATTCATCTGAGTGAGTGGTGGGAACAATCGTCACCAAATACAATGTGTCAGAAATTCATTTTATATTTAGGATGGTTCCAGCTTAGACCCCCCGGTTCAATTCTAAACCCCCCTGTTTCCGCAAACTTCCAAATCTTTTCAGGTTCAATCCACACAACCGAATGATGCTGTTCCAAGTAGTGCAATTTCTTTTAGAGTTTGCGGCAACAAAGATGGTCTTCTCGCAAAAAATCTCATTCTAAATACCCTTTCTTGACAGTTGGGGTATCCTATTTGATGTGACTATGATGTGATTGCTGGTGCGTGTAAAACATAACACTGCCAAAAAGTAAATCAATGTTCTACACGACTCCCTATTTGAATGAAGGCCTCGATCTGGTGATTGATCTGAATGCACTGCTCAATCAAATTTTTTTGCCGTGAACAATTTCACCTGTCGATGCGTTCACCGTTCATTAAATACCTGATTGATTTGGCCTCCGTCCTCTTGCGGGGTTAATATTGTCTGATTACTATTACATATAAGATATGCGGCTAGTACTTCGGGTGAAATCCGCGATCTGAGTTAATTAATGCTAACAGAAACATCGATTATATATTATCTAAGTCCATACATTATCAAATCCTGACTAAATGGTTCAGTTTTCAGTGCTGGAAACGTGCGGTGAAAAGGTGAAACGACTTTCATTGTAAAATGGTCGTTTAATCAAACTTAGCTAGCATTTTGTGGGTCACAGAGTTCTATTAAAACCCCTGAGATAAAGAACCACAAAGCTTCTATTTTCGCACCAGTGTCAGAAGGTAACGTTCAGGCGACGCTTCTGTCTTGTCTCGCTTGATTCCAATTGATAAAACTTAATAACTGCAGTAAACATTTTACGCTCCCAGAATTTCGGCGGGGGCAAAATTTTGGATAAGTATATGAATATGAGAAACAACCACGAGTTATTGAGATATGCCCAAAACAAAAAGAACTAATTTATTTTACAGTGACACTATGAATGTACTTTGCTTGCTTGAAAAGGTTCCAATGATCATTACATCGTCACGACAACCAACCGCAATCTTACGAAAAGTGTACAAAAAACTCACTTGCGTGGCCCCCTGTCTTGGCCATCTTCACATACTCTGAATCTGTATCATTGATTCTGGAGCGGGGGCGAAGCTCTCCACTCTGCTCATTGCCAGCCCCATCAATCTTGAGCAATCCTAAACGAGGAATCGAGCTGTGTTTATGATACATGTCAGACATTTTGTTTACTGTTGTTTACGCGATTAAACACGGCAACGTCTACTTATCACTTCGTATCTCTGATTTTTGTTCTAACTTTGGGAGAAGAACAGCTAAACGCGGATGAAATGCAATGGAACAACCCAGGCGAATATCAACTGTGACTTATTACAACAGATTCGTCTATGACCCCTGCTGACCGCTAAAATCATTTACCAATGTTGATTCCGCAAGCTTGCAGCTTACTGCATATAGCATGAGGACAAAGCCGACCTAGTCTTCGGGTTACTTTTGAACTGTTCCTTCTTTGAAAACCGTGGATGAACTCATTGTTCCACTATGTCCGCAAACTACACGCCTGTCCAAGAATCAACTTGCAACATATTACGCATGTAAATACGTGTTTCATGAACAGGCTATAAGCTTGGCATCTAGCCTCCTTTGCAGTTACGCTTCGGCGCAGTTCATTGACTTTTCATTGTACAGTTCAGCTCAGCGGAACAAGCACCAGTAAATCAGATTGGACATGAAGATGCGGAGGAGGGAACCCATACCAAGAAATTGGGGCTACATAACAGGGAGCATCTTGGCTGAGAACTTTTTCATTTAAATTTAAATTTTTTCATTTAATTCTTGATTTTTTTATTTAATTCTTAATTTTTTTCATTTAACTCTTAATTTAATCAATACCATCACCACCAACACCAGTGGTGAGAGCAGAGTGATCTCTCTCGATATCTCCCAGGCCTTTGATCGCGTTTGGCACAAGGGTCTTCTTGCTAAACTGCCGATGTTTGGTCTCAATCACACTTTTATTAATTGGATTGGTAGTTTCCTCTCTGATAGGTCAATTGCCGTCAGATTGGATGGCTTCCTCTCCAATCTGCACTCTATCAATGCTGGTGTACCCCAGGGCTCTGTCATATCCCCTGTACTCTTCAACCTCTTCATCAATGACCTGCTCACCTCCACGTCTTCTAGCATTCACTCCTTTGCTGATGATACCTTCCTAAGTTCTTCATTTTCATTCAATCCAAGTTACCATGCTTACACCGATATCCAACTCCACAGAAACATTTCAGCCTCGCCTCTCTCCAATGATCTGACATTTATTGAGAAGTGGGGTAAAGACAACCTAGTTTCGTTCAACCAAAGCAAGACGAAACAGGCTGTCATTTCACGCAAACGTAATCAAAACTCTCCACCTGTCCTCACGAATGGCAATGAACTGGACACTTCAGCTTCTTTCACACAACTTGGTCTTTCTCTTTCATCTAATCTCACTTGGAAAACTCACATCCATTCCCTTGCTAAACATGCATCTCAAAAGCTCGGTTTCCTCGCCAGAGCCCGCGGGTTTTTCTCATCTTCTCACCTTCTATCCATATACAAGTCCCAAATCCGTCCTTCTTTAGAGTACTGCTCCCACGTCTGGGGTGGTGCTCCAAAATCTACTCTCTGTCTTCTCGACAAAGTCCAGTCCAAAGCCATTCGTCTCATCAATAATCCTAACCTCACCAAATCGCTCCAACCTCTTTCTCATCGTCGTTTAGTTGGAGATCTTTCCATCTATTACAGATACTTTAACGGACATTGTTCTCAGGAGACCAGGGATATTATTCCAGTTGCTCTGAGGCGTGTCAGGACCACCAGAAGCTCAACTCATTCACACCCTTTCCAAGTTTCACTGCCTAATCCACGAACTCTATCTCATAAATCATCATTCATCCCAAGAACATGCAATTTATGGAACGTCTTGCCTTCTTGCTTTCCTGAGTCCTACAACTTGCCATCTTTCAAATCTAAGATCAATAAACTTGATCTTATCTCTCTATTCTCTTCGCTGCTCGCTTTCTTCTTTCCTCCTGTGTTGGGGCTGTGTTGGGGCCACCATAGCCTTTCCTCAACATAACCCACTAAAATAAAAAATAAAAAAATAAATTATTAATTTCATCATGTAATTCCTAACCATTTTCAAACAGCAGCCCCACCAGTATAGGGCACTGCTTTACAGGGAGTCTTGTTTTCAAGCCTTACAAAATCATGTACTTAAAATAAATTCATAAACATACAAATGTTAACAATATTCAGAGTGATAAATTAAAAGATTTAGAATGAAGAAGATAAATTATTCTCCAATCTACTATCGAAAATTCTTGTTTTACATCCAAATGTCAATCTATGACTTGACGTCCCCAAAAAGTACTGCTGTCTACACAATCCGGCACAGGGGCGTCGCTAGTGGCGTTCCGGGATTCCATACTGATACAACGCGCAGATTTTACCATGAAAAGGTTTGGAAGGTAGCTGGGCGCAAGACTTCACGAAGCTTTGAATGAGACGGTAATTGCCTCGCTCCTTTAACTTCATCAGTAACTGCTAGCCACTTAAGTTTCTTGGTGAAGTTGAGGCGCAGTATCATAGCTGTAATGGATGGACATTCTTGCAGCTCGACTCTGCAGTTAATTGAAGGGGTTTCAGGCCTATTTTACGGCATCCTCCCAAAGAGAACAGATGCAACAGAAATGTGGCTCTACTATGCAATGGTTAAGTATACCCAGGGACAATTTCTTCAGCCTGTTTAAAAAACCAAGAGAACGAGATAATTCATTGCATAGCAATTTCCTAATTTTATCCTCAGCGAGGCTATCGCCAAGTCTTTACACTTCAGCAACGTTACTTTCAATGCCATCCAATGAACAATGAACTAATGAACACATGACAGGCCTCCATATTGTCAGCCATCTATTTGGTCGCAAGCCTCCAACCGTCGCCCATATCTTTATGACATTTCATGGACCAGTCCGAGAAGGCTGGAAATACGCACTTTTGAATATGTTAATCTCGTTTCATGCTTGCCAGAGCAAAATATTTTTTCACTTCAAAGGAGAGTTATTTAAGTACTTTCTTTCTCTAGGTGCCATGTTCATTGTGGACGTTGGCGATCATATATCTCCACATATTCTTGTCTCTCGTTGTATGTAGCAGATCTTGGGCTTCTACGTTTCCCTTCTCTCTTGGGAACACACACTTTTCAATATGGTACCTGAGACATCCCAAGCATGTTAATCTCTGCTGACTTCTGCCTCTTTTACCTTCAATCCGCCCCTGAAGGGTAAGATCTTCTAGCCCTTCCTTTCTCACGATGTGCCCATTGAACCTCGTCTGCCTCTTACGGACTTTTTATCAGATATTTTCCTGCTCCAGCTTTCTTCAAAATTGCTTCATTTTGATTGACGATATTTTCGCCATTCTACTGTAAAACCACATTCAACAGGCTCTATGGTCGTGAATGCTGAACAATGTCATGACCATCGCAATGACTGTGACATTGTTCAGCATTCACAACCATATGACAGAGTAGAAGTCACATGATCATCCAATACCCCTTCCCTTGTAGCAATTGACATCTTGCAATGCTGCAAGACCTTCCTTAATCTTTCAAAGGAAACTCTTGCAACCCATGCCCGTCTCTTCCTTTCCACTCTCTCTTATATACGGTAGCTATCTTACTAAGGAAATTTTCAACTTGATGATGTACAAGATTTGCAATCATTGATCTCTACGATCTTCTTATAAATCTCAGCTGAGTTCATAAACGCTTAGATTGTCTTACCAGTAACAGTATTGGCAATGTGGCTACCTACAAGACAATAGCCCGAGGAAGGGATTTAGAAATAGGGCCTTCGCTAAAAGAAAATGAGGAGGGAGCGACACTTCCTCGTATGACAATTTTATATGACAAAATCTTGGTCTTGCCATTTTTTTGGGGTTTAAGGGTTAGCTGTGTGAAATTAACAAATAGAGAGGGAAAGGATGAGCGCAAGAGGATCTTGTGCAATCTATGATTGCTTACCATTTCATTTATGGTGAACGAATCGAGGAGTTAATGATTCAATGTGTTAATCAAACCAGCAACTGTACTTGAAAGGTGATAATGATTCACTATTTCATAACTGCTTGCACCGAGACCAAGTCAATCTTTCTTATGCAGATCGACCAATGAAGCTGGCCTTAAGCTAAAAATGTACTTCAATAAATTCACACATTTGATCAAGCATGGTTTCGCTAAACCCCGCCTCATATGGCTGCTGCAAATGTATCTATCATAAACCTACAAAATGTTGATGTCTTCAGGAATCGAGAGGTCAAGATACTGGATCCTGCTGTTTGCTCGTCAATCTTTCATATATTCTACGTTCAATTCTTTGTTATGGTTTCAGACGGCAAAGAAGATGGGATGGATTAAGTCACAAGAGAAAGTCATTATAGATTGCTGAAATATTAATGACATGTGGTTCTTAGAGAAACCATCTATCTACCGTTGGAGGTTAGCAATGAATTATTAACAACATTTTGATATCAAGAGCAGTGAAGAAGGAGGACGGTCGACGAGACACGGTTTGCCAGCAAATCAGGCGTGGTTCGTGCCAAAAAAGCGCGTAATTTGCATGCTGAACTATCTATAGAGCCATGTCCTACTCCTTAATCTGGACGCAATTGGTCAATAACAGTCACATAAAATCCGCTAATTGAAGCGGCCGTTTATGGGGGTACTCGAGGGGGAGACTAGCACCTCCCTGAATCATGTCTGTAACTGTCTGGGCAACTAAGGCTTCATAACACTCATAAGTTCGCTGTCCTGAAAAGTTCTTCAGTTCTCTACAAAGAGTTCTTAGGAATCTGATGAAAAATGGGTCTATGTAGTGAAGGAGAGAAGATCAACTATTGTAAAAATATTGTTTGCTATCAATATTATGATAAAACACTGATGAAGATGATGGTTACAGTATGCGTGTAAATACCATACAAATGATACAAATGGAAATTTGCTTGAGAAATTCATAATAATATTGGGTACCATAGAAGATGTTTGCATAACATGGTCTAACTTAAGCTGCGACATAGTTGAATAGACAATGGTAGAAGATAAGGATGAATGGATGGAGAATGGGTGAATTAATAAAATATGAATGGAGAAAAGAACAACGAGCAGACATTCGTCTTGGGAAGTTTACCACGATGAGATATGGTTACACGTAGTTGTATCAAGTTATGCTATTCATTGACGTTTTCAGGGTTCAGACGTTCCCAGTACATGGTATCTGGCTACTGTGCTTTTTTTTGCCCAGTTGTTCATAGCCTTGCCACTGTGACAGTTCAAACAAGCTACAACGTGACGGATAACTTACCTTGATGTCCCCCGGACTTAGCCAACTTTACATAATCAGAATATTCATCTTTAACAGCATGGCGTGCCGATGGAAGGGTGCTTGTATCAAGATCGGAATCACGTTGTCCTGGCAAGGGGGTTTTAGTCCGTGCACTGTGTGACGATAGATCGAACTTCTTCTGTTCCTTCGCTTCTGGTTTTTGATCCATTCTGAACCAGTCTAAAAACAACCAGCAGGTGAACCATTACAGCACATTTCGTATTTTAACAGAACAAAACTACCGCAGAAACACCACCCCAAAATGAAACAAAACTGGAATATGCAATACATATAAATGTTGACCCTTATGAAAACCAAAGACCAATTTAACAAGACTTAGATTACTATTCATATTTATTATCAAATAATAAATCGACAAAAGTGGATAAATTCAAGGTCAAGAGGCGTGAAAACGAGAACGCTTGATGTTCCTCCTTTTCCTTAAGCGAAGGCATTTCAAAAACGCCAACACGATATTGGAAAAATACTTCTAACAAAGAATAAGAATTTAATATAGAAAAAAACAAAAATAATAATTCATGAAGAAAATTTCTTCGTCTGTTCCCCCTATTTATAAAGCCAAACTGAAAACGGTAAAATAGTCTGATATAAGACAGCAAAATTGTCTTCCCTTTCCAGGCCAGTGATTCTTTGGTAATTTCGGGGCTGTTTGCAGCTATCTCTTTGCAATGTCTCCACTGCCATACTTTTGTTCCGATATTCCCAAGATCGCCGCACGAGACGTTGTGATAAATAATTCACGGTTAGAACGACAAAAACAATGGAGCGCACAAGAATAAACTTTGCCCAAGAAATTTGTTGAATAAATTTAGACAAAGATGGTGCCGTATTGATTACAATAATAGAAGATATAGGAACTTAGAAATCCCAAAGACCAACTTAGAAAAGACCAGAAGAGGCTTTCACCAAACTGGCCTTGGAGTTAACTATCTAATTAATCAGAATGTTATTTGATAACATTCTAAATGAATTCAGAGAGCTCACCTTGACCTACCAATTTAAAAATAAACTAAAAAAATGATATGCAGCCTGAAAACCCCTTTTTCTCTTCTCTAAAAACAGGACTCCCTGGAAGAATAGCATCTACGCGCTAAGTATATTTAATCATCAACAGCATCTCCAAAATTTATTTACTACAAATACTTCTGTATTGATTTTTGTGCTTAAGTTTAACTGAAGGGATTACGTGTATTAAGAATTGGTTGAAACAGTAATGCTAATAAATGCAATTTTATATGCGTTTGTCTCTCTGCTACAAAGTGTTCACTCAAAGAAATGCTTTCCTACACATAATACTGTTTCCACTTGCGTTTTGAAATTAGATTTAATTGAGTCTGTGAATATCATTCAGAAAATTTTCGGGGACACCGAAAAGCTGAGTCTTTTTGTTGGAAAATCCATGCATCAAGGCCTAATGTAGCAATTGAATGGAGAAGAGCTTGCCAAACTGCGAATTCATCAAATCCAATAGTTTATTTCATTTCATGAAACCTGCTTGCATAAAGACGCAAAGATCGCTTTTTAGAAAGGAAATCTGAAGATGTCAAAGAAGGCAAACGTTATCACGTGGATGATAGCAGAGCAAAATGACAAAAGGAGTGGCAAAACGAAATTACCTTGCTTGTCATTCATGTTTTACAAAGTGGATTGTCGTAACGCATTCGGGTGGAGCATTGCACTTTAAACACATTCGAAAGCCTCCTTAACGAGGCGCTGGCACTGTAGCCTTTCATTTGCTTACAGATCCATGTCGCTTTAATCGACATATGAAGATCCCAACACGGATCCTTGTGGGATGACAGCAAAAACCAACGGAAATGAAGGTTTCCATTCTACTCACCGTGGGATGTAAAACTGTTTATGAATAACAAAATCAATTGTTTTGATCGATGGGGGCGACATGATATAGCATTTTTGTAAGCTGAAGTTTAGCCAAAGTTACGCGACGCAGCAATGGAGAAACGATAGGTAGAACAGAAGAGTTTTACATCTCAATGGGAATGACCTACGACAACATTTCTACAAAGCATAAAAATGCTTACCAACTTCGATTCATCTATAAATGTAGTGTTTGTGAGCAAGCAGGCCGAGTTCGAATAGTCTCGCTTATAAAAGAGACACACCTTTAGCCGTAATTCACAAAGCAGCTGCCGCGAACGTCTTACACACTGTTGAATAATTCATTTAATTATAAACATGTATTTCTATTACACATGCTGTTGAATATTAAAAGATCTGCACAGCTATAGAAGATCTGCTATTTCATCCTAAATGTGATCACTAGGTCACGTCTTCAACAAGGCCGTCTGTTCTGGTGGGGAAGTTGTGGTAGCGCAACTAGATACCTGCTATGCACAATCAGCACATAACAGGGCCAGGTCATTGGCAGAACGTTTCTCATTCCTTCGAGTCATCTTCAATCAAACTTCTTAGCTCCACATGTTACCTATTGCAGTCTCGAAATGGCGATGGGGCAGCAACATATGGGTTTATCTAAGGCCTAAGACAACTTTTCATTCCTTGCTAGTTATCTTCTTACCATTACTGACAAATTATTTCGATATCATTGGGTGCTAATAGGCAGCAAATCTGCGAAATCATATGTTGGCGTTCTTGAAGAAAGTCTGACACTTTGGCATAGTTTTAATTAAAATGAAAGGGCGATTCGATATATCACGCTTTTACGCCTCGCTCGCAAATCTAATCCAACGAAGCATCTTTGACATGATTAAAGGACACCAAATAGCATATATAAATGAAACATAATATGTTGCTGCAACTTAAAGTTCATGTACCGCCAATGCAGCTTTAACTCAAGCAAAAAAAGGCCATGTTCCATCCGGTCTCAAATGGATCTTACACCTTATCTCATACTGGTTTAAACGTGCCATTGCGCATCCCATTCCATATATCACTGATCACTTCTCGTAAACTTGATCTGTACTGCTCGAGGCGTTGTTTGATAAAAAAATGTCCAAGATGCATAAAAGTCCATGCAATCCGCTGTACGGATTTTATTGATACATTCAATCAGGAAAAATTGTGAATGCACCAAATGGGGAGAAATGCTAGGCCTATTCAAAATACTTTTGGTAACGGAGTAACGTGCAAAGTAGATCAACAGTAGTCCACTATTTTGAGTGAAGACCAAGACAGAGCAGGGAGGACTGAGTGATTATTTCTGTCTGATGATTCTGGATCCTAGGCAACAACCGAAGAATACAAATTTTTTTTAGTGGGTTATGTTGAGGAAAGGCTATGGTGGCCTATACAAAGCCCCAACATAGGAAGAAAGAAGAAAGCGAACAGCTAAGAGGATAGAGAGATAAGATCAAGTTTAGTGATCTTAGATTTGAAAGATGGCAAGTTGTAGGACTCAGGAAAGCAAGAAGAAGGCAAGACGTTCCATAAATTGCATGTTCTTGGGGTGAATGATGATTTGTGAGATAGAGTTCGTGAAGTAGGCAGTGAAACTTGGAAAGGGTGTGAATGAGTTGAGCTTCTGGTGGTCCTGACACGCCTCAGAAGAACTGGAATAATATCCCTGATCTCCTGAGAACAATGTCCGTTTAAGTATCTGTAAAAGATGGAATGACTTCCAACTAAACGACGATGGGAAAGAGCTGCTCCACTTCTTTGGTCATTCTGTAGCGAGGGCACAAAAGCACTACCTGTGAAGAGCGCCGCGGGCAAACTACGAAATCGAATTCAATAAGAATGGCAAAGAACCCTAGCAATGGCAAACTATCACCCTCAAAATTGAAGACGCAGATGAGTCATTGAAATTCTTCAACCATTTTGGTTGTTATTGTACTGAGACCTTTTCTGCTAGGACGAAACAACAATAGGCAGAAAAGCCAGCAGTCACAATGGGATCAAATGCGTTGGATTACCCGAACTTCAACAGGGAGAAATTTGCTGTACGGACAAATCGATCAACTAGGCACAATTGTCCCTTCGGAGAATAATCAGAACCTTGCATTCTCTTCCTTCATTCTTCTATGCACTATCTATGTGATAACGTGCAATAAAAATATTAATACATGTTAATGAAATTGTAATAAAAAGGATTTGACTTAGTTGAATTAGAAAGTCTATCCTCATTTAGCAGTATCACGATGTTCTGCCATGATAAACCAGTCTATGGAAACAGCATGCAAGTGACAAACAGTTAAATGGATGGGTTTGCAACAGGAAGGGCAGTCGGCTGCAACATTCTGGCAATCAGCTAGAGCTGACTGATCTAGAGAGGAAAGAGGATTCAATCTCGCTAACGCAAGTAGTTGATAAATTCATCCCGGAGTAGAATACGACCAATGCGTCCTCTGGCAGTAAGGGCATCATAGTATAAAAACCAAGCCAAACCGTCTTGAAGATGTGGGCTCGATGCTAGACAGCACACACACTGGTAGCATCACATTGTGGGAGATACCAGTAGCAGAAGAGAAAGAGCTAACAAATAGCCGGACGTTCCATAAGCACTTGAAACTTCCATGCAAATTTACCAGAATAACTGGCATTTTCCTCGGCAAGCTGTTTCTTATGGTCGCTCCCTCTAGCTCAGCTAAACGTTTATACGCAATTATGATCATTAAAAAGAACAAAAGTACTATCAAATTCGAGAGTTTCAACTTGATACGCTGAACATTTTAATCTTGTTATGCTATAGTTTCCTTGAAACTTCATGATCTAAAATATTGTTGCGACAAAGATCGAACGATTGACAGTCTCCCTTCCTCGGCGATACAAGATTATGAGGCTAGTAGCACATAAGCGACATTACATTACTTTCTCGTTGCTCTGTTTCGTAACGAGCTATAGCATGCATACCTTTCACATATGTGATAGTCCAACGAATACGGGCATCAATTTCTATCAAAATCAGCAATTTGATAAAGCAAGATTGTGTCTATGCCCTTTGAGGAGAGCTGGCACAGTGGTTACAACAAACAACACAGCGATTCGAGACTCATCTAATCGCATTCCAAGGTTTACCTTTCATCTATGGTGTAGGGAAACCTCAGCTAATTTGAATAAAGAGAATGGGCTATGAATAACGCGAGGACACACAATAGCAAATGGAAAGTGTAGTCATGACATTCATTGCTAATCCACCAGGATCATAGGATGACTTGATTCGGGATGAATTGCTGCTCGGAAGACTGGCACGAAATATTAATGATGGGCAACGCAAGACAACTGAGAAAACAATGTGGGACTGATAAATACAGGGACAGTTTATATAGTGGTTAGGAAACGTCTACTGTGTTCCGGGCCATGGGTTCGATGGAAACACGTTCACATTTCTGGGTGCTTTCTATCTGCCTACCCCTGCAGTAAATGGAGATCCGGGGGAAAAGCTGGGGGAGATTTGCAGCAACAAAAGGAGCTGGCTACGTTGCCTTGCAATGCTGTTACTCAGGATAACCTCTCTAACAAAGTGCTCCCTAGCAGTTTTCCAAGAATAGGACTCAACTTCCTTATCTTTGCTATATATTTGGGAGGCTCCCCCAGAGGATAGTCCAATTTATGTATCAAGGAAAATGAAGGTCATAATTCATTGATTTGACAAATAATTTGGACATCCCCAAAGGCCATGCATCTAGGGTGACAAAAGAATAGGATGACTCTAATATGCTTTTCTAGCACTGCATTATTTCATAATGTAAATATTTATATTGTCATCAACACCATCATCATAACCATTACCAACATCAGCACCATCATCATCATCATCATCATCATCATCATCATCATCATCATCATCATCATCATCATCATCATCATCATCGCCACCATCATCATCAGCATCATCATAATCATAGCCATCATCATTGCCATCAATGTTATCTCCTTTCCTGGCCATGGTTACACCTATAGTTGGGCAGCCCATCCCTATCTATCCCAGCCCATCACCAATTTGGTCAATTTAATACTACCTTCTCCACTCCAGTAAGATTGCCCATCAAACTGTTCTGCTGTGGCTTCCTTTCATTTCTCCTTCCACTGCCACCTTCCCTGTGGCTTCTACTCTTGCAAGAGGGCCAAAGAACTTAAACTTCTTATACACCACCTCAACTATCCATTCTGGCTCATATTTACATATATCACAAACCCTGGCTATCCATGAGATGACCCATCAAATGACAAACAAAAACATTATCAGATAAAGCTAATCAATAGGTCCAATCCTTACTAGGGAGAAAATGAAAAGAACTTGGATGCAGTATAGATTAATGACACTAGTTAAATGCTCAAAAATGGCTTGCTATCCAGGAATGATAAAATGTAGCCTTGGGCTTACATCATCAAGGCAAAAGAACAGCAGTGGAGATTTGCATTGTGTCATACCAACCCATTCTTGAATTGATAGCAGTTAAAAGAACAGAAAAAACAGAGATGAAAAGCTACCAAATTCAATAGAAAAGGAACCCTTTGTTGTAGAATGCCATGGATGAAACAAAATATGGTTAAGTTGTTCCAAGAGCTCCTCAAAATACACCACAAAGGATATGCTCTTCCCTATTCACAACTATTTTGCACAGCCAAACAGCTGAGGCCAAGGGTTTTTCAGATATCATCAGTGAGGCATATTCTCTATAACTTTCAGTAAGACCTTCTAATTACATAGTCATTACTGGATTGGAACATTCATTGGGTCAACTGCTGTAAAGATCTGGAATAATCTATCAGTGGTTGTGAGAGACTTGAACAGTCTACATTCCTTCAAGTCATCATTGGCAGAAACCCACAAAAAAATCTTACTAACTCAATCAACATAATTTTATTTTTTGTCAGTTAATAACAACACATAGTCTGATCAATGGCAGTTAATTTTTCATGGGCACCTATTCCATAGAAATGTATTTGTACATCAATTTGCAAAGTTCTTCAGATCTATTACAATGAATTGGTAAGTAAATGCAATTCAGGTTGGTTTTACCTCCATTCCTATGCAACCCTTCACAGGTCCACTATCACACGTCATGCAATTGAAATAGGGGCCCTGATTGCTGGGTCTACTTGCAGTGATTCAACACAAACTTTCAGTATGAGTCACTATTTTTCTTCTTTATACATCTATCAACATTGGCATTAATTGCAAAATTTACTACGAAATAACCGAACCTGCATGTAATGCCTATTTGATAAGATTGTTAGACTTCATGAAAAAGTTGTTGATGGGAACTAAATAAGCTTCTTATTTCCCGAAATCTAGCTAAAACTTTAAACTTTAAATCCTAAATTAAATGACTTACATGGCTTCCTAGCAATCAACCTAAATGCAGAATAACTCATCCACAACTGATTATTGCTATTTGCACATTTCCAAACGAATGTGAAGCAGTAGCCACTCCCAGGAGTGTTGGACCATTGAATGTTCTTAGGCAGAAGAAACCCTAAAAAGGACTGCAGCGATCCTCCGAAACAGAAGCAACCAGACTGAGTGGAACCATTTTGAATCAAAATCATATAAATTGCGCTTGTTCTCTGTCGAGACATTCGCGGGGTCAATAAATCAAAATGAAACTATACATGTCATGGTTTTTACGGACCTAGTTAGGATCAGTACCCCCGAAAGCAATGCATGTTAAATTTAACTTATGTTATACAATTAACCTCATTTTTGAACCTGGTTTATCTGAGAATGAATTCATTTCCATCGAAATGCTTTGCAGAAATAACTTTTTAACACACGAAGGAGAATACCCTGGTAAAGTAGGAGGGGGGAGCGCGGTGGGCAAAAACGGGCGAGACCAACTAGATCAGATAATCGGTAGAAGACAAATATTTGGAACACAAATCAGGGCTACATTATAGAGATGCCATACTAAACGGGCGGAAAGGAATTGAGACAAATTGCTGAAAGGGAAATGCGATGTGTTGGCGTAAATGTAGCAACATGAGATTGATATTTGTTTACGTAAGCTCGAGAGCAATGACATGAAGAAGTATGCCTTGTACAATAACTACACCGAATTTGCGCGCTAAAACAGCACGATTGAAATACGTAGGTTGATGCTCACCTCCACCATTTTCTTGTCTTTTCTTCAAATATGTAGAATTCGCTCTTGTTTTATCGTTCATTTTTGCTTCGAAATCTCAGGATTAATTGGTAGTTCTTTCAGTTTACAAGTTAAGGTTCTGCATGAAGATGATACGCCAGACAGTCACACAGATGGGTCAATCGTAAAGCTATAAATGCCTTTGCGGTCAACTTAATATTATACAAAAAAGAAAGGAAGACAAAAGCTTTGTTATGATCTAAAGAATCAAATCAAGTCATCTAAGACAATGAAGATGGCACCTGCTTACTGTTTGGAATGAGAACTTCAGATTTTGATTCCTAACGACTCGTTTTAGAGTATCACCTTGAGCATTTGGTTATCTAAACAACATCTATCAAAACGATATCTTCATGAAAACGAGTGTTGTCGGATCAGTGTATGTTATCTTGATGCTTTTATACACGTGGAGACTTGAATGATGAAAAATATTACAGGGATACGCAGAGGTTAGCAATTCCCTCTAAGGGAAGGGGCCAATCAGTCGCAAAATTGGTCGATTGGTCGGTTTTGCTTTAATCCTATTGCATAGAGTGAATGGATGCTGGAAAACTAGTGAGCTGAAATTGGGAAAAAGTAAGAAGCAAGCAGCAGCATCGCTTCTGAAAGAAAAAGCTGCAGATGAATGGAGTATAACAACATTTTGAACAGTGACATGAGAAAAACGACATAAAAGGAAAACAACGGTGCTTTTGAAACATATTAGAGGTGCTATCGATTTAAATACCCGCACTGTACATTGAATGGAACAGATGTAAGAAATTTTGAACTATAAAATCTAAGTCCTTTTTTGTTCTTCTTTCTCTGGCTTTTCCCACTTGAAGCAGGGTCGCCGTTTGTGGTCATTCGCATTCCAACTTAAGCGGTCTGCTGCATCCTCCATTATCAACTGCTTTTCTTCAAGATCTTCTCTGACACAACCCATCCACTTCCTGCGAGGCCGACCTTGCTCTCTTCTTCTTTCTATTTTCATGTTGGCTGCTCTAGTGGTCCTCGTCTCTCCGTAGAATGTGTCCATACCGCCTTGGACTTTTCTCTTGGAACTTTCTGTGCATTTCAGCAACTTTCGTTCTTCCTCTGATTTCTCTATTTTCCACGTGATATAGGAGGGTCTGACCACAGGCCTATTTCAGCATTCTCATTTCTGTGGTATTCAGTTTCTTCTCTTGTGCTTTCTTTATGGCCCAGGTCTCAGCTCCATACGTCATGGCTGGTCTCACTGCCACCTTGTACACCTTTCCTTTCCTTTTTTGCTGACAAATTTCGGTCGTACATCCCTCCTGACAGTCTTTGCCAATTCCGCCACCCTGCCTGGACTCTTTTTACCACTTCCACATTCAGCTCTCCATCAGTACTCAGCGTTCATCCAAGGTACTTGAAGATCGTAACTTCCTTCAGTGTGTGGTCTTGCAGTCTAAAATCTCTTTCTTCCTCATCACAAAAAGGCATGCACTCTGTTCTGCCAGCTCACTTTCAAACCCCTTTCCTCAATCGCTCTCCTCCAGTCCTCTGCCATAATCTCTGCTTCTTCTCGGTTCTTTCCGCAAAGAGCAATGTCATCAGCAAACATTATGTCATCAGCAAACATTATGTCATCAGCAAACATTATGTCATCAGCAAACATTATGGTCCAGGGCGGAGTCTTCCTGACCGTATCTACTATGACGTCCATAACCAGGTCAAAGATGTATGGACTCAGTGCAGATCCTTGATGAAGTCCTACCTTCACTGTAACTCGTCTGTATCACCTACGCAGGTTCTAACGATTTTCTTCACTTCACGATACACGTCTTTCACCAGTACCACATATTTTTCAGGCACTCCTTTCTCTTGCATACATCGCCACATCTCATGTCCAGGGACCCTGTCATAGGCTTCTCTAGGTCAATAAAAACTAGGTGTAATTCTTCTGTTTCTCCCTGTGTTTTTCCATAGCCATCCGTAGGATATGGATGGCGTCCTTTGTACTCCGTCCTGGGATACACCCAAACTGTTAGTCTCCTTCCTCAGTCTTTGCTCGATAATATTTTCCCGAATCTTCATCGTGTGGGACATTAGTTTGATCCCTCTGTAATTACCACAGCCTTGGATGTCACCTTTCCCCTTGTATATGGGGATGATGGCACTTTTCCTCCACTTTGCAGGCATGACTTTCTCCCTCCAGATCACCTGCACGAGTTGGGATAGCTTCTCTATCCCTGCTTCTCCAAGACTTTGCCGCGCTTCAACCGGCATGTTTTCTGGGCCTACAGCCTTGCTGTTCTTGATCTTACTCACTGCTTTCTTTGCTCCCACTGGAGTTATATCCTTTGTCATTCCCAGGTTTGCTATGCCATCTTCCATCACTGTCCTAGGGCTCTCCTCATTCAATAGGTTGTCAAAGTAAGTATTCCACGGTTCCCAGATCGTTTCATCCTCTGTTAGAACTCTACCCTCTGCATCCTTCATGCGTCTTATCTGCGTCACTTCTTTACTGGTTTCATCCCTCTTCTTTGCTAACTCATATATCTTTTTCTCTCCTTCCGGTGTTTCCAGTTCTTCATAGAGTTCTGCCTATCCTTGTCCTTTGCTGCAGTCACGGCTCTCCTTGCTGCTTTCTTAGCTACTTGGTACGCTCCTCTGTCTCTATCTGCACTTGTCTCATTCCACACTTTCTTTTGTGCCTTCTTTCTCCTCACATTATCTTGCACCTCATCGTTCCACCACCATGTTTCTTTGTCAGCTGGTGCTTTCTTTCCCGATGTTTTCCCAGTTTTTCTTCTGTCACTTGCCTCGTCATTTTGCTGTTCTCTTCTCACCACTCTTGCACGTTAAGCTGGTTCTCTCTCTTCTTAAAGAAGGTGCTCACCAGTGCCATGTCTTGTGCAGTTAAGAAGTCAATGATTCTTTGGCCCTTGGGATTCCTCTGTCCAACACTCCATCCTCCGTGCCACCTTTCTCCCCCTCTATTCCTGCCTACATGACCATTTCGGTCTCCTCCAATGACAACCTTCTTGTTGATTTCAGCTCCCCTCATTTCTTGATCAACCTCAGTCCAAAACTGGTCCTTCATGGCATCATCACACCCCATTTTAGGAGCATGAGCACTTATGACAATCACATGTGTGTTACCCATGTTCAGTTTCACACTCATTACTCTCTCACATCTTCTGTGTACTTCAACCAGTGAGTCCCTGATGTTTTTCGATAATACTGTTCCCACAACATTTCTTCCAGTCTTACCGCCGTAGATCAGTTTGTGTCCGTCTGCCAGATCTTTGGATTTATTTTCCTTCCATCTCGTTTCCTGTAGGCATAAGATGTCCAGCCTTCTTCTCTCAACCAGATCAGCTCTTGCTTTACCACTCAATGTTCCAATGTTCAGTGAGCCTATCCTCCACTCCTGTCTGAGAAAATCTGAGTCCTTCTAGTTTGTAATGTTGCGTGGTTCAGGGCTTCAGCGATGCTCTGATCATAGCAAAAGAGGGACATATGGTCAAGTTTGCTGATCTCAGTTTGAAAGAAGACCAATTGTAGGACTCTGTGAAGGAGTAAAAAGGCAAGGTGTTTCATAAATCGCAAGTTCTTGAAATAAATGAAGATCTGTGGGAAATTTTGCGAAGATTAGGTGGTGCAATTTGGAAAGGCTCGACCTTCTGGTGGCTCTGACACGTTTAAGGGGACCAGGAATGCTATTCCTGACTGCCTTTGAGCAATTTCTGTGAAATCCAAATAAAATATGGGAAGATATGCAGCTAAACATTGATGAGAGAGATAAGAGAGATTCAAGAGGCTTGGATTGCCTACGAGATGAATGGCCATAGACTAGAATTTGTCCAGAAGACAGAGGTAAAGGATTTAGGATCTCCATTCGTGTGGTAAGTGCTCCAGACTTTGTTTTTCCATCATCGATTTGAAATTACCGAGCAGCTTCTGCAATAAGCTTAATTTCACCTCCTTCCCGAACTCCGTTGAGAAGTAGACAGTTGCTTCCAGAATTTCGCTTTACTGCAGATATGAATTACTTTTCATCAGCTCTAGCAATTAATGTCATCCCGGAAAGGAAATGATTTCGATTATGACATGGATATTGGAATTGAGGACCAATTTGGCTAGATTGTTCTAAAGTTTTGAAGCCTTTAGGAACAATTCGTAAGTAAGGTCCGATGAGAGTGTAGCACAGAAATAAGAAAGAAATTAGATCAGCATAAAAAAACTCCTCTGAATTTCACTCTATTCTCTTTCCACATGTGGATTTACCAATTAATTCATAATACAGGGGACAATGCAGAAACCTCCACGTTGGTGCCCCTGGCTATCGACTGCCAAAAAGTGATCTTGACTCATTTTTGTCGGCTCGTAACCGATTCTGCGGTAGAAAAAGAGGAAGACATAAAAGGCGGCGAGAAGATAGCATCCGAGAATGAACAGGCCTATAGCTAGATTATGCCGCACGGAAGGCTGAGAACAGAGAGGAGTGGAGAAGACTGGTTGCTGCATCTTCAAAGGCGCCCCAACGAACTAGACGTTTACGGGATCAGTAAGCAGCAAGCACTTTTCCCCAGAAGTTCACCTCCTACGAGCTGCGAGCTGCGACCAACGAGCAATGGCCTAAGCTTCCAGTTCGAGGATGCCCATGAGGGATCAACTTGGTCCTTTAATGAATATTCTTGCGAACCTTTCCTTGCCAAGCAAACATGACATTAGCAGCTTCAAACAACAGCTAGACGAATTTGTGGAAGCAAAGAGAAAGACAAGACTGACCGCAGTTAGACATCTCCCTTGTGACTTTGCTGCCTTCTTTTTTTTAGTTTGATAGTTTCTTTGATCTATTACATGTACCCTTCTGACTGCTCAGCTGTTTGATTGCTAAGATATAAATGCTGGATCTAGGCTAAGCCACCGGGAGTGTCTTGTATTTAAGTTGATGTATGTACCAGACTTCAATAACAAAGTTTTTCTGCTTATAAAAGCTTGGCACCCTGGCAGTGATGACCAATTTACTTTCTAATGTCTATTTTCTAGTTTTATCACTTTTTTCTTTTTTAAGAAGCAATAACCTACAAATTGCCAGCACGAAATACCCATCGTGAAGACTGTGCTGTGTATTTATGTTCGATTTGATGAGAACCAGTGGTGTCATGATGAAGTGGCTAAGTATGCGGACTCGTACGCAGGGATTGTCAGTTCACAATGAAAGAAAGGATCACAATGAATGTATCACAATGAATGTGTCCCATGTATCACAATGAAAATGCCATCGTTGAAGAAGGCAACGGGAAACCCCCGCATAAAAATCCTCTTCCTCAGAAAAATGCTCAAAGCCTCGTCCCTGGGTTCTGCTACGCTCAGAATTGAGTATGTGACGCGGCTTTTTTTAGATTAGATCCTAAAAGCAAAAGATCCAGAACTAACAAATATCGCCCGTTTAGGTAAGCAAGGCAAAACCTCGCCTTAGAGATGCTTTTTGGGCCTGATCTGCTATTTTGCTTCACTCTGATAGTAAGTTGGTACTTTCAGGATTTCTTACGAATGGGCCCCAGTTTACAGCAAGGTAAATCAACAACTGTATTTATGTTTAGTATTACTAAGGTTTTGAAACCAACCCAATTCACACGAATAGGTTTGATGTTTTCCTGATTTTCATGGCAACGGTTTAGAATTTGTCAAACAACCTAACATTAAAATAAACATGACCAACATTCAAAGGTCAGCATCATATTTCTTCAAAATAGCCCCTTCCCTGAAATATTTCTTATTTCTTTGCATTGAGTGTAATTTTCTGGAAAGTAACCTAAAGATCTCAATGAAAATTAGGCACCATATTGCCTATAGTATTAACAGTTCTTGACTAACGCCGACAGATCAATAATCTGATATAATCACATCTCTATAGCAAATAACTAACCAACTTCAAAAAGCGTGATTTGGTACAGCTAATGATATCTATGTATATATTGATCTAAATTAGCACTTTTTTCTCTTTTCTCTTTAAGATTTATGAATTCTATACATCATATTTTATTGTAAGCACTCCACCTTTTATTGCTGCATGCTAGTTGTAGGTTAGATAGAGAGCCCCGTGTAAAGCTGATGGGCCCCCCCTTAGAATCGGCTTGTAATAACAATAATAATAATAATAATGATAATATACGCTATTGAGAAAGAGGAGCTAGCGTTCTTCGAACCCAGGACGTCCAGAAGAGTTGACGTGGTCAAACCCTACGCTCTTTAAGGTTGAATAGAACAATCCTGACAAAGCCTTTTGGTATTCAGTAGAAACTAAATTCTAATTTCGCAGCTCGTAGGAGGTGAACTTCTGGGGAAAAGTGCTTGCTGCTTACTGATCCCGTAAACGTCTAGTTCGTTGGGGCGCCATTGTAGATGCAGCAACCAGTCTTCTCCACTCCTCTCTGTTCTCAGCCTTCCGTGCGGCATAATCTAGCTATAGGCCTGTTCATTCTCGGATGCTATCTTCTCGCCGCTTTTTATGTCTTCCTCTTTTTCTACCGCAGAATCGGTTACGAGCCGACAAAAATGAGTCAAGATCACTTTTTGGCAGTCGATAGCCAGGGGCACCAACGTGGAGGTTTCTGCATTGTCCCCTGTATTATGAATTAATTGGTAAATCCACATGTGGAAAGAGAATAGAGTGAAATTCAGAGGAGTTTTTTTATGCTGATCTAATTTCTTTCTTATTTCTGTGCTACACTCTCATCGGACCTTACTTACGAATTGTTCCTAAAGGCTTCAAAACTTTAGAACAATCTAGCCAAATTGGTCCTCAATTCCAATACCCATTTCACATTTTGCAGCAACAATTGGATTGCGTTCTGTACGCAATTGACATCTTCATATTCTATTGCTAATCTTCATTCGTCTTCATCATCTATCATCCTCATATATCTTGCTTCCCGTGTTACAGTGTTAGTTACGGGATCAGTAAGCAGCAAGCAGTAACCGATTCTGCAACCACTTTCACTCAAAGCACATTTGAAGTAGAGGAATTAGTTCATATCATACTGATAAAAATTGAACAATGCTTTGTACTCAAACTCTCCTTCTTGTATAAATGGTGTGCATGATGAATTGGCGACTCTCAACGGCAAATAATACCATCCATGCATCTGTGTAATTCAGTAAATTCTGTCTAGTTTGATAAGCTATCCAAGATTTCAATAGAGCATTTTACTTGGTTTCTGGTGTGTTAGGTTTTTGCAATTTGCATTCCTGAGTCTTGTTCTGTTCATGATTGCTTTCCTGAAGGATTTCGGCATAAATGGACCATCACTTGCTCTAACAGGCTTTTTCTTTATTGATGCATGATTATACAGTACACCCGTAACTGCAGTGTTCACAACTTCAAATTTCTCATAGCAAGACCTATTCTTTTTTACTTATTTCGAAGATCCTCTTTAAATTTCAAGGGGTTAAATTTGATGTAATCACGATACGCTATTATCCTAGGGCTTCTCTTGATGAAACTACTTTTAATTACAGTCACAATCATGGAGTGAAAATCGGACAGTCCGGCTTCAATAGCTCTTGTGCTTTTGAAGCATTTTATGCCATTTGTTAGCATTAAATCAATACAGCGTAAATTAACTGCTTTAAAGCAGTTAAGAAACTCAACCAGAAGTTACCCAACCCGTCCGAATTCATGAAATTAGACACTTTATTGCAACATTCCTCTGCATTGAAATCACTAATCACAACGAAGTTATCAGATTTCATGGTGTACGCATCCAAGGCCTTTCCAAGTTAATCGAAATATCACTCTCGTCTTGAGAAGAAGGGCGGTAGATCCCAACCATGATCCATATCTTTTTGCGCACATTTATTTCAATGGTGCTAAATTCAATACCATTAGGAATGTCTAGATCTGACAACTCCTTAGCGGGCACACTTTCTCTAATAAAGATCATGTGAGTATTTCAATCACATCTAGTTGGCTTTTGGAACCCATCGATAACAAACTGGGCAGCATCTAGCTGCGTTAAAGCAAAACAAGAATGTCAATGTTATCTAAAATCTTTGTTTTCCGTGAGAGGAATTCATTCCGAATTAGATTAATATTAAGACATCCAATAACGAGTCAATTTTTAATAGTTAACCTACTGCTTTTCAAAGTTGAGAATGAGTCCTCGTTTCAATTTGTTTCATTAGGTTAAGAGGCATTAAACTTGTCTCATTTTCAGAAGGAGAAGTCTCGGATTTACGATTAGTAATGCGTTGGATGTTATTATTATTACCTTTCAATGAAGTCCCACAAGATCTCGAATAATGTTACCAGACTGTGACAGAAAGGACCCTAACAGAAAGGACCGTGACAGAAAGGACCCTGACAGAAAGGACCGTGACAGAAAGGACTGTGACAGAAAGAACCCTGACAGAAAGGACCCTGACAGAAAGGACCGTGACAGAAAGGACCCTGACAGAAAGGACCGTGACAGAAAGGACCCTGACAGAAAGGACCGTGACAGAAAGGACCCTGACAGAAAGGACCCTGACAGAAAGGACCCTGACAGAAAGGACCGTGACAGAAAGGACCGTGACAGAAAGCACCGTGACAGAAAGGACCATGAAAGAAGGGATAGTTGATAGACGTTGAAAGTAGGCCTTTCAATGAACTACAGTGGTCTTCTTGAAGCTTAAAAAAACAATCAAACTCTTTACGGTTACTTTTTTGTGACTAATTGCCAGGGGTCCAAATTAGCGGAGGAGGGTTGCAATTTGGTGTCTGGACAACAAACCTTATGCACTTAGCATCGTATCGAGTCGTCCCTTTAAAATATTCCATTTCAGGATCATATTCTTTCTTAAACATTTCAACGCACTCCCCGAGGTCCTGATTCTCTTCCAACGAATACTTCTCCAATTGACGAGCAAAGTTTCTTCTCCTAAATTCATCATCCTCTCCCATCATGAATTGAAACACTGACGTCGCATTGACTATTACATGCAATAAATGGTTCAGAATACTGTAAGATTGAATTCTTAAATCGATTGGATTGAACTGTGCTCAACTTAGAACTGGTTCTGCCTTTAAACAAACATCTTTGTAATGCTTTCCGTTCTCTCAAAAAGGTGATTGTGAGAGAATGATCAAATGAACTGATAAACCAAAATTACCTAAAATTAATCGCCAAGGGGTCTCAGTATGAGTTGGAAAAGTCTTCAAAAATTTATCACGGGGGGGGGGGGAGAGAGCGGCAATTAGGTACCAAAGAGTATTTCGCTCCTCAATAGTAATTAAATTAAAATCTTGTAGTGACTCAGCTTTCTTACCCTCATAATTTCTACCTATTCCGTCATTGCCATTTTTGCTTAACTATACAATTATATTCATTCAATCAATTGTTATTTCTTGTCATAATTTCCATCAGCTCATCATCTATTCATCTACTTGCGTCATTCACAACCAACCCTTCCGCTCCTATTCTAAATCGATGAGTTTGGTAATTTTATCTCTTTGATAACACGTTTAGATTAGTTTTAGTTAGAGTTAGAGTTTTTGAGAAGTAGAAGTAGTAGTAATTTTATAATAAGGACGAAGTCGAAGAAGAAGACAAAAGCCGCTGTCGAGTGAAGAGACGACCCGACGCCGAAGATATAGCCGAAGAGAGCCGAGCTCACCGAAGAGTAACAGACATTTAAGTAAGTGTTTTATGTAGTAAAATTGGAACAATTCGTACTCACGCGTTAGATTACTCGTTAAGTGTGATTTAACACTATTCCTAATGTAACAAATTTCAAATTTATTTTGTGCTGAATGGTCAGTTGGAGCATTTAAAGACCTTGACGAAGGTTTTTCTGCTCTGGCCTGGATAACTTGGACAAGTTGGTGTATGTCGCTTCAATACAAATAAAAAATTTGCTACTCAACTTTGCTATTAGAATGCAGCCTGGTTCCTGCATAAGCAAAGCAGAATTTGGGTAGATTACAGCAATCCATTAGAGCAAGTTCTGAGAAATCACGGACATTTTGGGAATCTCCCTTGTATGAGCAAAGCAGAATTCGGTTAGATTACAGCAATCCATTAAAGCAGTGCCTCTCAATTCTTTTCTGTCATACCCCCCTAAGAAGAAAACATCTCGCGCCCCCCACCCCACGTGACTGTAAATAGTATCATTTGTCTATAAAATTGTTATAATTACACCTCTGCATAACACTGTATCCTTATCAGGGGCCTAGCGTGGCATTTTGCCCAGGGTATTCAGAGATAAAGAAAGGGGAAGGGTGGGGTCTGGGGCGAAGCTCTATAAAAATTTTGAACCACACCCTTATCGCCCTCCCAAAATGAGGGATGAAGCCCATTAAGAGGACAATAGGTAGGATTTAAAGTGATACTCATATCATATCATTCCCATTGTCAACAGTCGTAGGCTTCTCGAACCAAACATTTTGGGTCTTATTCAAGCCAGATGTGTTGCTACATTAGTAACATTGGGGACAAATTGATGACTAATGTTTTTCTTCTCTCTTCTCAATGGATGCTGCTAAGTCTTACCCACTGACCCACTGACTCGTTGAATTATCACTATCGGATAACTTGTTTACGTTAAATTAATCTGAAATGGCTAGAGAATGCGTGGGTATGAGACCTTTCTATTCATCAACGGGAACACGGGAAGTTACGGTAATCAAAATTTAAACACCCTTTGACACAGATGCTATAGGCCTATTTTCTAGGAATGTTGTGAACACGAGATCAAGAGGGTACTTGATATTTAATAAATAGCTTTGTTTCCTTGTTGATTTCTTGTAAATTAACATTCTTGAACCACTATCAGCCTTCTTACTTTTTAAAACTTTAACTCTAAACAGTTTCTGAACCTGTTTATTTTTCCAACCAGAAAATGAATTTTTTATTGAAAGACTTTAATAGCATGTGGCATTTGTTTCATATAAAAATTTAAAAGAGAATGAGCCACAGCCGCAAAAAGAATATACTGTATACTACTTTCAAATAAACTACTTTTCCTGTATATTAGGAGCGCGTATGATCTTTTCCGAAATCGATTTACATTAAAATTGAAAACAGCATGAGCATTTTTTGGTATCGTCTGGGACATTCAATGATGGATGCTTGTGATGCATAAATTTCTCTTCATAGCGAGGATTAGTTTTTTGACTGTATATTCTAAGTTTATGTTTCGTAGATGAACTAACACCCAAAGTCAAGTAAAATTCAACAGGTGGCTGTCTAAAGAATGCCAGCAGTCAAGTTAACCCAGGCCAGGGCGAAGTAATTCGCTGAGATCAGACTAGGCCTAACAAGGGCACAGGTCAAAACAAATACCCAACTATGAGTTGTGTTGAACAGACAAAAAATCGATCTGATGTACTCACTCTATATACAAAATTTTGTTTTCCTCCAATGGGAATATTGCAGTGAATTGATGAGAGTTGAGGGGGCAGCTACTGCTGGGCATCGTTGTTAATTTTTGTTTTGAAATGGAAAACGAAGCACGGCAGAGGGTTGAGCAGTGAAATCACAATCAGGGGAAAACCTGACAGGAGGTTGCCCTCAAGTTTGATATGAGGCTGTACCATAGAGTTAGGAATACTCTATGGGCTGTACTTAAAAATTTTTCTGCGTATTTTGCCATTGTTATTCGAAGATTAATGAGAAAAATATTCATGACATTCTGATTGGCTAAAATGGGGCTCAGGGTACCACTGCATACCATTGTCAAGGTGATAACGTTCAAGCAAAGTGGTTGTGTTCTCCTCCACGAAGCCGTAAATGTCTTTGCATCTGGAGGCTGCAAAGAGGCTTGAAAGTTGTTTGTCGATACAATTCAATTCAATGACGATGAACCAGAGATGATTTTCCTATTAATTCAGCCTGTCTTTGCGTACGACGTGTACTTTGCAAAATTTAATTTCTCTGGCTATTATGAAGGTTAGAATTGGGTAGATATTACTATATTCGGGGCACGGACAGCACAATCTTAATTTTCATTTTTTCTTCAAAAATCCCAGGGTGTGCACTGATTACCTTGAATACCCTGACCCTACGCCACTGATCCTTATTAACGTATAAGTAAGCAAAATGGAAAGAAACATGGACAAACTTTCAACAAAGAATAGCTTCATTAACTGTATCAAAATAAAAAAATAAAAAGCATGTTCCACGAGGTCAAACGTGCCCCCTTTGACGGAGCCTCGCGCCCCCTAGGGGGTATGCCCCACTTTCTTAGAAGCTCCCACTGCATTATCGCAAGTTCCGGAGATTTTGGGGATTTCCGTTAAAACACAATGGGCGATGACAGCAGATCACAACTTTGAAACCGAGCTTTGATGACGAAAGTAGAATTTGGGTAGACTACAGCAAGCCATTGGAGCAAGTTCTGAGAAATCACGGACATTTTGGGAATCTCTTTCGGTTTCCAAGTTGTGATCTGCTGTCATCGCCTATTGCGTTTTAAGGACCGTGACAGAATTACTATTGTTCCCTTGGGATTAGCCCGGTAAGGGATATCCCCAACAGAGCAAGTATAAATTTGATGCTGCAACTACAGCCATTAGAAACATCTTTTTAGCCTCCTCGGTGAAAACAGGACAACGTCAGCGAATATTTCAAACCTTAGAAGCTCTTCTACTCGATAGACTCGCTAGAGGTTTGTACTTCTTCTTTTCTCTGGCCTTTCCATTGAGGATATCTAACAGAACTGATCTACACCGTTCTGATATTAATTTTTCTTCATTCAGTTAATTTCAGGACTCTATTGGTAACAGTATTGTGCATACTGATGGGTTTTCCTGTTAAAATATTAGTATATTATCGTTATCATTATTAGCATCTTTAGTTCCATATGACTAATTGCTGGGGTTCCTATCACTGGATGCCCTTCCTGTATCCATCCTCCGTATCAATGCAAGCTAGGGATCTGCCCCATGCAATGACTCCTAGCTGTTGGTTTCTTCGAGGCTTCATTGTGTGATAACCTGATAATGGAGGTAGATTTACGTAGTGATGCTTGATAGAAAACACAATTAGCAGTAACTAAAAACAATTGCAGAACCAAGTCCATCTAAAGACGTTGCGAAGCTTCCTCGAAATCCAAGATGTCCAGCCAGTTGACTCGCCATGCTTGCCTCCTATTATCAATCAACGGATACTGGTTACCACATCCTTCGCTACAGATGCGGGGATTTTCAAATAAAGCACACTCACGCGACCTAGTTGATTTGAGGAGGCTGAAATCACTTCTCCTTATCATTTCCAATGTTACAATAGGAAAAAAATAGAACATGTCATACTATAGGATATTTTGAAACAATAGAAGAACAATGCTCGTTGAAATCACAATTAAGAAAATTCAAATTATTCTGAAACGAGGTAGCTTCAATACAACTGAACTGAATTGAGCCAACTAAACTTTGCTATTAGAATGCAGCTAGAGTCCTGTATGATTAAAGAAGAATTCTGGTAGACTATAGCAATTCCATTAGAGCAAGATCCCGAAAGTTTGGGGAATTTCCCTTGTAGTTGTGATTTGCTGTCATCGTCTATTGCGTAAATTTGCACAAAAGAATGTATTTTAGAATTCTTCACTTCGATAAGCCCCGTTCGAATGCACTGAACTTTTCACTGAACAACGGTGAACAAATTTGTTCAGTGCAATATTGAGAGAGGTTTGTACACCCTGTTCAGCGTTTGTCAGTCAATGTTTAAAGCAGTCAAAAATGTTCAGTCGATCCGCAGAACATTATATTGTTCTAGTTGTTGTCGAGCGTTGTTCAGCAAATGTTCAGTGCATTTGTACACCCACTTGATGTTGTTCATTTCGAGCATGCGCATTAGAACTACTTTATCTTGCCGAAAAGCAAAAGAGCGGAACCTTGCATATTGTGTGTCCATTCTGTTTTCTGCAGTGTTCGACAAATGAAGCAACATTAGATCATTCTTTTCAAAGTATTCTCACACATTATTTTGCCTTTGCTTGACATGGCTGGGAGACGTTATTGTATGCGAGATAGCGTGGTAGATCATGAGGGAGTTATAGACGATGACATTCAATCAGGAGAACATCCTTTCCTTGCAGCTTACTGTGTCTTCAATGCTTAATTCTGTCGCTATATTCTCAGCGAGGCCTTGCTCATTTCTTCTTTTCATCCATTATTCGGTCTTTCCCCTCTTTCACCTTTTCCCTTTGTCTTCAAAAAGTTCCATAATAGTAAATACCACAGTTTCCGCCATAGCCATCCTCTTTTCGATTTACAGCAGCCATGTTGAAAATTCTGGCAGTGGATGTCGTACAACATTTTGCGGGAAAATTTACATGAATTTTCCCTGTTTTGATTCTAATGACACTCAATCTCTCTCTCAAATATGTCATGTTCAGTCAAACTGTTTTGTGCATTTGTACACCCTTCCCTGAACATCACTGAACAACGCTAGAGCGTGGTTCGTGTGTGTGTGTGTTCAAACACACAAATGTGGAGCGTTGTTCAGTGAAATGTTCCGTGCGTTTGAACAGGGCTTTACAGTAGTCGCGTTGCGTGAAATTCCTCAACAGGGATGTACTGCCGGGGTTACGCAGATATCCCTAGCGTAAAAAGGCTTTGAAAAGGTGATGACGTACTTCTTTATAGGCTATGATATGTCACTGCATTTTCAAACTTTCAACCTTATCCCGCTTCTTCCCCGTTCAAGTAAAGTCATTGAAAGCGCTTAAAAATCAAAGTAGTCTTCAATAATATATTCATCGACCTTCAGATGGCTGGAGAATTCTTTGGTGGCATTGGCCAGAGCTTCGTTGGCGGTCTTGGGTGTCTTGTCACACTTGGCCTAAATGATGATGTCAAAAAATGGACAGAGGAGGGTGCAGAAAAGGTCCACAGAAGTGCGGATAAGGCATGGGGAAAAGACGGAGAAGTGACGCAATTCGTCGAAAGTATTCCAGGTTGGTAGTGGGCCTTCAAATAAGCCTAACTCCTTCATAACTGCTGTTGGCTTCGAGCTCATGTTCAAATGCGTGAAAAATCAAGGTTTTCTGACAGGAAGTTGTTTTGCGCGGTGAAAATCATGAAAAATGTGCGGAGTTCCAACCACGTCAAACCATCATAAACGCTTTTTTGCACTCTCACTGTGCAATATTACGTGCTATCTGTGATTCACTTTCTGATAACATATAGACCGCGTCAAAAAAATTCTCAAAATAGGAAGTTCACGAATTTTATCAATGTACATACGTTCAGAGACAAAAAGTCCGTTAATGGACATGAGATCCATTGAGATTCAAAAGCACATGTTCAAATGCAATACCAAAAGTGCAGAAATAACGAAAAGATTGAAAGAGAATGTGATTCGGATTTCAAACGAAATATGAAATTACCATAAATCAACTTACAACTTTGGGGTCGGTAAGCGACATTTGCTTCAAATAAAGATGTTCGATTGAGTTCATAAAACCAATTATAAACTTCGTGGAATTTTAACTTACATCTTGCGAATCGGATGTTGTAGATTTCAGTTAGCTTTGAATGACAAAATATACCCAGCATGTATTCCTATTCTTCGATGCCAATTGATGCAGCTTTTTCACAGTGAGACGATGTGTAAATATGGCAGACGTGGTGATTATAGCTGGATTGCTAGGCTGCCAGTAAAGAGAATCCACCCTCTCATCCAATCTGTCCAGAAAAATTCCCCACTTGCTTTTAGAATCGTGGCAAGAATGTGCTAGGAAGATAAGGTAGGGTGGTGGCCTTGGATAAATCGCCTCTTGTAGGACGATCATAGTTCTTAGCATTCAGCCATTAGCCAAATGCGCTGTAGGCCCATCCGAATTTGCCACAATAGGAAGGGAGGTGGCATTAGAAATTGCTAAACAGCAACGCAACGGCACGGCTGGGTTGTTGAACCTTGCACTTTGCCATGTAACTACGAATCAATTGTAACGATGGCAAAGATAATGCAAGATGGCTTCTTTCCGGCGTCCGGTATCAAATTGACTTTAATGTTGCATTATGACCTTGCTGAGCATATTAGGTAAATCTTCTCGAAATCTTCACAGTTAGTATTCTCCTTGACCTTCTATAACCAAGTCTGTAGTCACTATCCCTGATCAACCTGTTTTTGGAAGTTCCGTTGAAATCCGTTTCACAATCCTTACAAATGTTTCAAAAATAGTTTAATAACAGAATAAATTCCAAACTTTTGTACCATGTGTGCCAGAATAAACCGACTTTTGCATTGCCCATCGCAACAGTAGCCTAAAATTTGATAAGATCTTATCAAATATTTCTTGATTTACGATGAAATGGAATAGTTGCGTAAATGCACTGCATCAGAAACATATTGCCAGTTGTAAAAAAGATAAATGAGATATCTATTGGGAGTGATTGCCCTTTGCCATCTCAAAACACAAAAAGCACTTTTGGAATTCAATCGAATGCATAGTTTATTCAGACAGCTTTAAAGAGACCGTATCTTTCTAGATGCGTGTCTCAACTGATTATAATACCGATGCATTGGGCCAGAACACCTTGAGCTTTTTTATAAACGAGGAGAGCTTTTAAAAGACATTCTTACCTATGCAGCGTGATCAATTGACGTTTTGCTTATGAATTCTGAAATGTCCAATTTTGAAGGTAGCGACTTCATCACATTTACCTACAAATGAAGCAAAACAATCTGAATTGAATAATGGATTGCTTCATTGATTTCGTGACAGACATTTTCAGTTAGTTATCTTTTTCATTGTTAGATAGTAACTTGCGAAATGTTCAATAATCTCAGTGATCATTGACTTGATACACCCCTCTTCCTACTAATTATAGATGGTCGATTGAGTGTCAGGGCAATTTGAACAATAGCAGCCTCGTATTTTGCTCCATGTTCATGCTTGGCTTAAACACGATATGTCCATGTGATTGACTTATAGATAACTGATTTGACTTGTGAGCTGCAATGTCACCAGGGAGGTAAATCATAGCTGGATGTTTCACATTTAAGTACAGATAATTTCCTGCTGTTCCTGAATGACACTATCTCATACATAGGACTGACTATAGGTTGCAACAGAGTGTTGCAATCTCCTTAGTTTCAAACGATACAGTGACAAATGGTGTTGCAATCTCCTTAGTTTCAAACGATACAGTGACAAATGGAGGTGATTTATGCCAGCTAGGAAGATGGTGGATTTAATGCAGTTACAGAAAATGTTAAAGCGTTGCCTACCATTGTCTTGCTTTTTCTTTCAATCTCCGATCTCATGCTTGCGGAGGAGGAGCAGAAGGTGTCTGAAAATGTCAGTTCTGAATCACCGTTGATTGATCCATTGAGTGACGATATTTTTTTGACCAACGCCTCGTAATTGAGGACATCCTCTCTTGGGGAAAAGTCAGATGAGCTCTGACGTGCATCGTAGTAAACATCAATCGAAGTCGAAGCTGCATGATAAAGCATCACATGATTAATGAATTAATCTAGTACATCGGCGAATGCATTTTAAGTAGACGACTTTTTAGAAGGTAACGGTGGGTGGGAAAATTTTCAGTGTGATGATTGGCCTTTTCCGTCGTTGCCGACGATCACTTTCAGTGTATAGCCATACATATAGCGTGCCAAAAGTTACATTTATATGTAGGCAAATAGTTACCCTCACCAGCAAGACAAAACCGGCCGTCCGATCGGACCGATACCCCTTACTCTAGCGTACATCTTATAAGATAATTTTCTAATCAATGGAAATCGCAGACAATAGGGTCTCAAATGATATTTGGAAACGCAAAAGGCACCATACATCTAGAAATAGCGATTCCATCAAGAGCTAACCCAGTGTCATCCAACTCAAACGACGTTTTCGGTAGCTGCGTGTAAGACGAATTTGTCTCTTGCGGCACATTTTCATACGATGTCTGTGCGTCAACGTTGAAAGTCTCGATATGACACTGCACTGCTCTTTCTTTAAACTCAGGATTGCACTGCACAATCTGATCTCGTACATCGTACATGCATTGCACGTATTCATCCTTTGCCTCAATGTAGCATTGTGTTGGTTTATTCTTGAACTAAAATAGAAGAAATAGTCTCATGAAAACTGTCCTGCAACCTGCAAATATTTTTGCATAAGTCCCCGTGCATTGCAAACAAAAGAGAACAACTTGATGTCTCTTTCTATACCTATGAATTTCATGTCTTATTTTGCTGACAATTCCGCTTTCCAACGAAGTTAATTCCAGCGTCACTCCAAGTGTCCGCTAAGCACTAGATCTGCAGTAAGCTTACGCTAGAAGCCTCATAAGCAATATCTGGTATGTGATTATGAAGACCGTAGAAGAAAATTCACTAACAATATCCCGTTTGTTTGGTGTTTGGGTGGCAGCATTTGTTGTCATTTTACTGCATTCACTTCTGCGGCCAGACCTTAGATAAGCCAATGTGCATAATGCTACTGTTGCAGAACCAGCAACTAATACTATTAAAGTAGTATTATCATCAAGCATTTTCCATTCCATGTTCGATTTGGTGAGAATGAAAACATCCAAATACTTCTCCATGAGCAAAATAAAGCCCTCTTTGTTGTATTTCGATGATGAAGCTGTTATGCTGATCGGGCTTTATCATTAATTTATATCATTCGTCACAACAATTTGACTTCTGACGTCACTACTTTAATTAAACGTCATGCATGAAAGCGGAGATATAGCCCTCGACAAACCTTTTCATGCTATTCAGCAGGCGAACGGCAAAGCCAAGAAGAATTCGACCTTAATTCACTTGAATATCTTTGAATTGTTTCTCTAACATCCTTCCATTGCTTAGTTAAGACATATTTCCATTGCTTAGTTGAGACATCTTTCCATTGCTTAGTTAAGACATATTTCCATTGCTTAGTTGAGACATCTTTCCATTGCTTAGTTAAGACATCTTTCCATTGCTTAGTTAAGACATCTTTCCATTGCTTAGTTAAGACATCTTTCCATTGCTTAGTTAAGACATCTTTCCATTGCTTAGTTAAGAAATCTTTCCATTGACTAATTAAGACATCTTTCCATTGCAAGTACTCCTATAGCTAATAGGTAATTGGCACTTAATTGTCTCATCACCATTGTCAGTGTTTGATATAAAGAACATTAACATTTTCAACTGAGTGTTTTGATAGAATTGAGCCCAACTTTCAGTTTTCCCTTGATTATTTCATATTGTTGAGTTCAGGAGAGACTCTCATCTATAGTCAGACCTATATATTTTGTTTCATTTACTCTTTTGATTTCATCCTTGTCAATTCTGAAGTTACCAATTTCAGAGATTTTGCTCAGATTCTTGTCATTACCAAGAAACATGCATTCGCACTTTGCCACATTAAGACTTTGTTCGTGTTGTCTTAGCCAGTCCATGATTCCCTCTAACTCCATCACCAAAGGGTTTTCATTGCTAGAGAAAATACTTGTTCTATTGCCATATACTGTATATTGGTAGCGACATTCAAACTCATTCGTATACATAATGAATAAAAGAAGCCCCAAATATGACCCTTGTGGAATGCCGCAACTGACCCTCTGTTTCTTTGAGTTTTCTCCACTCATTGTGGTGGCGATATTGTTTACTAATGATTAGATATGCCGTAAACCATGTAATTTTATTTTGACTTATACGACATTTTCCAAACTTAGTCAACAGTAAACCATGGCTAATGGTGTGAAAAGCTTTTGTAAGATCCAGGAATAAATTTACATTAATCCTTTATTAATCTATGTTCTTGTACCGAGTATCGGTCACATTCAATAATGACGTAATGGCTGAATGTAGTTTGCGATAGGGAAATTGGTCACTGGATAAGAGATTGCTTCCAGTTAGAAATTCGAAAAGTTGGTTGTGAACAACTTTCTCAAATAATCTTGAGACACCTGAGAGAACAGATGTAGGCCTGTAATTATTCATGTCAGACTTTTGTCCTGATTTGAATATTGGTGTAACTCTTGCTAGTTCCCATATTTTAGGGGACACCCCCGCCAAAGCGACTCGTTAATTTTTTTGCAAGAGGCACACAAGTCAGGCCTGCTGCATCTTTTACTAATTTTGCTGGAATTTGGTCCCGTCCTGGTGGCTTGGTTTCTCTTTTAGCCCTTTTTAGTGCAGTTAGCACTCAATCCTTTGTTACCATTCTCAAACTTGAACCTAGCAAATTTAGCTACGACTGGTCCTGTCCTTGGGAGTGACTGGTAAATATTGCGTAGGGTTCATCATTGGATTTAACTTCAATTTTACCAGGTATTTAGAGGCCCATGTTAATAAAATGTTCCATGCTGAGGGAAACACCCATTTTGAATGGCGTAAAGCACTCAACTTCCAAATATGACATTGTCATTCTCAAAATTCTTTCTGGGGCAACGAATACTTAAATAGAAGCAATTTTGATGCATTCAAAGTACTTTATAATCTATTCTGGGATGAAAGAAAAGGAACTCACAGACATCATAGGCTTTTCAGCGTGAGTAAGATACCCATCCCAGAAGTAAGGTGTGATCAATTTTCCATTTTCCGCGCGATAAATGGTGCCGTTATCTGAATGCAAACCTTGTTTGGTCATTTCTATTTTGATCGTGATGGTTTTTGGCTTGCACGATGTACAGCAATTTCCTTGGCGGGAACACATCAAACGTCTGTTTGAGACATTGATCATCATTGAATTGCCAGCATCACCTCCGTCTGAATCGATTTTACGTTTCCTGACTCAGCGTTATCGCTAAAGCGAGTAAGGGGCCTTTTAGCTTATGGAAGACCTTAGGATAGGGGTGACTTTAGGACACCAAATTATGAGAGTATGTTGTACAGAATGTCATTGATCGCCTATTCCGCTTAAAAGAGAATTGCTCTGCACATTTAAACTGTCGTGATTCTGCCATAAAACTTCAGTTGATGGCAATGCAATGATATTTCTTGAAACCAATGGTTCCTACAACGAACTATTCACACTTTTATCGGGAAAATCCTTTGAGTTACTTATTTACCTCTAATGGGTACCGAAATATTTCTGGTTTCCTTTTTGCAATATAGCTGATGAAAATTTTTGCATAAGTGAAAAAGTGAAACCAGGGGCACCGGAGCGGGGTATGAGGGGGGCAGCGCCCCTCTTGCCCTTCACTGGGAGGGGCAGAGGGGGGAAATGCGCCTTTTTCATGAAAATAATGATTTAAATGCAGTAATTTCTCATTTAAAGATGAAATAAAACTTTGAATATTGTAATATTGGAATATTGGAATATGCTTGTATGCGCTGATCTAGCCTCTGAAGATGCCCTTTCTAAATGTCTGTCCCCCCCCCCCCCCCTTGTCCCCTATTGGCTCCGGCGTCCCTGAGTGAAACTAACCATTGATTTAATTTAAGTGCTCTCTGCCAAAAAATTTATTCAATGCTTCGATAAAATGGAAATTTTTCTTGTCCTTTAAACATAAATTAGTAAATAGTTTTATGAAGCCCGTAAAGCAAGCAGTTAATGACATTTTCTGAATATTTAAATTTAGTGTCAAAGAGACTAAAATATGCAAAGACAGGTCGTCTCAGAGGAACAAAAGCATTCCTTTGGCCCACTTGCTAAATATATAAATGAATATATATATATATTTAGAATAACGAGAGGGAAAAAACATTATTGGTTTAGAGCTCCGAGTTTCACGTTGCACAATCTTCAGCTATAGATTGTGTAACATGAAACTTGGAGTTTTTAAACTGATACAGGTTTTTCTCTCTCGTTATTCTATCCATCGCTCTAGTCCCACTATTGAGCACTCTCCGTGATTTTATCTAGCACTTTGATATTTGACATATTCACGTACGCATATGCATATGAATCTATATTTACATTTACATTTAAGTGGTACTGTATATCAATCAGTTCATAGACTGAAATAATGGCAATAATCAAGGGACTTGTTGATGTCAGCCCACTTTACCTGACAGATATATTTCTGAGATCCTTCACAACATTAAAAATATTCTCCTGACGTAAAAGTGGCATTATAGAAAGCAGGAAACTATTCGTTTGTTTGCTTTCAGAGCTGATTAGGCAACACCAGATCAAATATTTAAAGACAAAACAATTTATATATCAAACTATTTAGAAAACAAGTAATTTGCTCAAGGCTATTCTCCTGTTTGTTTCACTCTGTCATTTTTTTTCGAACTTATAAACTACAGCCTTATTTGAAAAGCATTGTTGTAAACAGTGGACAATGTTATGTGTTTTATGGCTCTGTCTCACAAGGGTTCTTAAGAAGTCAGTCTGTGTTTAATGGCTATACTCCAGTAGATAAGTGAAGGGGAAATGAATATATATCCCTTCAATAATACAAACCTCCATTTTCACCTCGTAATCTAGATATTGTGATGTTTTTTATTTAACTGCTTGGGCTCCTCAGCCTCACAATGGAGCAATTACCTCGAATTTCACACCTGGAGACTAGCTAGCTGGTTTAACTTTGTTTCAAACAACTGGAATTGTTCCCGAAGTGCTGAAATCTAAGCAGGGCAGTGTCAAAAGCCGTTTACGAAGTGTATTGTAATGTTCAGTCGGAGTGCATCAAGTTATAATGCAACTCGATCAATGAGACCACTCTACCACGAAGTTATGGCTACACCTAACTCTTACCTTCGTCTTTTGTTATTTTTGTCACCAATTCTATCCAATGGTGCTTAAGGTTACAATTTTTCCTCAGGGGACAGTTAGCAACTGTAGTCATTAAAAATACCTTGGTCCTTCCTTCAACGTGATATGAATGAAAATAACGAACCTCATTCTCTGTAAATCTTCAAAGCTCTTATAAGGTTCTGAATTTGGTAGCTATGTCGTTTGATTAGAGCCATCGTGTATTCTCTTGCGTTCTCTCATGCAACAAGATCGAACTGGTGTCTCTCGTGAGCGCACGCTCGAGGTGCAGAAATAAGAGACGAAGCAACGGGACGCAATTCGATGACAAAGCTTTTAAGCACTTCCATTCTCTATATCTAATGTCATATTCTGCATGCTCCCATCAGTCACTCAGTTCCTGTCTTTCGAAAATACCTTGAAGTATTGAAATTTAACACATACCAAGGTGAACCTGACTTTTCACGAGTTCAGTGAAATAAATTAAATAGTGGTCCACATAATGCGTCCATCGTGGTCTTGTTTGTCACCTGCATGTGTTACTTTCAGGTGCATTTTTGTACCCATTGGCATCGCCGCACCTTTTCTGTTATGATTTGCTACCCACGATTTCGGCCCACGCTCTTCCCCTAGGGATGTTCGACACACATTTACTTCGAAAAGCATTCGGCGCTAATGTGGATAATGCGAAGGAGTAGCAAATACAGTGGATGACGCGGCTTCCTCGTGGGCCTGTTTACGGACTAGTTATAATAATGAGATTTCGCAGAGATTTATATATACAAAGTGACAGATCAAGACCGTCTAATATCACAACGAAGTAAATACACTGGATTTAACAACGATCCACTCCGTTAACAGGTACGAACAATAATTTATCATATTTGCTATCGGTAGGCCCGTCAAAACCTAACCGTTGGGCATTTGTCTTTCGTGCAGTGTACTTCCATATGGCTTTGATTCCATTATTCCATTTTTGGCAATTTTCCCTGTAGATATTCTCTCCGCCTCGACCCAGATTTATCAACTCTACTCTCCATACTTTGCACGAAATGTTTTGCTGTGCTGTTCGACCCTATTTGCCGCCCAGAACAATTTATTTTATGAGCCAATTCAATACCGAGATCTTGCTAAGGGAAGCTGAAATTGCCCTTAGGAAGCAAATCACTTTGCATACTTTTTTAGATAAAAGTATTGAAGTAGAGAAATAAGAAACTCTAGTTTCATCTGCGGCTGTTCAGGTTCCCATTTACAAGCATGTATGTTGCGACCCTAGACTGGATCGCTACTTACTCAATTAAACTGCGCGTTTATTCGATAAATTCAAATAGACCCAGCCACGTTATCTAATGCAGTATTGTTTGAAGACTGACTAAGTAAGTTATACTTACACCGAAAAAGAAAAGAACGCTTACATTTCCCCCTCCAAATCAGTTTGGGCACAATAACTCTGTTATCCCAATTCAAGTTTTGCAGGTTTTTAAAACGTTGCACTTTTGACAGGGTTTATAAGGTTCGCAAAGCGTACGAAGTCATATCCTTGCATTGAAAGCAATTTCGACTGTACCATGGAATGATTTCTTCATTGTCCAGAGAGAGGAAGGAGAGCTTCCTTCCATTGGATAGAGTAGGAAATATTTCCATGCAAACATTATAAAATTTACCGCTTTCTTGAAAGGTATACTTCTCTTATAAAGATTTATACTTCATGAAGGGGAGCGTGAGTGACACCTGCGGTCCCAGCAATAGGTAGCGTTGTCCGCCTCCTACTCGGGGGAAAATTAGAGATAGTTCTGAACTTTTTCGGCAACAGATATCATTTTGTGATGCAGGGTGATAGCCACTGTACTTTTGATGCACTTTTCAGCCTATTGTATTGCTAAGATCTAAGCAATTTCATTATTGCTAATACTTGAACACTTCTCAACAAAAAGACAGTCCGAGGACAGGGCTAATTCTACTACTGCACCATTTGTTAAAAGTTGGCTAGACCATGTTAGAAGCAATTGATCAAAACAGTTTGAATTATTTGGTGACATCTCTTCAAACTACCACGGTTGAAGCTTCTTTTCGGGTACCTTTCGGTACTTTTCCTCCCTCAATGAATCATTTGATTTTTCAGTAGTCTAAATTGCCTACTTGCATGCCGGTACACCCTTCCAAGTGTCACTACCTAGTCTATGAACTCTATCCCACAGAATCATTACTTCCAAGAACATGCAATTTATGAAGCGTCTTGACTTCCTTGCCAGAATCCTTAAACTTGATTTCTTCATTTTGTAATAATATGACATTTATACAGGCTGTATAGGCTCAAAGAAAGGATACTTTTCAACCTGGCATGTTCAAAACAAAGATAAAATAAAGCAATCAGACTAGCAACAAAATAGATTCACATGCCTTAATTACAAAATGTTGAAAAATGAAGTCTATTGAAAAGAGACCGTAGAATGAAATTAAAGCCAGTTCCATCTGTCACTGGCATGCAAAGGTTTTTAGGAGAGGGGGCCGAGATTTCGATTCTATTTGCAGAATGTTCCACAGTTTCGCATTGCGATAAGAAGAAGCTTTTTGGCCAATGATCATTTTTAAGAGTGGTATCTTAAGATCAGCTTCTGATGAGTGCAGAATCCGTTATCTATTTTCCAAAAATTTTACGAATAATCTGTTCAATTAGTCGGTGGAAGCGAATTCAAAGACTTGTCCCTTAACGTAGCGTGGCTGTCTCCTTTCTTACAGTATTACTGATAGTTAATGAGCCAATGTTCTGAATTTTCGGAACAGGAAACGAAGAATGGGTTGTTAGTTGCAATTCCAATAAAGCAGCGCCATTCTTTTCTACGATACAATTAGAGTGAATTTATGCTACTCTGTCGTGCCTACGATATGTACAGACGCGATCTTATCGACAGCGTTAATGCAATATTGCGTCCTCATGGCCTATCAAATCCTCCATGCAATGAACTCTTGCAAATACTCCTTTATGGCCGCAAAAAGTTACCTTTTGAGTCAAATACAAACATTTTTGATGCAACATTAAATATACATTCATGCCTCAGAACGTTTCCAATAAATTACTAACTTTTCTCATGTAAACCTCTCTCGTGTCAACCTTTTCTCTTTAGTGTAAATTTTGTTCTCTTCATGATTGTTGTGGTGTTGCCCATCATGGCTTGGCGCAAAAATGGCAGATTAGCAACATACATAAGTGGACTTCTATTCTCCTTCACTAAAACTCCTTGTGAGGTTATCCATATTTTAAATGCTATGGGTACGACGGGCAAAACCCCTCCAATGATCCTTTTGCAGCTACATATTGTGTAAGTCTTAGGGTTGCTATGCATTACCATGCTCCCTTTGTCTTTGTATTGTAATTGATTGTCATTGTAAATGTTAAGAGAATTAACAAAAAATTTATGCTACTAGACCGCAGCACTTTCGAAAGGGCAGTTCCTCATTACTGCAGTGAATGAATTGAATTGCTGCATAAGCAGGAAAAAGTTGTTGGATGCTCGTTGAATCAGTTAAAACGCTTTTAATCGCTTGAATCATTTATCGCCTTTAATCGCAGAATGTTTGCTTACAAGACATTGCATATCGTTGGGGGTATTTCTCGTTTTTCCCAAATGCCTTCAACACCTTCCTGGTAATGATTTCTGAAGCCCCCCCCCCTCCCTTGTGATACCTGGTGAGGGAGCCTGGTGAGATGACCTGGTGAATTATCGTTTCCAATGAAAAATGTTCGAACTGTACGCACGATCGCTTGAAAAGAGAATGTAAACTTCCTATAACTATTTACGCTTCTCGAAAAAAATGTTTATTAGCAAGGAAAAGGCTTTCGGGAGGCTACTTGTTAGCCCCTCGGATTGGATTTCGAGTCATGCACTTCATCATTACGTAATATTTATCAATCCTCGCAAAAATCTACATGTTTGGTAGACTGCGTGGCAAGAAAGAAATGTCAAATGTTGCTACGTACCGTTGCACAGTGCTTCCGCCATCTTGGTTGTTGTTTGTATTGCTCTTCTCGTGCACCTTCTTTGCATACCCTATAATCATCATAATCATAATTATCATCATAATTATCATCATCATTTTCAAACATTGTAATAATCATCATTATTATTACCACCATCTTTATACCTGCTGCAACATTAAAACACTATTCATTTCCGATCTACATCGCACTACCTTTTAACTCAGTCTAAATTCCGCGTTAATTCCCAAACAGGAAGTCAAATATCTGCCAAATTTTGCAGTAACTAAACATTGCTGCTTCAGTAAAATAAATTTGGTTTATGGAATTGTATCGCATGTTGAAGCTTGCGTTATCGCTGTTTGTAGCAACCCATATCAGCGTTTTGCATTAGGTGGCTTTTATTTCATATCACTAGATTATACGAAAAGATTGTTTAAGTCAATGAAATTCACCGATTATTTTGGGTATAGAAAATGCTGTTTTTTCAGCCCTCCTCGTTTCGTCATAGTGCCATGCAGCTGAATTTTGTATGTTGTCCCTTTTAGGATGAGAGTCAAATTAACAGCATTGGAAAAGGGCCCCTGATTTTGAGCTCCTTTTTGTACAAACTGCATCCGTCGTTTCCCGATCAGGGAGGTTGTGTTATTGACATTCAGATGAAGCCACAACTTCCAAACGACAAGGTGTACAAGATAAAATTCGTTATCGACGTCACTTGTCATTATCATAAGAAGCTTATCCATTATTCAATTTCTAAACTTAGTTTGGAGCCAGCTTGCTTTTTGACAAGCCGTTTTTCTTAAACAGCTTCTCAGCTCGTAGGCAGACTTTCAAACACTAAATGTTAGTCTACAGAATAAAGTCATGTGAATGCATTAAGACTGAAGTCCTTCCAAACGTTTAATGGTCGGAATCCCCAACTTTTTCTTTCCTGCTTTTTCATCCAAGAAATATTCTGTTACCCGGTGCCTGGCGTGACTAAGTGATTCATCTGTGAAATCCCCTTCCCTCGTAATTGTTCGTGACGTTGGGCTCGTCTTCTATTCTTAATCCTTAAATGTCACTCGTTCTTTATCGTTATTGTTCGGTGACGCTTGCAGATTGTCGTGTGAAGTCTTGTCAAAGGAAATGTTGCCTGTTTATCCGTCGGTCAAATTTTCGTTACCCGAATCGAGTAAACAGATCTCATTGGATAGCAGTAGATAATGGCCAAACAGCCACATAACAATCGGTTTTAAATCAGTAGAGAACAAGGCCTCCAGATGAAACAAAAAAGCGCTTGATTTCACGGTGGTGGTATGTCCCGATTTAAAAGATCGACCATAACTCGTTCGCTTAGAAAGAAGTTTCACAACTGGACGACCTGTTCTCTTTGCCAGGAGCATGAACGAGAAAAATTTAGGGCTCGGTAAGTCTGTTGGTTTGGAATTTTGTTTACTCCTCTCCATATCTCACGCTGTTTTGAATAAGAAGGGTGAATTGCGCTCGCTCAGTTTCCTATCAATAGACAATTTTTTTTCATGGGAAGACGTTATTTTCTCACTAGAGCAATTCGACAATTCGACCCTTCGAATGACGATGCCCTTCTTACTCATCTCAGCTTCAGGTAGAACTCTCCATCCTTAGCCATTTTCAAAATTCAATCCGCTTAGCAGTATTTTTCCTTTTGTTTAGCTAGTGTTATATTGTGGCAACCGGCATATCAGCATAATTTAGTGCATTTTGCAACTTCGGTGTAATGGAAACCTGAAGGAGGAATTTCCTTTCGAAGATATTTGCTTTGGTAAGGAAGATCAATCATTTTAATTCAAGTTTAGGACAGAGGCATTTTTCACTTGCTTGCTGGTTGATATCATACGAAGGTGCCTTCTGTTGGTGTTTCACTGCATTCCACCTTCCGTTTGTGTCCGTAACCTTCCTATTGAGAAGCGTCTAAGAAAATTCGCTTCACAGAGAGGAGAAAAGTCTGGTGTCCGAGAATGATTAAACTTCTTCCCTATCAGAGGTAGAATCCGTCCAAGTGAAAGAAAAATCTGGGGAAAAACCTTATAATCCCAGCTTGCCATGACAGTTCAAAGATAGTTGTCAGTTACATTGTATGGTAGTTGAAACAAGAAAATATCCACTTGCATCTGTGGGCAAGTGTACTGAAAGTGACACCGATTTTGTTGTTCATTCTTCATTTGGGGACAGCAAGGTTCCTTTGCACCAATCTACGTGTCCATCAGACAAGGGAACTGTTGGAGACTTATTCTACAAACACATGCATTACGTGCGCCAAACACATTGCACGTGTCCTGTCGAAGGAAATAGCTCACAGCAGGCCTGTTGTGGCCAGGATATTTATTCATTCCGCATGGGGAAGATGTTTAATGTAGAGACGATTCCGTTGCATCACTCTCAGATCAATTATATCTAACAACGCAAAGAGTTAAGCAGATGAGTGATACTTTGGTAGGCCTACGTCTTAAAGTTTTTTCAGTGTTTGACGATACTAACGGACTGTCCTGTTGCATTTGCTCTATATTCGTTTGGTGGTTAACTACGAGCCTACAGTGAAGATGCCGCACGTGTCACTTAAGGGGATTTTTGGTTTTGTTTGAATTACCGTTTCAGACTAGCAGGCGCGCCCTTAAATTTTCCCATTTAGTGGAGATGGAATAAGGCGTATATATAAGCCGAGTCCGTCTTCCAATTTGTTCAGAGAAGAACGAAAACAATTCGCCATGACCCGTTATTATTCGCTACTGTTATTATTTCCGTTTCTTTGCATGTTTTGTTAATTTTGTTTGGCTGTCTGAATGTATCCATATCAAACTGACAGTCTTTTCTGATGTGAGAATGGTTCTATCGGATTTCACTCTTGGAAAGTTACATGTTATCCAAATCTTTCTTTCGTTGTATCGCAAAATGAATGAAGATGACGTCACATATAACCATGTCAACATCTGCTTTATAGAATGCTGACTTCGTCACGGTCACACGATGATCTCGTTGTTTCTTCCCATTTGATATATTCAGGTTTTGCGTTGCATTTGATGGTTGTAAAATTTCTGTAAAGAAATACATTTGGCAGATATAATTATAATCATCATTACCCGCGGGAAACCGCGATATTTTTGTACACATGGATACGTGGGAAGGCTAATGTTCTTTTGACTCCGTGAATGAGTTCTTGCTGTAGATTCTCTAATCTTATCTTGGCATTCAACGTGTCAAACAGATTTAGGCTCACAGCTTCCTTTGTTTTTCTTCATCGCTAAACGTAAATAGTGGACAGATCCTACTAAACCATTAAAAGATATAGTAGTTAAATAAATGTCAACGGCGTAGCCAACCAGGGCAAAAGACTGGCGGACACGTCCATTCCCCTTAGAAGGACTTCACGGTAATGGAAGCGAAAGAGTTCATTGCAAGAGACGAAATGCAAACAAGGAGCCGTATCAAACAGTTTTCCGGCGACATCCCGAGAGAGCGAGGGGCATTTAGAAAAGAGGAACTTTCTCATTTATTTGGCTTTCCTGGTCACGTTAGAGGCATTTGCAAGTAGTTTTTTGTTTGTTTCCTTAGAAAAAATGACCCGCTTTGCATTTGAATGGTGTCACGCAAAGAGTGGGCAGCAAGACTTAATGGACACCCTTTTGCTCTGCCCATGTCCGCCGTGCCCCCTGCTCATCAGTTCTCATATCCTGGCTATTCCACTAGAGACTTGTGACCTCAGTTACTTTGAAGTAAGCCCAATATTCTCTTACTTTATATGCATTGAGTTTCCTTCAATGCAATTACAAATGTCTGGTACACTCCAAGGCACAAAGGCAATGCAGTACATTCCACATTCAGGTTATGATACCTCGCAATGAGCCACTTGATATTTCGTTTCTAGACCATCACCCGTATTGATGTAAGAGTTTCTTCTCGGTGGCATCTGGTCTGATAAGTCATCGTTGGCGTCATAAACAACAGCCCCTGATAAGACGGAAGTAATTTATGATGAATTTGAGAAATATTCGCCGGTGGCGTCGGAGGATTCGATCTGAAGACCTTATGACAAAGGTGCTTGACGTGGTCTTCAGTGCAGCTGTTTGCGATGTGAAGGCGCCACTTAGCTTCTACAATGATTTCAATAAAAGGCGAACTCCTAATGCTTTCTTCGTGTTTATTTCATTAAAAGTAAAAGAGAGGTTGGCCTGATCTCAGTCCAAGTTTTCATATAGAAATACGTGTACCTCTATATTCCCAATATATAGCCGAATTTCTTCAACTGAAATTGTATTAGCGTGTACCAGAGCTAATTAAGTGAGACTTTCACAAGGCCAAATAATACGGTTTAAATTTCCCAGGCTCCAGGTCATAGTTCCATGTGGTTATTTAAAAATGGCGCAGCAAGGACGCACTGTGCTTGTTCAATACCTCACATTTCCTGTTGACTAATAATTCAATCCAGTGCTAGAACAATTGTCAATGAATTTTTTTATAGAAACAAAAAACTGGGTGCACATTAGATTTTCGCCCCATTGTAAACTATGCAATTCGAATCAAAGCGACGTCTTTATGATCCGTTTAAGGCTTTCTAGAAGTCTCAATTCTTGATTCCGATGGAGATGTGAAAGGGCAGCGGACGCAAGTTGTGTCTAAGGTTCGTCTCCAAATAACTTTTTCATACGTCGGTCATGAGATTACTTCCTGCATAAACTTCAGTTAGGAACACAACCCCTTGCTATATGATTTTTTTCTGCAAAACTGTGCTGTATGTATGTGTATGCACCGTTAGATGTTTCCTGCGCCTGTTGTTCGTGTCTATTCATAAGACTTAGAATTCATCCTTCTTTCTTCCTTGCCGATTTCGCATATTTTCGCGGCTTATCACGCTATCATTCGCCAGAACTCTGAAGGTTTCAGTCATTTTGATAGATTCGTAGACTGGGCGAAATTGTAAATGTTTTGTTTTTACCACTGATTTAACGTTTGTTTCGCACTGTGCGAAATTCGCTGTAAGAGACCAATAAATTGTTTTATTTTCAATGTTTTTGTATCTGACCAAAGAAACGCAGCTTAATTGATGCACAATTTATGCATACACTTTTCATCGAAGTTTCCAGTCGATTGCGTATGCCTTTTTAAACCTTAGCAAGGCTTTTTTGGGCAAGTTGCTTTAGTTATAATGCTTAACAGGTCCATTTCCTTTTTCCAAGCAGCAACTTCTTCCTTTTTATTTTTCATCCCTTCTGTTCAAACCATATTTACGAATTTCGAGCGAATTTCGTGCAGTGCAAAATGTTAAATCAATGGTAAAAGCAAAACATTTACAATTTACGTGATATGCGATGTACACATCTCCCTGCTTTGCTCATATGATTTTTCCAAATGATGTGAAGACATGAACTGCATGCTCTATCGTCGCTCTGCCCTGCTTCAGTGGAAAATCTCTTTCGTCTGGCTAACTGTAAAAATGGCATGGTTTCAAAGAAGCATGGATACAGACAAATAAGTTTTACAAAGAGTTAATGCTTTTGATGACGTTTTATTTTAACCAGGTTTTTTAATTCAGTCAATGTCGGCCATCATTTTTAGCTGAACACTTTGAATCCAGTTCGATTTTTGTCGCGTGTTCTCTTTTGCTTTTTAATCATCGTTAAACTCTGCTGACTGTTGACGGCATCAAACCTCGACTTATTGCCAAAAAAGGGGTAGTGAGCTCGTCAGCTAGAATCGAGTCATATCTAAGGTGAAAAAATTGTATTTTACCACGTGTTCAGTCATAAATTCATCTTTAAAGTCTTGCCACATGCGAAGAAAATCTCGGGCATTCAGTCAATATATCTATGCAATATTTTCAGTTGCAATGCGTAAGCCAATGCCATTTGAGAATATTGATAGTGATACCTTCATCAATCAACCATAGCAAAGAGCCTCATTCCAGATGTTCGGATCTTTTTTCAATTCTTATTTCTTTTTAAATGATTAATTACATAAATGACAAGCAATCTTTGAGAGGTCAAAGTTGTGTACTGTGGTGCAAACCAGAAACAACATAGTGGGCAGTTTGCTGAACCATCTGGGTTCGAGTCATTCTGCACCCTTCTGCACTGCACTCCTCCACCCTGTCCTGTCCTCAGCAAGCTCAACCGCCCCGCACTGGGGTGTGGGAGGAACTCGCTGATGACAGGTCATTGTGGAGGAGCATTAATCTACAAGACGTGTAAGTCAGTGTCTCAGCTATGTGAATGAGGTTTTTCAAATTATATGGGAAGGTATTATCAAAATCATAGAAATATTTCTGGAAACGTTTTTGCTAGGTTATTTAATTACATGTTGTTTGTGACTCATTGTAGTACGTGCAAATCGTGTGTTTGTCTCTGTCCTCAATGGCTGAAGCTCGCCAAAAAGTGTAATAACTGCGAAAATTGGTGCAGAAATTTCGAAGAGGGACATTTTTGTGACCGTATTCTACTGGATGCAACACGGTATTCTACGATGCATTTATCTTATTGAAAGGGTATCCTGTCAGGATATTCAATTTTATTAAGTGTTATCACAAGGGAATCATTTTATACCATTGCAAGAAAGACTTGGCATTATTGCAATTGACGTAGTTGGGTGCATTCTTCTTGACCTACGCAGTTACAATAAGCCGTAGTTTTAGAGACTAAATTGAGACGCCTTTGAAATTTCACTAACATAATTGCACGTGTTTTGGAATGCGTTTGGCACCAAGTTAAGTTAAAGCACGACTGCACATCCATTTTGCCGCCGCTGGTTATCAACTGATCACTCGTGTCTTCTTCTATTTCAAAATGGTGGCTCTAAGTTTCAGCTTTGGCAGTCGTTTTAATCACCCAAAAAAGCAAAACACCATGCTTACAATTATCAAAAAGTAATTCATTTTTTATTAACTCTGTTTGTCAATAACCTATCCATTAGAACTATTCAAATCCTGCGCGCTCATAAAACGTTGCTTCACAACCCATCAATATCGCGCGCACATTTTCAATTTTATTACGTGAAATGTAACCAACATTTCTCTCTTTTCAGTGATGATACAGCGATGCCGTCGAGAAAATTCTCTTTGAATTCTCAGTTTTCTACGTCTTCTCAGAAAACTTCAGGAAGCAGTAGCAATGAGGTGATGTTTTGCCGTAGAGCCGCATCGGTACATCAAATCAATGAACTTTACGCCGCACTGAACGAGTTGATACATTCACCGCCACTGGAACGCCGTCGCAATACTGCTGGATCGTCGGCAAGTATAAGATCCGAATGGTCTTCGGAGGGTAACTTGTTGTATGACGGGGCAAAACTTCCGCCCAGGGCAAACTCAGAGGGCTCACGGTTGCGACCAGCGCGGTCCACGTCTTGCTTATCATCAAAGAGTTGCTACGCTTCTATAAATTCGAAGAATACAAGTGCAGGGGCGCTCATTGCAGCGAAAAAGTTGGAATCTTCGAAGAGCGGCGGGATATACTCTAAGATAGTCGCAAAATTTCGGGCGAAGAAATCTGGAGAGAAGTCAAAGATTCGGAAGCATTCAACGGGTAAGATGCAAGAGAGGGTAAAAGCTGCTGAAAAGCCCACGGTTCAATCCATCGACGATCTGCTGGTAATGGCAAGTCTTGAAACAAATGCCAGCGGAAAAGCCAGCGCAAAAGAAAAAAGGAAAAACGGAAGAACAAAAGCGAATTCATTTGACTCTAGTGAACCTGCCAGTACCAATATTTGCGTGCATAACGTCTCGTCGAAACTCAAGACTTGGTATACCAGGGCAGCATCATATGCAGCAACGATAGAAGATGGAGAGCGATCGAGAGCTGAATCGTCGTGCACCGGCTCCACCGACAATCTTCTTGAAAGCAGTGGCTATGAATCAAAGGGGGATGTGACAAATGTCGACAATACAGCTACAGATGAACTCGCTCGCGATTTTGACGCCTCGTCGCCCGAAGTGCTCGCGGAGCCAGAACCATTAGCCACTGTAAAGCGGGCCAAAAAGAAAGAGACTTATCCTATGAAAACATTGGAAAGAAAGCTTTCTAGTGATTTAAAGCCGTTTAAGTCTTGGTTGAAACGATCATACAGTAGTTATGAACCCAGCGACGACGTCTTCGAAAAGAAAGAAGTAGCTGCGTCGAACATTTTGTCTAAAACGTTGTGGAAAAGTGAAAACAAATGTGACTTGATTCGTCGTCTATCTTTGACAGTAATTGAAGATGTTCTGACCGGAAAATCCGCAAGCTGTGATCAAATCAGCAGGTATCGTCTAAACCGAGATCTTTCAAAGCGAAAAGTGCAGCAATGGTTGAAAGACCTGGGAAATGGCAATTTAGGAAAAGATGAAAGCCAAAAATGCGAAGAAAAATCCGATGCAGATGATTCGAATAATATTTATGATAGCCGAAAAGTAAACGAAGAATCAGATGTTATCAAAGAAGATGAAATTACACGGCTCGGGATTTCCCCGCATGATCAGCCTCTGTTCTACATTCCTAACATTGGAAAAACTCAAAGGGCGTCAGTAAAAGTCATACTTGATTTTTAAGTTGAATCATGGTTGAAAAAGATGCGGCATTTCTAGATACTGTGATGTGAATATATGGCTTATTTGATTTGATTTGAATAAATTGTAAATATACTTTTGACTTTTTCTCTATCGTATTATTATATTGCATTAGAAGCTATGATATTTCTGCAATCTATGTACGCTTGAATAAAATTATGTGGCCAATGGGCCAAAGAAGAGGACGTTGGCTCCACCCTATTCATCAAACAGTGGAGGGAGAGCTATGACATTTGGTATACATCTTGCATACATGATTTTTTCATTGCTTCTTCACATTATTTCAATCAGAAAGCATGCGTAGAAGAGCGTCTTAGGAAGGAAAGGTGGGGGAAGGGAGTGGGAGCTTAAGCCCCCCAAGCACCAGAACACCTTCTTTGTCTGAAATAAAGCCTGTCATTTTTGTAGAAGAGCTGGTTTTGCAAGCTAGAAAAAGACTGTACGAAATACCAGAAGTATGAAATACCAGTATAATATCTGGATCTTCATAACTCAAGCCATTCCTGTTCCTGCAATGTCCAAAAAATGCAGGTGCCCTGTCTGGTTTATTTAAAGGGAATGATAGCAGCTCGCCGCGTCGGTTATAAATGGCTTCTGTGGAGGAGAAAATGATTTAAACTAATTCTCTCATCGTTAACATGACAATGTTTAAAAATGGCCTTCGAAAAGGTGGATCACAAAATGCTGCTGGAAACAAGCTTTAAGAATGATATGCAGGGTAAAGGAATGTAAAGGCTTCGATCCTACTTCACTAAACGGAAACAGTCTTGCAAGTAATGGTAAATTATCTAAGCCTTTGGGGGTAACCTGTGATATTCCTGTTTATGGATCCTACCTAGGCCCCCTTCTCTTCCTCGTAGACTATAACAGCTTCGAACAATCTTTACATATTTCTTTAGTAGGCATGAATGCTGACAGAGACCTGGTACCTGTCAGAAACCTGGTCCTTGTCAGAAACCTGGTCAAATGATGACAGAAAAACTACACCACGTTTCTGGATGAATGGCGGTCAACAAGTTAAGTGACAGTTCAGAAAAAATTGAGTTAATGTTTATCTGTTATCCATGCAGAATTGATAAAGTTGAGACTGGCTCCATTGAACTTTAGTGGCACAGGAATAGAAAAAGTAAGAAGGACTAAGTCACTCGGGGTTACACTTAAATCTTTGAAACGTAAATTAGCAAGTGATTCTTCTGCATTTAAAACCTTAAAAGCATTCCTCGACAATTTAAGCTATCTGAGGTTGACCATGCACTGGTTGAAACTCACCTCCTCTATGTGATGTTGTCTGGAGTAGTCTATCCAATACGAAGCTGCAAACGCTTCAGTGTCTGCAGAACAAGGTATTCCCATCATTAGACATTCAAGACTAAAAGACCCCTGGACCAACAATGGCTGAACGTTGACCAGATCATTTATTTTGACCAATCTGTCATGACATGCAAAATTTTCAATAAACTGACCCGAAAGCCCCTGGAACAAATATGACCAGAGAAATGAAATTGCTAGGCATAGCACAAGAAACAGTAGAATTCTCGATATGCCAACGTTTAAGCTGAAGTGTACAAGAAAAAGGATCCAGTTTTCCGGTCTGAAAGCTTAGAATGAAATACCTTTTGAAATAAGGGAATTCTCTCGCTCTATCTGTTTAAGAGAAAATTCAAACACATTTAGATAGCCCAGCAAACCTTAACCAAAACACGACTGTCAGGAAGATCCGAACTCATCTTCAATCCAATTCTATCTGATATCGATTGGTAGATTTCGTTAGTTTTTTTCTTTATCAGTCTACAAAATTTTTGCAGATTCTCGTGAATTATCATTTAAGAATACGAATTTGATTACAATAATAAGAACAGAATGGAGGATCTATCACTGTGCAGCAAATAAAGTAGAATTGAAGTTTTATTAATGAAAAGAAAAAAGGAATGCATAATGTATTCTCTTGCTTTTTGACTTACGAGGGCTTTGGGATGTTCAAGACACTGTAAGAAGGGGTAGTGTAGATTAAGAGAGATTTTCAGAAAAATTCAAAGATACAATGTGTTAACTGTAAAATTCAATAAAAAACAAATTTTTTCAGCGAATGAAAATTTTTATCAAACAAGCCTAGAAACATTACTGGCTCTAAAATGCCATTACTTAAACACCCATTGAGTGTAAAAATTAGTTTGGTTTCAACATTGAATGGTTTTAAGGCAAATAAAGACATTGTGAAATTCAACGTACGGCATTGCCAATGCTCCTGTCCAGCGACAGCAAAGCTAGAGTGAAACCGAAAGCCCTTCGCTCTGAATTCAGTTCGGAATTGTGACCTTACTTCAAATCTATTTTCAATTCTCATCTCTTTTTCAATCTTTTTCTTCATGCTATCCTCCTTGATTGGATTAATCGACCTTCCTCCTTCATTGATCTTATTCCTACCATTTTCCTTGTTCCTAGCCCTGACTTTGTGCTTCTTTGTAATCATGCTTAATCTTTGTAATCATGGTTTGTAATCATGCTTAATCTTTGCAATCATGGTTTGTAATCATGCTTAATCTTTGCAATCATGGTTTGTAATCATGCTTAATCTTTGCAATCATGGTTTGTAATCATGCGTAACCTTTGCAATCATGCTTTGTAATCACGATCCCATCTCAAGTGCTTTTCTTATTTCCAAGCCTCGCAATGAAACACTTAGGCAATTTTTAAGCGTTCGATTGACCATTTCTCCAATTAAGCGAAGGCTGGAAATTGATTGGAAATACGGCTAGTCAAAGCGCCTGCCTTTAACTGCCTAATTACTTTTGGAAAAATTAACCCCAACCTAGAAATAGATTAAAAACAACATTTCTTGGAACTCAGTTTCCGACCTAAAGCTAATGAATCAAATGTTGATATTGTTAGAAACGTGGTACTTAACTGTTGTATCTGTGCTGAAATATATTTTCTTGAATAATTTTTATGCGATTGGTAGTCATAAAACGCATTTCAACAGACATCATAAAGGTTTAATTTTTCAGGACCCTATTGACAATAGTATTGCATATACTCATAAGTTATCCTGTCAAAATATTCGTATATTACTATTTTCATTATTATCATAATTATTATCACTAGATCTATATTCCCCAAAGGAAACATTTTGTTACCGTAAGACTTGCCATGATCTCTTTAGATACAAATTGAAGCTAAAAAAGACCATCGCATCACAATTCAAGGTACCATGATTGCGTGTGATCTTGTCGTGAAGGAGAGCATATAATTACTTTACAACGACCGTCATTACATATCACACTTCTATACGAGGCAACAGATCGACCAGTATTTCAAAGTTCATGGTAACGACAATGCACTGTGCAGTGCCAAATATGACACAAAATGCACGAAAATCGCTTTCGTATCCGGTAGCAAGTCAGCCCTTTCCTCAAATACCTTGTGAAAGACTTGCCTGTCCATACATATAAATCAAATTTAAGGTAAGAACGATGGAGAAAGTATCTTTGCATTTTATTGCCATGACAAGTCAATTTTTTCAAAGGTGGCTTTGACTCAATTAAAGCAGGGCCTTTCCAGCACCAAGACCGTCTGTCATCTCCTAATACTTTTAACTTCTTCAAACAGTTCTATGCAAACCAATTGACAGCATAATAAAGTCTAAACTGAAAATCTTAACATCACCATTAACAAATGGTATCTATCTACTCTCGAGAATAAAAACATTGCTATCAAATTGAACTGAATTAGCTGTGCAAAAATTATGCTTCTAAGATGTCCACAAGAAAGATAAAATTTAGGAAAATTCTTGTATCGCCCCCTTTTCTGGTTTCTACCTGAATCAAGGAGAGTTTCTCACAACTCACCTTAAAATGAGATCTAGGTGCAAATTGATTTGCAAATAAAACCAAATGCAGCACCTTATGTTCTTTTCGTAGCAATTTATTGTCATCGTTAAACAGATAAATTTTAATTCAGAGTTCCGCATAATTCATAAAAGGTTTTTATTCTCATGGCTAATGATTCCAGTAGGGGGGGCAGTGATTCCAGTAGGGGGGACATCGATTCCAAATAGGGGGAGAAATATTGTATTGCCATAGTATTGTGCATGGTCAGTCGATACAAAAATTGAAACATACCATCTGAATTGGAAGCCCCTGGCGTCTTCTAGCACGACTCTCGGTGCCTTCTTCATTTGACCTGCTTTGAGTTCATTCTTATCGTCTGTATTAGCTTTCAACGATCGCGTCATATTATACATGTTCATTGAAGTTTTTTCCCATCGTGCTCTAAACCTTTTTGCCAGATAGAAATGTTTTCAATTTACCTAAAGGATAGAGAAACAAAATGTGCATCACATAGCATCGATTGTCTCTAGTATTTGTCTTACATCCACATGCACGATATAAAGGGTCAAAAAACTCTTAATATTATTGTATCATGGCTACTATAACAATCATCATCATCATTATCATATTCACCATCATCACCACCACCATCATCATCATCATCATCACTATCATAACCATCATCATCATCATCATCATCATCATAGTCATCATAATTGTCATCATCATCGTCATCATTATCATCATCATCATCATCATCATCACTATCATAACCATCATCATCATCATCATCATCATCATAGTCATCATAATTGTCATCATCATCGTCATCATCATCGTCATCATCATCGTCATCATCATCATTATCATCATTCTTTTTATCTTTATGCACCTCGGCACAGCAAAAATGCAAAGCAGTGAAGGAGACGGTGGTAATTGCGATTATGATTTTATATTATCGTACTCATCGCATTGTCGTATATTATACATTTCATGCTGATATTTCATATCTAATTCCTTTAAGGAGGGTGGTCTGTCAGCAAAATCTGCTTTTCAAGGGAAAGACGTGGATGATATCACGCCTATAAAGATAATAGCATGAGCTCATGTTTTAAAATTTTCCCTAGTTTTTGCTTTTTTTGTTCCTTTTCTTCTCAAGTAGCCACTTGTTAGCTTTAGCGAATTTTCCAACTGCATATCAAGATATATTCCCATGATAAACGTTTGAAGAAGTTATCAAAAATCGTCAATGATGGCAATCAGTCGAGCGATCGATCTCCGTCTTCCATATCGTCTTAAAATCGTTTCCTTTTCAAGCTTAGCTGGTGCCAAACCAATCACTTTGCTAATGCCTATTTCCAAAACACGCGTATGAAATGGAGTACGCTTGCCAAAGAGGCTGAAAATTCCGCACCCATTGCTCAGTTGAAAAACAAGCTGCTTTGGACAAGAAGACCAGAGGTAAGTTCTGAGTAGATAGCATTCAGGACAATACAAGCGGTGAACATTTAACTAAGCCAAGTTTGCAATTCAGCACACTAAATGTGCAAAGTTTCATGAACAATTTTGACTGCTTAAGTCATGTTTGCATTTGTGGAGAAGCAAAAAAGCTAATGAACACTTTCTCCTGCATTTCCCAGTGTACGACATGAATGCTTTGATGACTCCTTGGTCAGCTCTTGGATAATCATGGTTTAAACATTTCACATTATGATACAAAATCTTCATGCGCATTGCTTTTTTTTGATTTCCATTCTTGAATGCCATTGATAGCAGCATTGTTATGAAAGCTACAGCATCCTTCACCAAAGCAATGACTTGACTGAATGCAGTCTCCCAAATATTTGACTTTCGTTTGTACAGTTCTGCTTTATTCGCATTTGTTTCTCCCTTCTGTTTGCTGGAGTGGCAATGTAGTTGAATACATCTTAAGTGGCATTTATGGAAGGAACTCCATCAAGTTGTATCTTTCGCTTCATGAATGGCACCCCGTGGAGTACTTTTTGCTTTGCATTAATGTTTGATTTGCCTATAAAAAGACCTTTGAACAAAAGATGATACGAGCATAACATTGGTAGGGCTAGAATTATTTGCTAAGTTTAAAAAGAAATCGGAAGTGCCTTTACCTGGTAATCTCGATAGTCTATTGCCTTTCTCGTGTTTCCTTTCATTCTGATAAATATTCGCATTTGCATAAGTCGTTTTGCACTCTTCTTGCACCATCAATCCATCTTCAAAACATAACTCTTTCTTACAATTTTTTTCTCTCGTATCACTTCCAACAATTAGCGAATGAGGTCTCGACTTCCTCCCATGGTCGCTTTCTGTCCTTGGAAGAATTCCCAGCCTCTCTTGCTTCACGACAGCTTCGAGGTTTCCCTCTCTGTTCATAGATCCAAAAGACCTGGATCTCTTTTCCGCCATCTTTTCAATCTCTTTCCAAACAGCAGCATCTCTTTTGTCGAATATTGTACCAGTATTTATTTCGCTCCGACTTCGCGGCCTTTTTTGAATAATCAAAGCGTCTTTGCTTTCTTCTTCTTGAAGAATAACAGTTGTTTTAGACTTCTCTTCTCCTTTAAAATTAGGAATGTAAAAAATTGGCTGGTTTGGAAGGTTCGTACCCAAAGTATCTTCCAGCTGTTCCTTGGACTCGTCTGTGCTTGGCTGTGAGATGATGATACGATCAATGACCAGCGGAGTGCTGGTCCGGCCTCTCATAGGAGAGAACCTCTCATGTTGACCAACGTCTTTTGCTACTGAAAGCACGGAGGAGTCACTCTCTTCAGGGGTGCTGATAGGCTCAACGGAGGTCTCTGAGGCCGACCGACCTCGTTCTTCAACAATTAGGCTATTCTTCTTTTGCCTCATCCATTTATCTAAGAGGTCACTCGGTGTGAAGGATTCCAGCTCAACATCAATGCCATCCAATGACTTGCCCTTTCTCAATGCGCTCTCTTGCTTCGCCATATCATCAGATTCAGAGCCAGAGTAGCTTTCAAAACTTTCCTTATCATCTCCGACATCCACTAATGCCATTGCAGATGCTTTCTGGTACCATCTGTCCAGCCTCGATGTCACATCCAATGATTTCAAATTTGAATCAGAGCAGTTTGGCTTAATTCGACCGAGGGCGTCTTCGATGGTAGACCTCGTTCTCAGCGCAGACTTTTTCCGTTTCTTTTTGCTCCTGTCAGTATGCCTCGTATCAAGTTTTGCCAACTCTACAAGCTCATCGATGTCCTTGATCCGGTCTGCATTGATACCCTGTCCCTCTTCCTCTATCTCACGCCTCCGCAAGCCTTGCGTAAATCTGCAAAGAGACGTTTCTTCTCATAATCGTTCTCACTAACGTTGAATTGGAAGCATCTTCATTCTGACTTGATAGAACAATTTTGTGCAAAAATTTATGGTCTCTGACAAACACATAAGATTGTACTGCACTGTCGTAAGAAAATAACTGATCCATGATTATGCTATTTGCTAAAACACAACTTGTATACTGCATTAAATATATCGATTGGACATTACTTAGAAAGCCCCGAAATTTCTCACCAGATTGAGCATGATCAGCAAGAAATTGATCCACGTGAGTGAATAAATATTCCAGATCTTATAGCTGCACGTTAAACTTAGAAAGGGGGAGGAGAGCAACTGAGCGATTGGTGTTTTGTGAGATGGCTCGTAAAATCCCAGGAATATTTTGAACCCTGTTGCTACATCATTAGTATGGTGCTGATCGAGATTCGTCACGTTTCGACACTTTTATCCGACCACGTTCGACATGCATTTTGTTGGCATTATGTATTTGCCCCCCCCCCCCCTCAACTGGCTTGCTACCGCAAAATCAGTGTGTAATCGATTTCACTTACTTCAGCCGTTGGTCTCTAATTTTTTCTGCCATAGTTTTGCACCCTTCCACTGAACTTTTCGACCTGAGTCTAGATACATCTGATTTACTTTTCTTCAAAACCAGTTTTGGTGAACCCAGGATGTTGTTCGTCCCAATAGGAGGACGCTGATTGGACAGTTTTTTCGTTTTCATTTGCGGCGTTTTCACCACCCGACTTTCCTCTCTTGGAAGTTCTCTCGCTAATTCCACTGAAGAATCTGGCACTGAAAATCTAAAAAAAAAGATATTTATCAATGTCTCTATTGAGGTTGTTGCTTTGAGTTGGTTCATAAATTGATGAAAAGGTACACATTGGGTATTTTTAAACCAGTTTGCGATTTATTCATAGATTAACTGATTGATTGAATGGCTGCTTTGTGATCGATTGACTGATGGATTAATTGATTGATTGATTAAATGATTGATGATTGAATGATTGAGGGACTAGGTAAAGGCAGTAATAGTACCAAATTTAAATGAACAATTCATGCAAAGTTTACTTTTTCTTCATTCTAAGAATTCTTAGGTTGCATTAGTGTCACATAATTTGTGATCATTGGTTGAGATAGCAACAGACTAGGAAAAAATCTCATTTAAAACAAAAAGAACTATTTAGGCGAGCAGCCTTCGGTTACAATTCCAATGTTGATCCAAATTGCATTCTAGCTATGAAGTTTTAATTCATCTTATGAACTGATAAAGTAATTCTGCCGATTGAAATAAAGAAATGAAATATTTTCAACATCTGGCTGTAAGAAAGAGCATTTAAGGTTCCATTAGAAAATCTTAGTATGGTAGAGCGACGTGACTGTTCACTTAAGGAAGAGACGAATTCGACAGCGAGGCTGATATTTAATGTCATTACAGCAGTTACGGATCAAGGAACGTCAAAATAGCTAAAATTATAACAACAATAATAATAAACATGACAATAAAAACATGTAAAAACATGGTGAAGATAGAATAGAAAGTGAATGAGCATAGTTGCGGCTCATCGATACTTGCCTTTGCATGATATTCGATGCAGACCTCACTACCCTTGCATTCTTCCTGGTCTGCAATGGTCTTGAACGAACATCAGGAGAATCTGCACCACTAGTCCAAGAATCTGATGAGTCGAAATTCAGACCCGTTCCCTTCCTCGTGCGTAGTTCAGGGGCTGGTGAAGAACTCACGAGTTCTTGCAAAGCGCTGTAAAGATCATTTATTTCGTAGATTGAGGCATGTTTTCTTGTTGCACTGTCACTGACAGTAGTTCTACGTGAGGATGTTGATTCTCTGCGAGCCTCTCGCAGCTTTCCATCATCCATTGCTTCTGTATTCTTCTGCGAAACATTAAAACATTATGCAAAGTATTCTTCTACAAAATATTAAATTTGTCAACCCTCTCTTGAATTTTCCCGCAGTGTCTTGAATCGATGTCTCGCTTCTAGTTGACAGCTACTCTAACAGATACAGAGTAATTTGATCTTTTTGAAGGGGGATTTCAGTCAGTCATGCTCTTAAATTGAAAAAAGTGTTTACATAAAGTAGGCCAATGAACTCAGAAGCATGTCCTACGAAACGAGAGGGCAAGACATGTGTCATATTAGCTCTGTTTTTCACTCTTACTGGTTATGAATCGAAAGATAGCGAAAGAAGCAAAGAATATTGATTACTTCCGTCATAATTAACTGGAAAACGAAGTACAAAGCTATAAGATGGAGAAAAAAGCACATCTAGCTAAACAAGGGTTGAAAATTGTTACAATTTCTACCAAGTGGTCAGAAAACATTGAATCAAACTATTTCGAAAAAACTGATGAAGAATTCATTTACATAAACTCCAAGAAGTGCTGGTGCCTCCGTTCATATAGGGTAAAGTAAATATATCTCTGTGTGGGAAAATGTTTACTGAAAAAACATTAAGGTTTACTTAACGCATTAACCTGGCGACATTTTGAAACTTTCTTCTCAGTGTCAATCGCGATCAATAGATCCAGAGCTGGTGTTTTTGGGATGCAAATGTCTTACAGTTTTCTATCTGCTCCCATACCATTAGAAAGAAACATTCGTTCCCGGAGCTCGCTTTCATATTTCAGTTGAATCAATTCCTTTTGAAAAATGGCTTGACTCCATCGATCTCAGTTAATCAAGCATTCTACACATTCATTTTGAAAAGATTTATTTCTAAATTTTGAAGATATCATCGTAATTTTCTACCTGTCAACTAGCCCTTTTAAAAAATCAACCTTGTCTTGTCATAGGCTTGTAAAAATATACGAGACAGCAGCCAACGTAGTTTACCTTGAAAGCGCTATGAATTGAATTATTTTTTGTTGCTACTTTTTCTATGCTAGAATGGCCCTTTGCCTCTTTGCATTAATTCATGGGGTCAAGGGCTTAAGGTTAACGAGGGCTCACTACTCAATAAAATGCCCTTGTACCCATTTCATTTTGCTATAAGCTCTCAGGGAAATCTTCATAAGGTGAAAACCAAACGCTGGTAGCCTAGCTGGATTAATTCCCCCTATAGAACTTAATCCCTCCCAGCAGAAAGAAAAAATGTTGTTTATTGACACCCAGGAGATCAAGCAACATTTTTCCCATTTTTGAAATCCAGTTACGTGCTCTGCTGACCAAATTAATGAGCTAATGAAATAGATTTATTGAATGTTTTCTTGCGATATATAAACTGGAGTGCTTTCTTTCTTTTTACTGATAGTTACTCATTCATATCCCAGTCAGTACACTATCGGCATATCGTTCTACCTCTACTACACTTGTCGTTTTGTCCATGTTCCCTAAAAGATGTCTTACTTCTCCATTGTCGATAAATGTCAAGATTTATCTAAATAACCTACAGTATCGTATAGTTATGAATAAATATCTTAATCGTTATCTCAAAAAAGCAAGCAACCACCAAAAGGTACCATTTCCAAAGGACTCCCCTCCACAAACAGAGGACAGTATTCTAAAGAACTGCTTATCCATGATTCAGAGATCTGATAATCTCTGCGGAGGAGGAACGAGACTGCCTCCCTCCTCCACAGAATAGATGTGTTGGGATTTTTTGGCTCGTTTTTACATGAAGCGATCGTCCCAAGATTTCTTACTGTCGTTGAAGGAATTCACATTTTTCGCAGCATCGCAGCTGTGGAATCTGCACGCTCAAGTATCCACGCACTACTGTGTTTGACGTGGAGAACAACGCGCTTGCGTGCTCGTTTCTAACCAGCTGCAGACGGGCGTTTGCTAAAAATTCAAGTTCTTCATGCAATGCTATTACCTATGCTATTACCTTGACAGGACCCTAATGATAACAGCATGCTTGACATGCTGATAGGTTATTCCTGTATACAAATTCGTATATCATTATAATTATTATTATCATTATGAACGCTTTGAATTAACCTTCTACATTCTGGTTTACTATTCTGAATTGAAATTCCTATTTCACACATCCTTAGATCAACAGCGTCAAAACAACAAATATCCGTGAAGCGGTCCTTCCTTTGAAATTCGAAAGCAGAAATGTAACAGAATTGCCGTTGATTTACGAAACAATAATGTTACGAGAACTTGCGATGATCAGAACAATTGGTCCATGTCGAAGTAAAATTAATAATCTGAGATAAGCCAGAGAGGCGAATATCTTAGTTCAGAACCATTAAATCTTCATCGTGTCTTTCCCTTGAATGTGCTTTGAGGGAAAATTGTTGCAGAATCGGTTACGAGCCGACAAAAATGAGTCGAGATCACTTACGGCGGTCGATATCCAGGGAAACCAACGTGGAGGCTTCTGCATTGTCCCCAGAACCATTGAATGATAACCGATGTCAAAAAATTATGTTTGGAAGAACTTATGTCGCAAAGCAAAACATTATGACGATTTCCCCTGCCCTCAGTTAATTCATGCATAATAAAACACGCAATAAATAAGCATACATAATTAAGCCAAGTAGCATACTTTGTTAGATGAATGTAAGAATCGAGAATTGAGTTAGCCCTACCGTCGATTCCTGAGAAATCAAAATCTCTTTGAAATCGTGGCTCATTTCTGTACTTTAGCAGATTTCCAACTGATAAAAACATATCATCTTGTCAAGCAGGCGTGTCTCAAGTTTTCCATAGAAAGCCAACGTTTTAGGCACTTGGAGAAAGTTGCTGGAAGCAATGAAATCTTTATCAGCAATGGAAAAAAGTTCTGTTTTCGCACAGGCTTCCTCCAATGATTAGAAAAACACGAGTAATGGATATCTTGTTTGACGGGGGTATGCCTAGTTGCCGTTTCCATCTCAAGAAGTCCTCTAATGTAGGCAATTGCCAATGTAAGTAGGAGAAATAGGCAGTAGAAACTACTTGAAGGAGGAATGAGATAATATTTATAAACTTGGTGCATGTTGCAATTTTTGAAATGTTCAGTTAGATCATTTGATATCCCCGAAAAGTTGTGGCTTCAATTTGATCTATGCATGAAGATAGTGAAATACACATTTTCGAGTGCTATAAAGTTTCGAAAATAGAACTGGAGAGATTGATTAAAGATTATAGAATCGTGTCCAGTCGTGTGTACAAGAAGTTTGAGTAACAAGACTTCAGCGTTTGACGTAATGCAGGTCTTTCATGCTGCACTAACCCCCGTCCTGGAGTTGTCCTCGACGTGGTCTCTGTTTACTTGTCACCATTCTTGCAATGATGCTGACAAGAACGACTTCTCTTTTTTGTATATTCACAGCAATGCTGTCAAAACGCAGTCGCCTTTCAGAGATTTGCCAGTCTTTGGAGCTTAACCAGTCTGACTGTCGCCAATGCAGGAAAGTGCGGTGCTTGCACCCTGCTTTGATGCTGAGAGAAATTTGGAAAAGTGTAGATTTCAGAGGGTTTTTCGAAATAGGTGAAAAATGCTGCAGAAATCGTGCCCCTCCAATGTCGGAACTGATGAGCATGTACAGATTGTACTAAGACAACAGGATGTACAACGTATTGGCAAATGTCCACTTAACAAATGCCATGAACTTTGCTCAGATAAAAGTGACATCGCTTTTGAATGAAGCAATTTGTGAATGTAAAGGATGCTGAGATATAATGATTTGCTTCTTTCCCATTGGCATCTACATCACAATATCTTCTGATGGTTATGACTATGGCGATGATAATGATGATAGTTATAATGACAACTGTGATGATGATGATGATGATAATGAGTCTGATGATGATTGTGACAATGATGATGATAAGGATGATCATAATGATGATTCTGATGATTCTGACAATGATTTTTTTTAAAACTTCATTTTGATATATAAGCTAAACATACAAATACAAATCTCTCTAATAATAGGTAATTTGTATTCGGCTGACCTAATTACAGGTATTTCTAGTATATAAAAAAAATGAATGAATAAATAAAATAATAAGATGACGAATAGAAAAAAAAATTTTAATGAGTAGAATTAAAGGTCGCAAGGAGACTGTTAGTAGGAAAGAAGATATGGGTTAGTCCAGGGTTTATTACGCATACAGAATATGTAGTAAGTTGTGCAAATGATTATAGTTGATGATTTAGTAATGATGTAGTTAGTATGTGTCTTGTCAATGGTTAGATCGTAATAATTTTTTTTTTTAAATTTCATTTTGATATATAAGCTAAACATACAAATGCAAATCTCTCTAGTAATAGTTAATTTGTATTCGGCTGACCTAATCACAGGTATTTCTAGTATATAAAAAAAAAATGAATGAATAAATAATAAGATGACGAATGGAAAAAAAAAATTTAATGAGAAGAATTAAAGGTTTTTTTAGGAGACTGTTAGTAGGAAAGAAGGTCCGGGTTAGTCCAGGGTTTATTACGCATACATAATATGTAGTAAATAGCAATGATAATAGTAATGATAATAATGATGATGATGATGATGATTCTGACAATGGTAATGATAATGATGATGATATTGATAATGATGATGATAATGATGATGATGATGATGATGATGATGATTCTGACAATGGTAATGATAATGATGATGATGATGATGATGATTCTGACAATCGTAATGATAATGATGATGATGATGATTGTGACAATGATGATGATGATGATTGTGACAATGATGATGATAATGAGGATGATGATGAAGATGATAATGAGGATGATGATGATGATGATGATGATGATGATGATGATTTTGATGATTGCGATAATGATGATGATGAGGATGATGATCATGATGATGGTGTATTCCTGTTTTGCGCAGCCGTCTCCTCCAATCCGAACGTCCAGTCCATTTTCGCCGCGTCGCGTGTTCCCATCTTCTTGGCCTGCTTTCTGTTTCCTCCCTCACAGCCTCGTTTCGAGTACCCTACACAACAGATATCCTTTGTCCTCTCTCAAATCGTGTCCTGTCCATGTCAGTCTTTTCAGTTGCACTCTTATTCTGAAGATGGTCACTTCCCCACTTCCTCTCAAATGCTTGTTTGCAGCTATTTTAGTCTTATTACCCCGTCTATTGCCATTTACATTGTCATCTCCACCCTTCCCGCTTCCTTCTGCGTTCAAGACCAAGTCCTCTGCTCCATTAGCCACTACTGACACGGCAACCGCATTGTAACTTATTTATACATTTCCAGCGAGGTTTTTCTGTTAAATAAAGCCCCGTCATCTTTCCGTACTTCATGAATGATCTGTATCACTGTCAAAGGTATTTGAAATTTTGGACTTCCTCTTATTCAATTCCCTTTAATCCAGTGGTGTAGAGTTCGAAAAAACTAGGGGCTCCACCAAAGGAATGAATTTGCTATATACCAAATAAAATCAATAAATCAAATGAAATCAATCAGTCAAATGAAATCAATAAATCAAATGAAATCAATAAATCAAATATAATCAAGGAGAAATTACCAACTCAACATGTCTTCCTTTCAGGACAATAAATCACTGGCAAAATAAAAGGATAAAGCCAGTGAATGATCAAGGACAGAAAGGATTTTTCAGACAATCGAAATAATCAGGAGGGCTGAGCCCCCCCCCCCCCAAATCTTCGAAGACAACTAAAAGGGCTGAGTTCCCATGGCTCCCTGCTCTACAGCCCTGCTGTAATCTTATGTTTGCTACTGTCGTCTAGTGGCAGCTCAACCAAATCCATACCTCATGGTTTTTGTTTGCTAACTCTGACACCTCATCTTTCTAGAGCTTTCCTTCAGTCTTTAACTTAGGAGTTGATCCAAAGTTTGCAGATAATAACGTCATCTAAAACAGGAATCATTTGTGGGGGGCTCCTTTTTTCACTTCATCCGTCAGTACGTCTATCAAATGCTAAACAGAATCGGATCAAAAGGGGAGCCTTGCTGCAGATCGGCTCTCACTTTAAGTCTGACCACTTTTCCCTGTCACATTTTACATGTGTTCTATCACCTGAAATACACTCCAGTCAGTGGATACTGTCTCCACAACTTCCAAGGTCCCGCCTGAGGAAAGAATGCCATGTGTCTTTTAGAGATCGATGAGTTTCATGCATAGATACATACATACACATTCATACATTCACACATACATACAAACATACAAACATACATACATAGTCATACATACATAGTCATACATACATACATAGTCATACATACATACATAGTCATACATACATACATAGTCATGCATACATACATAGTCATGCATACATACATAGTCATACATGCATACATACATAGTCATACATGCATGCATACATAGTCATACAAGCATACATACATACATAGTCATACCTCCATACATGCTTCTTCTGTTACTAACACTTTCTTACGTTGGTTGAGGACGTCCTAAAATTATTTATCTTCATCTCCGCATCCTTATTTGGTGCATGAGCACTAATATATCCACATTTCACTCTCTTCATCCATCTTTATTCGCATTATTCTGTAACCCCTTCTGAATAACACCAACACTTCGTCTTTCACCACTCAAGGATTCTTTGACGCCACTTCTATTATTGTCCTTGTTCTTTTGCCTCATTTTTGTATTTATGAAAGACAATTATTCTCCGTACACAGCTACGAAATAGACTGGCCAGGTATAAAACCTTACAAAATTGGAACGCTAAAAAAGACAGGGAAACGAGTGGGGAAAAATTCTTATTGCGGAAACCTAGATATAAGCATGAGGACTCACAACACAGGGGTTGTCAGTTCGATTTCTCCATGTGTCACTTTTAAAACGCCATTTTTTTTTTTTTTTTTTAGTGGGTTATGTTGAGGTAAGGCCATGGTGACCTATACAAAGCCCCAACAAAGGAAGAAAGAAAAAAGCGAGCAGCTAAGAGGATAGAGAGATAAGATCAAGTTTATTTATCTTAGATTTGAAAAATGGCAAGTTGTAGGACTCAGGAAAGCAAGAAGAAGGCAAGACGTTCCATAAGTTGCACGTTCTTGGGATGAATGATGATTTGTGAGATAGAGTTCGTGGATTAGGCAGTGAAACTTGGAAAGGGTGTGAATGAGTTGAGCTTCTGGTGGTCCTGACACGCCTCAGAGGAACTGGAATAATATCCCTGATCTCCTGAGAACAATGTCCGTTAAAGTATCTGTAATAGATGGAAAGATCTCCAACTAAACGACGATGAGAAAGAGGTTGGAGCGATTTGGTGAGGTTAGGATTATTGATGAGACGAATGGCTTTGGACTGGACTTTGTCGAGAAGACAGAGAGTAGATTTTGGAGCACCGCCCCAGACGTGGGAGCAGTACAGAGGAAGGCAACGGAAAGCCACCTCATAAATTCCATTTCCTTAGAAAAACCTCAGAGCCCTGTCTCTGGTCTCTGCTACGCTCGAAATCGAGTATGCAACGCAGCAGCAGCAAATATGAATTGATTTCTCTTTCATTGACCATCAGAAATTTCGGAGAACTGTGAAGCCACTTTTCACTGAAAAGGTACAAATATCTTCGAGTATCACGGTCGTTGAGAATGAAAACATGATTACGAATGGCAGTGAGATATGTGAGATCTTTTACGAATCTTTTACCAATATTGTACAGACAATGGAGATTGCCCTTTGTAAATGCACGCTTGTCCCGACAGACCACTTACTGGATCCTGTCGAGTTTTCTGCTTAAAAGTATGGATACCATCCCAGCATTCAAAAAATTTAAGAGTAAGGTAGAATAAGGCTTGTTCTTTGAATTTGAACCAGTTACCATGAAGGCAGTAATTGATGAATTATCGAATTGAAAACCCAAAAAAATGTCCACAGCTAAAAGGAATCCTGTACAGATACTGAAAGAAAATCTAAGCATATTTGCACCATTTTTGGCAAAAATTTTGTTACTCCAAAAATTTTCCTGCAGATCTCAAATTAGGAGACATAACATATCTATCAAAAATGGCGAAGCTTACAAAAGCGAAACTATCTACCAATCATAGTGGTGTCGTCCCTTTTATCAATGGTCTTTGAACGACTGTTATATGCACAGATAATTGGCTTGGCGGATACATTTCTGGTCCCCTATTTATGTGGTTTTCAGAAAGGTTTCAACACACAGCATGCGCTATTGAGATTAATGGATACTTGCAAGAATTCCCTAGACAAGGAAGGAGTTATTTTAGCTTTGCTAATGGATCTTTTCTAAAACGCTTGATTGCATAGACCACGAGCTGCTAGCTGCAAACCTAAATGCATATGGATTCTGCAACGATGTTCTGTTGATGATTGGTAGTTGTCTGACTGGTAGAAAACAGAGTTTCCTGAAAATTTTATGAAACTGACTGAAGGAAAGTTGCATCTTCTAACTTTTGGGACAAACCAAGATGATATCAAGATCACTGTCGGTGAGGCTGTTATCAAAGAATCTCGGAAGACTAGTTACTAGGGATAAGAATAGATAAGAATTCGAATTTTAAAAGTCATGTCTCAAACTTATGCACAATAGCCAGCCAAAAGCTATATGCCCTTGCTAGGATGTCCCCTTTCGTGGATAAACCTCGTCATAGTCTCCTAATGAACAGTTTTATAAAATCTCAGTTTATGTACTGTCCATTAATTTGGATGTTCCATGACAGGGGTCTCAATGCAGAAGTGAATCAGATTCAAGAAAAAGAACGCAGAATTGTGTTTAAGGCAGTTACGCTGATTACGAAATGTTACTAAAATTAGATAATGCAGTACCAATTCGCCAACGCAATCTACAGTATTTGATGATTTAAATATTCAAGACCAAAACGAGCTTGAATCCTAGTTTCATGAATGAGGAAAGAGATGTACAATATCCCTTGCGAAATCAGAATACACTGGGCATTCCTATTGCCAGGACAACTTCTTATGGCATAGAAACTGAAAGATATTTGGGTCAAAAGCTGTGCCAAACATCTTCCTCGCAGTATTAGAGAATCCCAATCACTGACTACTTTCAAAAAAGAATTAACAACCTACACAATAATGTGTGACTTTAGATTGTGTAAGAAATTCATTACTGGGTTAGGTTTTATTTAGCTTTTGTTAACTTGAAGTCTTTACTGTACATTGAAAACATACATTCATGATGCAGTATGTCTGATAGATAGTTGGCATTAATTAGCCTTTTACACATCTATTAGAGCTGTGCGCCAACTTGTTATGACCCTTTTTCTCAATTTCAGATCCACGACATCTTGCATTATTCTAGTCACACTCTCAGCGTGCTTAAGGCTGCCACCTTTTATCTGGTCTTTCCAATTTTTTTATTTTTCCGCTTCTTCAGACCAGGCGCTTTAGTCATCATCGCTTTTTTGGTAATAGCCTTTGCCACTTCTCGTTTGGCTTAGGCAAGGCCACCACACCTCGCTTACGGGGTACGCCCTTGTTCTTGCTAGATTGTCTACTTGATTCATGAACATGTATTTTGGCTGGGTTTTTAGATTGGATGCCCTGCTTGCAATCAATTTTCTCCCTTTACCCTCGTTTGGGATCGGCTATTTCTCCGACCAGAAGAGGCTCACGTACGTACCTCACCTTCATCTGCTTTCATCAACAACATACGGGCCGAAAGCTGGACGTCTAAACCCTGCAAACCACCTCAAGCCTAAAATTTAGACTGGGTTTTATCCTTTACTCAGATATTATGAAAGGATTATGTATGATTTTACATGATGTTTACCTTTGCGATTCAGAAACATGCGTTGGGATATACGTGTTGCGAAATTTCTTGAGGTGAATTCAGGATTCAAATTTAACCAACCATTTCAATAGCAATTGAAATTCACCTTTTTGGGATAAACTCATATATATGCTTGTAGTAAGTTGCAAAGGAGGAATATGCTTGCATTGCTTAGAGAAATAAGCCGTAGAATTTGACAATTTTGAGCTAAAGGCGAGCAAGTTAGTTCCATCTAGTAAATCATCAATGCATTATGACAGACCTACATTTCTCCAAACTTATCCAACGCCTCATTCATTATCGCTAGCAATACAACAGTGTACGCCATCTTTTACAGATACTTTAACGGACATTGTTCTCAGGAGATCAGAGACATTATTCCAGTTCCTCTGAGGCGTGTCAGGACCACCAGAAGCTCAACTCATTCACACCCTTTCCAAGTTTCACTGCCTAATCCACGAACTCTATCTCACAAATCATCATTCATCCCAAGAACGTGCAACTTATGGAACGTCTTGCCTTCTTCTTGCTTTCCTGAGTCCTGCAGCTTGCCATCTTTCAAATCTAAGATAAATAAACTTGATCTTATCTCTCTATCCTCTTAGCTGCTCGCTTTCTGCTTTCCTCCTATGTTGGGGCTTTGTATAGGCCACCATAGCCTTTCCTCAACATAACCCACTAAAAAAAGTGCTTATGTTTCTATAATGAAATTACGGGTGAAAAAGTTCAATAAACTGCCGCAATTCAAAGTCCTCTGCAAATCGAGAGAAACATTTTATTCATGATCTGATTTCGAAGCTGTTAAATCATACTTTCTTCAAATCTTTCAATTCATGTATAGGCCAATACTGCCCCGTGCCGGGATGCATTTTTGATGGCTGCTGCGGTGGCATTCGCAAGCTGCTGTACAATACATGTGATCATTTGTTTTGTTTATTCTCTTGTCAACTTCGATGGCGGCGATTCAAAAGGGGTGAGCGAAGATTGGATCGTGTGCAAGAATCTCGCAGTTATAATCTTGCGATCACCTATCTGCGTTTCCGAAAGTACGAGAAGTTAATCTGTAGCCGATAGATGCATTTCATGCCTCGGATTCTCACGAATCTCAATCATGAGAAATGATGATGAGGGAAGAAGGATTTATTTGTCCTACGTGTATGGTGAATTTGGCCACCTCCTCCTTGTTGCAGGACCATTGGATACGATTCCACAGTTCTTTCCAGGCTGAGTGTAAAAATCGGAGATCAGAGCGCTGCCTTAACGATAAAGCTGGCTTTGTTCAATTTCCGGGCGCAGACTGTTTTTCCAGTAATCAAATAACCGATGATTTGAACAAGCAAAAGCACAACGGGTCTTGTACAGGTGGTGGAAACCAGGTGTGTATAACTTCTATTGTAGGCCCATTCAAGTTTGGTGGGCATTATTAATGTAACAGTTTGTATAGATTCAATAGGATCACAAGTGCTGGATTCCAAAGGTGTTAGAGAGTACCTCTATCGTTATTTTCACGGCAGTATGCTTCTCATCAATTGGCCCTTGATAATTTGATATGACCACAAATCCCGAATACATGCGAGCCACAGGACCGTTGGAAGGTCTAGTCATTCCTTCAATCAATGTAGATTATTAGCGATTCCCATAATTCTGTATAGCTCTTTGACGTGCTACCTCCTCGATTGTGGCAATGGCCAAATTTTCTTGGAGCATGTAATGTTTCGGTTTTACAAACATTCGGATATCTTTTACCTTGTTGGCCAGACATTCCAACGCCGTTATTTCGGCACTGATTTATCTAGTCCGTGATTTTGCTGCGTACTCTTGAGAATGAATGAAATCATAGATGGTAGTACACTACTGTCATTTCACGATAGGTTGCGCTCTTTCTTTCATGTTATGCCAAAATCGGTTTCTGTTCTCGAAAGGTATTTGCTTTATTTTGAATGGGCATGCCTTCTTCTATTGCTTCCTTTGAAAATAATAGAAATCGTGATTACGAGATGTTTATATATCGGTACCAGTTATTAGAATATACTTGGTATGAAGCGTCTTCTATCGGTCATACCAAAGTGCACCGTATAAAGCATATAACATGTCTGATTGCTAATGAGTTCTCATTGTAGTCACGGATTCGATATTATCATGACTTATGTCTGGGTAAAATATATTTTAGGTATTATTGATTGCATTCAATCGCCCATGATCTCTATGGAAGATGCTACTTGGAAATTAACAACTTGAGATTTTCTGCTCTACCATGTGGCAAAGAAGAGATTAACCCCTTTTAGCCAAAACCACAACCATCTATTTGATATCAGCCTGTTATGTCAGTAACAGTAGGACATCAGGAGGCATGCCAAGACATCTAAAGCCATAAATGTGATTAGCCCAACACATAAGATTGTTTTGAAGGGACAGTGTGGAGTAAAATTCCGAAAGTCAACATCAGTGAATATAAAGGTCTTGTTAAAAAATTTGTTCTTTTGAATTCTTAAACCAGTAATGCAAATAATACTCAGTTATCATATCAGTTTGGTTAACTTTTGTAAAAGTGAATGTAGAATACTATATTACATGGGTGTGGAGGTTTTGATCAATGTTTCAATATAAGAAGCCAGAGGTCGGTTTCAATTTGTATAGAGTTTTAAATGCTATGCATTATTCTGCACAATTTTGACAGAATCCTTGATTGTCAAACATTTTCCATTAGAGTCTTAAACAATTACAATCTAAAAGGTCACAATTGTTGTGCAAGGTTGCAAATTGTTGTTAAATATAGAATGAGAACTGAAGATGTTAAAGGTTATTTCTGCACCCTGCCCTGCAGTTTTTTGACTAGTAGAATCCTGGCATGCTTATTTTTCTTTGATGGAAATGCACCTCTCTACAATCACCCCTCTCCAAATCACCCCTCCAAATAATTTGGTACCCACCACCTGCCCAAAGAAATAACTAGCTTTATTCTGAATATATCTTCAATTATTTTCTGTGTGAAGCCATCCAGGGTTATGTTTGATCAACCCTGTCAATATTGTTTCCTTGTACATACCCATTCCATGAAGTCTCTAAGAGGAATACCTCACCAAAAGATGACAAAAGTAAACATTTGATTTGAATAGAATGTTTATTTTGCAATGTTTGATGATGACAGCTGGAATTTTCGCTCTTTATTCTAGACAACAAAGCATCAGATGTTTCACATCTTCAAAAATCACAGAGTTCCTAAACCTACATTTTGTGATTTCTGTGGAGACATTGTGTGGAGTGAGTCCAGTCAATGCAAAGGTATAAGAAATTTTAAGTCTGAATTTAAAGATAGAGTTACATGTGGGTTTTGCTATATTTGATCAAAACTTTTTCAAAATGGTATTTAATTTTTTCTATCTGCAGCATGTGCTTTTCTTTGCCACAAGGATTGCTCTCCTCTAGTAAGTTCATGGATTGAATATCATTGCAAAAATGAGCCACTTCTTCCTTTTGATCATCATAATCATTATTTACATCATTGTCATTTTCATCATCATCACAATCATAACTATCAAAATCATCATCATGGTCATTATCTCAATCATCATGATCATCATTGCAATCATAACCATCATTATCATCATTGCAATCATCATAATCACAATCATAATAATCATAATCATCATTGCAATCATCATAGTAATAATGATAATCATCATCATTTCTATCTTCATCATCATTGCAATCATCATCATTACCATTATAATTAGGAACATAATATGTAATGGGCTATAAATGTAATTATTGCTGTAATCATTATCATCATAATTGTAATGCTAATCATGATAGGATAATAATCTTCATGTAAAAATGGATATTCAATGTTATTTTTTTAAGTTTTTGCTTTGCAAGATATTGTTAGGTACATTGATTGCATACAATTTTGAGGCTTAATGAACTCTTGAAGCGAACGTATTCTTTTGACTTATTCTTTTTCGTATTCAACCATTTTTGTCAGATTGTCACACTCTGTGAAAACTGGGAGAAAGACAAGCAAAGGGCTGCAATGGTGAGTTAGCGATGCTTCATTTTCTTGCAGGTGACGATTTCATCATCAAATCCTTAATGGATCTGTAATCTTGATCGTAGAAGCTCCCTAAATATTGCGAATGATAATCATCTTCTGTCTCCTTGACCTTTCTTCTTGAAATTTATCTAGGATCATCTGTTTTTACCTGCAACGGTTTGAATGAAATTCAAATCTCCTCTTCTCTGACTCTTCCTTGTCTTTCTTTACGTCTTACACATCTTTCAGCGTGCAAGGAATGGCAGCGCAAGACCAATACCTCAGTTGGTATGTTTGACATTATTGCATTGCTTTTCATCATCCCGTTCTCAATTTTGCGTTATATTTTAAAATATATTTTCCGCACGTTTACTATAGTATTGGAAAATGTGTGATTATTCATCCCACACATGCAGACAGATTCATAGAAGGACTCCCTTGGCAGATATCCGAAAAACTCTTAACCAGTACCAATACACAAATTTAAAAAAGCTTAAATCACATGCTTTGACCTTTGCGATATGATGGTGAGTGGTTTTGGCCCCACCCAAGGCCTAACTCTCTGGCAGGGCAAGAAGGGTCGCCACCTCCTTTTAATTCCAGCCGTATGACTCGTGGCATGATTTCTCAGACGCAAGAAATACCAGTATATAGGTCGTCAATCGAAGCTCCTCTTGGTTATAAAATATCTGCCTTCGGGTGCTTTGCGTACAGTATATTCAAAAGTTTAGTAAGAGAATCTGCTAGATTCATCCCATCTATAGTTTATTTGACAGCAAAGGCAATATCATAGTTGTGCATTCCCGAAGTTTTGCATGGACTTTGCTGCCCATAGTATGACCCCGAAGTCATCTTTTATATGCACTTGCAGATGAACTGATCTTGAATGTGAAGTACCTCTTGACTCTGACACGAACTTGCTGAGAAATTGTACCGAAATGTCATTTGAATGACCAAACTTATCATCCTCACTCATCAGCACGGTACTGCACTTTGAAGGGACGACAGTGTTTTTGGTCGACCGCGCCCCTACGGCCGGGTGAGCGTCTCAAGTTTAGTGGCGCAACGACAACGCAAGTTTTCCGATCCATATAATCCAATTTGCTTTGGACGCTGACTGATGCTCCAAGGAATACTTGAGTGTTTTTAGATCAAATTTGCGATCTTCTACGGTCAGGGATATCATGAATATAGATCAAGATCGGTATCCTTTTGGCTTTGTATCAGTTGCTCCATCTTGCTCAACGTTGGACCTTCTCCAATAACGGATGTTCCAATGATCTCTTGCCAATCACTCTCCATCTAGTGTGTATGACCCCATTGTATCAATCGCCTATACTCCTTTGCTGATCATCTCATTATTAACAGCTTTGGTATTCAACAAAATTTCACGTATGCACACTACATTTTGAAGGAATCCATCAAGAACATACGGGGCAATAAACGATGGTACTTGAACATTTAAAGCTCGCCTGTTGGATAGCATTTTGCCGAATGGAAGCCCCTGCGGAATACCTGATCAACTCAAGGAGGGCAAACACCCGCATTTGATACTTGCCATCCGAAAAGGCCCTGTTGATTTGCCTATCCCACTATCGCAATGGCGAATGAAGCGAGATTGGTCGCCCGGAGACCTCCCTAGCATGGCGAAGAAAGGATTGGAAGGCGTTCGTCTGGGAATACGGTGAGAGGACATCCTGGAAATGGCCCTCGCTTGCTATGGGTGGGCCATATTGGGAGCCGGCATGTGACGCGGATGAAGTCAAGCTATTTAGAATATTTGCAAATCATATGGATACCTTTTAATTGTTTATCAACGTTCTTGTGGTTCATGTTAAAGTTGGTTATTATCTACTTATCGACTCAAGAACAAGCCCTTTTTATTCAGCCATTTTTTCATGTAAAAATGTAATGAAATTCACTCTACAGACTTCAGTTGTTTGGTTGGGTTCTTTTCATTTTTAATGAATCACGCTGAGCTAGCCACTAACGTAATGCGAATCGAGAATCAGTGTGAGTCGTATATTCAAACATGTTAAACTACTTTTTTAGTAAAAAATCCAGTTTATAAACTATCACAAATTTAAGGCTGTGTATCATTGATAAATGCTTGTAGTGCTGAATCATTTCAATTTTTCGCTAGGAGCCGCCGCCGATACCAAAGTCATTTCTTGAACAAATTAGGCATCAAGTATCAAGGTGTGTATCTTTTAGCTTAGTCTGGATCTGTATCAGCCGTCAGGTCCCCTCTGCTGATCAAAAGTCGTTATGGATGCGCACCAACTACTTCGATCTGATGTATACATTTTCCATACGAGGCTCAAAGCCTTTTTCTGTATGTGAGGCATCACGGCTTCCACTGTTTACAGTCATGATTTTTGAGGCCCCTTAACTCAAAAAGGTTGTGAGTTGTTGCTGAAACGTACGCTGAAAGGATGAGAAAAGTCGTCGAAAGACTGTTTTTGGATATGTAACAGATACAAAGTGTAATCTCATTTCAGAAGGAAATGTTCTCTCTCGTGCTGTATGGCTGCTAGATGTGTTAGCTTGCAAGGAGGGCTTAAGTTTTCTAATGTGTCTGATATATGATATTCTTTAACTTACTAGACCGAATGAACCATTGAACCCCCTGAACAAAGAACTGATTTTGTAATGCCATGCGATGAGTTAGTAACAGGAGTGCACTGTAACTGAGTCAAGTATTCCGGACTTTGTTTGATAAGGTTTGTGACACTTCATTAAGACTTGGCTTGCAATATGAAGTCGAGTCAGTCGGTGAATGGTGCAAAATGATAGATAAGGAAAGCACGAGTTTTATTTCAGAACGTGTGCAGCCCGCTTTTGCAGGGCGTAAGAAGGAATTCCGATTCATCACCTATCAGAAATTTCAATTGGGATACAAACGAAGTTGAAATGAAAGCAGCGATTTCTTTACAATCGGAGAATTTGTTAGCTATGAAATAGATAAGATACCAGAGCTGATTGCTGGAGGGAAATTATTCAAGCAGCAAAAATTTCTTCTGTCGGCGTTTAGAAATAACCTTTTTCAATGTGCAAAGGCGTTCAGATTACAAAATTCAACAAAAACCCGAAACTTCTCTTTATTCCACTCCAATCTCATCTTGAGGTTTTTACTATGATGTATGTCCATGTATAAATACGTTTAGAGGGGTGGAGGCCGTTGTTTTTTACCAACTGCCATCCACTGGCGATCTGAAGGTGGGTGTATACATGCAAGTAGTCAATATGAGCAATGCAAACGCTGGCACTGGAATTTTCATTTAAGAATGCCGTTAGAGCAAAGTAGTTGATAGATGAATTTATTGAACTAGCCTCTGTCTCGCCCGTGCCTCTCTGCCGGATAAGGCAACAGACTTTGCACTGATTCAATGAATGGAGGGCTGTGTGCAATACTGCATGACGGGCAAAGCGCTAAATGATGTACGCATGCGCACGTTTTAATTCAACTCAATCCCCAGAATTTACCCTGACTGCTTAACACGCTTCCATTTTGTGGGTATTGTTCCTTGCGTCAATCTGACTAGAAATATTTCATGTTTCTTGAAAAAATTGTGGTGAGACAGAATCGATGCCTCAGCAGCTGCTGGCCCTTCAAATATTAGCCTTGTTTATCCTCGTTGGCCGATGAACAGAATTTGCGTCTATTTGATCACAAATCATTCTAAGATATCTTAATCCTGTATTTGCTGTTACGCTGTGAGCTCATTAGCATTAATGCGCAGATGCCTGCACGTCAACATTGGAAATGGAAGCTCTAGGAATAAGTTTTGATGCATTGATAGCAGATATGAATGTAGAGTAAGTTCAGTTTGCTCTCCTTTGATGGTACCTTAAAAAGTGCAATTTCTACTGTAAACAAAGTGCTATTGAGTAAAGCGTGTCACAGCGTTCCAAGAGACCGGTGGTCAATGCAGTTAAGGACTTGTTTTGGTCCTCTGTTATTTCGTTGTTGTGTGATCGATTCCTGTCAGTTGTTGCCGAGGCCTCCACCATGCTAATGGGTTCAAGGAAGACTTATTTTTTATTCTTTGCTGTCAAACGTTGAATGATTTTGGCATTAGGAATTGGCGTCAGCCCTTTTTCAAGATCTTTTCCCTCGAATTCCTTTTTTATCGATATTTGACGCTCTGTGTGACATGTTTGTTTACACTGATCAGATGCGACGTAGATTTGGATTTGCTGTCGCTTCTCTCAAATGTGGTGGGATCATTGAATGAGATGGCACGAAGACGCCAACAATTTGTGAGGAATAATTCCTTTCGTGAAGTAACACATCCATAGAATTCATCTATGTTTTCGTGAGATTACAGATTAATGTTTTGCTAGTAACAGAGGGGCCAGTGTATGGATTTTCCATCATGATGATCATTTGCAAAGTATTTGATTAATTAAAAAATGTTCTAGCCGGTGGTGGTAATTCAGTCAATTTTTTTGCAAAATAAAATTATTGGTTGCGGCAGTAGATTTTTCAGCGCTGTTCATACTACACAAGCTAAACAAGGTCGAATCCAGGTTAGGTTCCCTGCAACGCAAGTGCATATGTATGTGTTGGGGAGTGCCCCGTGCTGCTAACTTTCTTACTTCAATGACCACGCTATCAACAATTTTTAGCGCTAACAGCGAACATTTTAGCAATGGAATCCTTGTGGGTGGTAATAGACCATGAATTAACTTGGAGTAGAGAAATACTGAGAAGATTAGAATTCCAAGCAATAATCTGTTTGTTGCACGAGGAAGAGACGTGCTTGAGAATATCACCAATCGTCTTGAAAGTTACAATCGCTATGTGCGTTCAATTTTTCCAGATTGAATTCATTGTCTGTTTGGTAGGAATTTGCTTGCACGAGAGCTTCGATTATGACTTTATTGAATGAGCAAATGAAGCTTGGGCAAAACAAGGCTCACCCTGGTTTTTGCAAGTTGCTCAATTATATTTGATGATATCTTTAATTGTTTGACCTGTTCTGATTTCTCTCTGGAATTTTAGATTTGTCGCTTTACCCTTAAAAGGAGAAACTATTGTTATACAATGTCCTTAAATGGTTATGTCAGCAATGCTATATAAAGCGTTACGCATGTGATTCTGAGAGGATCTGAATTCACACCAGTGCAGGAAAGTTCTACGTGTAGCTAACTGCACGAATATATTTGCAGCATTTAGCAGCAATTTGGCGTATTCGTCGACATGTCATGTCATGCTAAGAAGTCATGAAAATAGCGATTTAATGCTCTTTATTAACTAGTTTTAGTTTACTGCATTTGAAATATGTTGCATAGCTTTTTATCCATTTAAAAAGTTGATTTATGCAAATTTCTTTATCTAGCGAACAAATAATTTCGATCAAAGCGACCCAGTCTTCTATTTCGTTTCAGCTCATAGGGTTCCTTTTGAGATTGTTCGTGCTTCATCTGTAGCAAACTTACCTGAAAAAAAGCAGTTTTTACATGACTGTAGGTTACCACAGCGATGTTTATTCTGTATGGCTCTAAGGATCCCCTGAAAATGTGGTCAGGAGTTTCTTTGGCCCTCCATAACTGTTCTTGTTTGCACACATGAAAAATGAAGCTGTCTGAAATATCTAAAGGAACTTGTAGCGGTGCAAAAGAGAAAACTATCTGATAAATTTATCTGAGAATACTATCTGAGAAATCTGAGACATTTATCTGAGAAGTTTATCTGAGAAAACTATCTGATAAATTTATCTGAGAAAACTATCTGACCACACTCTTGTGAATATTCTTTTTCTGTTATAGTGGTAACATGTGCAGCAGTGTCGTAATATGTGCAGCAGTGTGAATTTGTGCTTACTGTTTGACAATGGCAGAAACTGTATATCAATTCAGGATCCGCAAGACCATATTTGTGTTGTATTTGACTCCAAGTCCATCTTCCTAGTTGTAATCATAATAATAGTAATAATAATTGTAAGAATAATTGTAATTTTCGAATGTTTAAACTGGATAAACACTTCAACTACTTGAAGCTGTTATAAAAGTGCGTCCATTAAAATGATTTTGTAACTATTTACATATTTGAATTGACTAGTTACGATTCGTCCAGCTGAAAAGCATCGTTAGAAATCTCCCACTTTTCATGGCAAGAATTCTTCAGATTCCAAAATGAAGCCCCAAGATTATAGTGTGAGATGACTTTGTTATTTTTTCGTCAGATTCGCGTTCAATTTACATCTTTGAAGTCATCAATGCAGTGTGAAAGTCATAGAAAACTTACGTTGAATATTTCGTCAAATAACAAATCTGAGCCCGCCTCTCTCGCCTGGACTTATCTAAACTCGATGGAAACTGGAAAGATGGAGAGCTTTTATTCCTGCCGTCAGTAATTAATTGAAAAAAAAATGGCTGCCAATCTTTCTCGGTGTATCCAGAATGAGAGTGCTAGATTCGTTTTCTGCCACATTCTTACGATACAGTTTGTCTACTATTTGGTAGGTTTCAGCACTGATGGTTTCTCTTGCAGGGGAAGAACAAGACACGTGGAAGACTCTCTTGATCTAGACCTGACATACATCACTGATCGTATCATTGGTGAGTACTGAACTCCCTTCATCCTCTGTTTTTAGTCTCGTTGTTCAAGGAGACGAAATGGATTTTGATATGTTTCAACCTTGCAGTTTCCAAAAACTTTATAACCTTTGAGTGGTGATGTGGCGCAGTGTTTCGAATCATACGAGGTCTACTCGCGTGGGTTCGAATCCCGTCGTTGGAACCACTAATCACAAGCCAACAGTCAACTCAACTGTCCATCCTTCTGAGGTCGGTAAATGAGTACTCAGAAGTAACTCTGAGGGCACAAGCACTGGACACACTTTGATAACAGCTAATCTAAAGTTGGAGTGTTTCATCCAGTTTAAAGATTCGAAATTGTCTTTTATCTTTTTTAAGCTAAAAATTTCATCGAATGAGACTAGTGCTATGGGGCAAGGACTCACCGGCACTAAACACAACCGATAAGGAAAGCAACGGGAGCTGAAGCCCACTTACCTTGAAGCACTCGAGCCCTGTCAATGGCTTGTGTTGAGCTCAATTTCGAGTATGTTTTTGTATTTTAATCTTCTATGTGAAATTCCTTTCGGAAAGATCTTTCAAAAAAGGATTTATTTGGCAAACGCGTAATCTGTATTTTGCAGCGATGTCATTTCCCGCCAGTGGCCTCGAATCAACATATCGAAACAGCCTCGCAGACGTAGCTTTCATGCTTCACCAAAAGCATGGCAATAAATACGTGGTATTCAACGTCTCAGAAAGGCGGTACGATATTTCAAAGCTAAATAACCAGGTAATTTGTTTTGATACAATATTTTGATGCTGCTCCTTTTCTATGCTTGCTATAAGTATCCAGATGTATGTAGATTGTTAAGGTGGTCGCAGAGAAAGCTTTTTTCATGACCATCTCTGTGTGTCAATGTCAAAGCATCTAATTTTTATCACACGATCAGTTTCTAGATTATTCGCATCTATTGCATCTTTACCGTAAATGGCACGTCTAATTGATCTGTCCTTGTATAAGAAATGTTAGCTACTATTGCACTATCTCCACTAGATCGATATTATCTAAACACACAAACTTCGAAACTTCAGGTACTTGATTTTGGCTGGCCTGACCACCTCGCTCCTCCGCTAGACAGACTTGTGAGGTAATGATATTTCATGCCCTGTTTTATTTTGCCTCTTTCTCATAATGAGCTATCGTTGAATATCACTTACGTATGAAGAAATTGTATGCAAGAAATGTTCTGCTTCAGCAAACCAAAATATAAACTATATTAGCAGGGTAATAAAGTCAACATTCATTCAAAACTTGAGGTTGTCAAAGGATCATTTTATGACGAGCAAAGTTGGCGAAATTCTTGTTCGGGCTTCAATCAATCTAGTTCTTATAGCAGCCATGAAAAGAAAGGCTTACCTGGGTTTAAAATTGCCTTTTTCTTGTTTTTGTTGTAAGATGGTTACCAGCAGTGTTTTTAGCTCAAATGTATCAAATTAAAATCATCCGATGGGTTCCTGGGACATTAACAACGACAACGCTCAATCTTTTGTTAAGGAATATTAGGATTGAGATTATTCTTGCACACCTAACCATCATTCTCAATCATCGTTATCGTCAATTATCTTTATCATTATCACCATATAGTTAATAATCATTATCATCATCATCCTCTCACAATCATCATCTGTAGTCAGCATAATTATTCCTATCTTAACTTTACACATAACGTTGTTGCTCATCGAAGCCCGGGTCCTAAGCCCAGATTAATGGGAGGGAATGGTGGCAGAAAGGGCATCTGGCTGTAAATTGTGGAATCACCCCACGCCAGAATATAGATTCCTATTGCAGATTTATCGTGGGCATACTCACCGGAAGCCTTAATTAAGTATCGGGTGATTATGTAAAACGAATAAGCATTGTCATCTTTCTATAGCGTGATAAAATCAATGGATTCCTGGCTCTGTGCAGATGACGAAAATGTTGCAGTGGTTCATTGTAAGGTATTCCATCTCACTTTGGCAACAACTCTCCCCTGATCGTAAAAAGGGTTTTAATTTAACGCCCGAATTTTAATGTCCCCTGTTTTTGGTCGATTTCTTTGCTTTTCTTCGCTTGATTTCGGCCATAAGTAGGTTTCAAAGTCACATCTTTCGGGTATGGTACGTGCTTTTTAGCTGTTGAAATGAATCCAGCTCAAACGCGATACAATCGTTGTTAGACAGCCAATATTCTGAGCCACAACTGTTGAGGTAGGATGGCTCGTTCTTCCTTGCTGCACTTAACCCCCATCCCCCATATGCCAACAGATGCCAAATTACTGCCGTGTAGACAGGTGAGAGGATCTGGAAAGAACCAAGAGCGGGAGATTGAACCCGAAGCCGTCAGCAAAAAAGGAATGTGTTGCACCTTTGGTGACCACTATCATTGCATCGTTTTGTCAGTTGAAGTTTGAAGCAGCTTAGATGTCAAGGGACGCTCTTTTATCCTCCCAAAGGGATGTCAAGAATGACCAATGTGTCATCAATGCTTCATCATAATGGATCCCCATAGCCGTAATGGTTTCGTATTGAGAAGGCAGGGCTACCATCACTCGATCATGTCACCATCACGTCAGTCAATATGAAAACTTAGTGGAATTCAATTATAGATAACGGATTATACAAAAATGGAAAGATGTATACAATCTGCCACGATATCAAACTAAATGCAAAAGGTATGCCTTTGTTCAAATCATCTTTCTTTATTTCTAGGGCGGAAAAGGCAGAACTGGAGTTGTAATATCAGCCTATATTCAGTTCAATAAAGTTTGTCCAAGGTTTGTTATTGGTTTACATTTTTCATATATGATGTAAGACGTTCCTACACGCCTTCCACCTTTCTACCCAGCGGTCTGTGGGTACATGGCCGTCAAGCTGGGACAAATTGTGGCGAGGAATGGAGCTATTTACTGTACCTCTCTAGGAGGGTGCCCTTCAAACTCGTACCGTGCATGGGACGCTTATTGTCCGCAAAATGTCCCCTAAAATGTAGAGAAGGTTGTAAAAGAAAAATAGGCGCGAAAATGCTATCATTACAGTAACGAAGCCATTCATGTTTATGACAGAAGTTAATTTGTTGTCGCTGTTTATCGTGAAGGAGAATTATTTCATGGGAAAGTTGATGAATATTTGATCGGAAAGCCTGCAGTTTTTATTACATTGGTCTATTATGCCCATTACGGAATGCGAGTACCTGCATGTTTACGTAAGAGAATCACTCACTGCCTTAAATGCTCAGTCAGTGGCCAATAGCTAAGGCTATCAAATAGTTTGCGTCAATACGGGCGTTTCGCTCCTTTCTATGAAATTTCGAAAAAGGAAAGAAAAAAGTTGTCTCAGTTTACAATAAGAATGTCTTCCACCTGCAAATCTATGTTGATTTGAACAAATAAAGATTTTAATTTTTGTCCACGACGTTCGAAAGTAGATGCAAAATAAAGGTACGTTTCGAGAAGCTTTTTGCAAAATTATGTGTATCAGTAAATACAAAGGTTATACATAGAACCAAGCCTAAAAATATGACAACCATAGATGTCTGTAGTTGACCTCTAGCCAAGAGGGCTGACGAGAGGAAGGACAGATACCTTGTCATTTAAACCTAATCCATGGGCAATATGGAACTGGCCAGATGAATCAATGTCAAAGTCTTAAATGGTCATCGATATGTATCGTTAAGAACCTAATTTAGATAAACAATTAAAGTCCTTGCATATTTTTTTAAGCGGATGCTCAAAAAGAGCGAAGTTATCTAAAATTCGGATGCCAACTGGTTTTATTGACTCCGAAAATGCTGTTGACTTCATTGGTACCGTATTACTAAAGAGTTGAGGCAGGTACTAAAATTCTACCCTGCAATCTCAAGAACTGAATGTTGCGTCATTCATCAGGGTATAAGGCTTGAAGAGCAAAGATTTCTAAAGTCATAAGTTTTTCATAGAAGAGATTTTCTCTCATGTTTCCTAAGTTACTCCACTTTAACGACTTACGAAAACTCACAATGCACTGCGAAGTTTGTTTCATGCACTTGTTGCTTGTCAAGAAGGTAGACTAGTGCCAGTTTAGCAAGATAGCAATTGAGCAAACACGAATTGAAATAACGAAAAACATGTACATCCTTTTCGAACTGACTAGAATTTGAAGCTACATGTTTGTTTCCCGCTCTTTGATGTGCTGAATTATAAGAAGAAGAGTACCACCCGTGAGTCTCAAAAGCATCGCACTTTTCTCGATTCAGAACTCGACTGCGCCGTGATGAATATTTCGTGCTCGTCTGAAATTTTTCCGTGTTGCTTCCTTGATGCTGCCAATGCACTTACAACTTACACAGCGCTCATTTCTTACACAATGCTTATTCTATAGTCACTAAAAGGTTTATTGCAATCAAGGACCCAAGCCATTCAGGACAAAGCCATTCAGGCTTATCCATAATCTTACTATCGCAATGTCTTCAAGATCTCATCACAGTACTTTGCTCAGCATTATCGTTTGTTATGCAGGAAATTAACGGCTGCATGCTCAATCCTCCATTACTATGTGGAAAAAGAGAGAGTTTTTTAACACGAATTATAAGAGAG